>OX465089.1:50352668-50707898 GCA_949987675.1 Chymomyza fuscimana
GCTGTGCTTGTTCTTGTATTGGCATTTCATGATCGCCCGATTGCTCCTCAGCGTCTTCATCCCCCAGATTTTCCAACTTCTCAACTGGCTCCGTCTCCAGCTGCGTCACATTTGTCACACTTTCGTTTTCAGCTTCGTGCTTGTCTTGACCGTTACCGCCGTTATGCACGGGTATCAATTCATCATCAACTTGCTGATTTTCCTCAGCTTCCACCGGTTCCTGCTCTTGATAGTTCTGTGTGGCAGCTTCTTCTGGCTCAACAGCTGTTGGTTCTGTATCAGCTTCAACCTGTTGATGTTGTTGATGCTGCTTCTGCTGCTCCTCATGTTCCTCTTGTGCCGTTTCATAATCGAATTTCATGGTATTGTCTATGCTCTCTGCAGCCATTTCTGGTGAGCCAGATGCTTCTAGCTCATCGTCTGCTTCATTGCCTGTCTCTGCTGCTTCAGCATGATCGGCTTCATGTTGAGCCTCATGCTCTTCGTTGTACTCCTCTTCAATCTTGTAGGGATAATCATCGGCAGGCACGCCTTCAGTGTCTGACTCGTTGAGCTCTGACAGCGCTTCAGTGACCACATCGGCGGGTGTAAGCAGTTCTTGTGTTGCAGTAGAGCTAGCTATTGACTCATGTTGTTGTTGCTGTTCCTCAACCTGTTGTTGCTGCTTCTCCTCCTGCTCTTTCTCGTGCTGCTTTTCCTTTTCTTTTTGCTCTTGCTGCTGTGTTAGCTCGGTTTCTTCATGTGCCATGTCAACAGCTTCTAATTTTTCACCATTGTCCAACTCGGGGGCCTGTGGCTGTTGCTTAAGTGCCTGGCCATCATCTTCCTCCAGTGTTTGCTCCTCCACGCTAACTGCCAGCTCATCTTGCAGTGGCGCGGCTGTGGTTGTAGTTGTCGTCGTTGTTGTTATTGGTCTGGGCGTTGTTGTAGAGGTTGTTGTGGTTGTTGTCGTACTTGTTGTGCTTGTCGTCGTCGTTGTCGTAGATGGCGTTGCAGGCAACACTTCCACTTTCTCAATGGGCGTTGCCGACGCCTCTGCTGCCACTTCAGCTGCTGCTGTTGATGTTGCTTCTGGTGCCAGACACAATCCACCCACCATGCGCGCCGGCGCCGTGCACTGACAGCGGCCAAAGAGATTTGGTATCAGAAATTCGCAATGGGTGCGCGTATCAAACATTTGACAATGGGCGTGACTGTAGCAAACGGCGCCAGGATGTGCCGCTGTAAAATGAAGAGACCAAATTCAATGAATTTCCCATAAAATGCATGCCCAAGTGTTATTAAACTAACCGTACTATCCACATGCATATTAAAAACTCATCATCATCATTATTATTCAGTAAAATAAGTACAAGAGTTGACTGTTGCATGACTCTTCTATCTGCTGTAGTTGTTACTGTTGGTCTCGTTGCAATTTGCTAGGCATATTAACCCGCCTTCGACATGCCTAATAACCGTCAATGAAATCAACATCAACTCAGTCAACTCACTGCCATTTTGAAAGACAGATAGTCCCAGCCCAGCGCAGCCTCGCCAACTTGTTGCAAGCTCATCAAGAATTCCAGTTGCTGTCGCAACAATGCTTATCCAGCTGTGTTTTGCCCCCAAACGCCCTCCACTCGGTACACCCAATACATATATGTATAAGTACTACGTGTACATACTATATGCTATATAGGTATATATAATACATGTATACATACTCGTAAATGGTGCGCCTGTGCATAACTTCAGTGCATTTATTATGCTATCACCGCTATGGCACATGGCACCTGCGTGCATTGTAATCTTTATGGGGAGAGAAGGCCATGACAGTGCAGAAGCTGACCCACATTTGCGGAATGACTTGGAACTGCTTGAGGCGTTCAAAGTGTTATACTCTTGAGTTTTGTACTTATGAAATGGGTAAGATTTTTTGAAGTGCTTTTAAGACGTTGTAGCAAAATTCACGAATTATTTAATATAACGATTGAAACTAGTAAAATTCCATATAAGCAAGATTTGAGAGTCTTAAAGTTAGAATCTAAAAAGAGAAATATGACTTTCTCAAAATTGTTTATTTTATAAATGAAGGTCACGACAATCTTACTTCTTCATTAACTCTTTATTTAAAAATCATTGTATAATAATAACACCATATATTTCGAAGAATTAAGCACTCTGATTTTGTTATTAAGTTCCCAAGTTCTAGTCTTAAGGTTAATACAAATACGATTTAAATTTATTAAGAAATAACATAAGCAGTATGCACCAAAAAATTATTGCTAAAAATATTAAGGAATATAATTTAAATTCTTTTAGTAATTAACATGCATGCCTCATTGTTAAAAAATTTCAGAAAATCCTGGCGAACGTGAGTGCGGGGAACTCGTGTGATTATAGTCGTTTAAGTCGACACAGTCAAGAACATAATAATCTTTTTAGCCAAATAAGAAATTATATTCACAGACGCATAAAAAATAGGCGTAACAAATTTTTAAAGTATAATTCTTTTACTTATAAAAATATGAAACTTTACTCCACCAAATCTTCAGCTAAATCATTGCATTAATTCGATTCAAGCTTATATCTTTATAAATGTGTGGGGTCTATTACTATTAAAACATGTTTTAAAGAGTAGTTTCTAGTCGACTTAATAAGTCCTTAATGTTCTTACTAGTTTTCACTTGTCGTTGTGAGCTAGTCTGGCCACGACAAGCCATTACCACAATAGCCAAGCCATTTAGGCTTATTAGAATTCCGCCACTTGCTCTTGGCAGTGGCTTATCTGTTTGGGTGTTTTTCCATGTTGGCGTTAATGTTGCCTTAAGGGCAATGTCTGCATTTGGTAGGTCTGCTCATAAAGAACACTAAATAAGTCCTGGCAGCTTCACCTTTTGGCGCAACATTAACTGGCCACATTTCCACAATGCTTTACCCTGCAATTTTCCCCTATTCCTAAACGTAGCTGCTTCTGACACATGCAACATCGATGCTGTCGGCATTTCACAAACATTTTGTCGGGGCCATTTTTACAACACCGGTTCAGTTTAAGTTTAGCTGCAAAACAGTAATATGAAAAGGCATACATGGCGCATACTTAATGCTAGCACTGTCACGACATGGTCCGTCGCCAGACAATGCAATTTCAAATGCGAGTAGTTGCTGCTCTCTTGACGACCTGCATTTGACACCAATATGGAACAAATGTTGGCCACAGTCAGACTAGGCTGTCAAATGGATAGTGGAGGGGCAGAAGATGTCGGTGGCGTCGGTGGAGCTAGCTGCATCTTTCACTTTTATATAATACAAAGGAAGCAGCTTGTTATGAGCGATGTCTCATTACACTGAGCGAAAATATTGTGAAACAAATGTAATAATTTTTTTAGGTACTAAGGTAGAAGGAAGACCTACTCCTTAAGATCGGAGTCCAGTCAATGTGACTTTTAAGTCCAACGATTTGAAATGAATTCGATCACACTTGGAATAAGCAACATTTTTGCGAAAACTATTTCAAATCACATTTTTTACTTGTAAAAAGATTTAAAAACAGGTCAGGTGACACCATCTTTAGTATGCCAAGTGTTGTCATTCTCAAAAAGTTATATATTGTATTTATTGGTATATAAGGTATTACCTACGCTATGGTAGCAATGTCTGGCAGTAAATTCTCGTACACCATACTTTTATGGTACTTTTTCATAATTTTTTTAGCCAACATTATATGCCGACATGGCGCCATTATGATAAACATTTGTACTATTTTTCTGCAAGTGTACAAAAAGAAATGATCGATAGGCATGTGCAATGGCATGGCGCCCCGTGCCACCTCATACAACTAGTATGCCCTGGCGTTGTAGTGGTATGACAGGTTGCATGCCGCAAATGTTGCACGACTGCATCTGGTAACCCACTTCGATTATAACTACTTCTCTTTTGCAGCAGCTTTTGAAGCAAAAGCAGGCAAAGCCAACAAAGGCAACAGCAACACGGTGTGGCGCGTGTGAAAATGTGCACCAAATTGATCTGCTCATACATATTTATGTGACTGAGTGCGTATATCTATGTGTGTGTGTGTGAGTGTGTGTGCGTCTATTAGCCATAAATAATAATTTCATCAAAATCAACATATATTAAATACGCCATACGCTGAGAGCTCTCTGTTGGCCAGGTTTATCTCTTGCTTCCTAGGCGGTAATAACTGTGGCGTCAACATTGGTATTAACAGCAGTAGGCCGGAATTGCAAATGTGTGTCAACAACAACAACAACTTGGTTGTGCCACCAGAGACAGATAGAAAAAAAAGTGTGGCACTTGCAATATAAAAATATGAATCGTTTTTATTATTGCCGCTCTGACATTCCTGTGGCTTAAATAAGTCTTTTTATGTATACTTCTTGTGCCCACAACTTTCGTTGCCAACTTATTAATAAAAAAAAAAAAAAATTAATAAAATGGAAGCGACAAAAAAGTACAACTTCAAAATTCTAATTAATAAATGTAATTTGCATTTTAGACTCTGGTAACATTGTGATCATTATTATGCTTTTTATTTTTCTGGAGTTTTCTTGGTTGATTTCATCGAAAGAGTGAATGAGTCGTCAAGTTAGTTGGCAAGTATGATTGCCGCCATTTATATCTTTTTATGTGCCTCAATTATACATTTTCCTACTTTTTTTAGTGCTTTTTTTTGATTGTATTTTATTATTGGTTGCGGAAGTGGCAAAGAGTTTTGTGGCTGTTCCAATTTGCATGTAATTTGCCATTTGGTTGGGCGGGCGAAACTAGCACAGTTATGGGAAATATTCTGACAGGTGGTATGCTTGGGACCTCTGAAAAAAATACTTGGTATACTTTTGAGTGTAACTCACGGAATAAAGTGTTATCTTGACAAGCATAAGCCAAATTTTCCGTCTAATTAAACTTAAATATTCATGGTTCAAGCTCTCTCTAAGGGCATCAGTCAATTATATTGTACGTGTACTAGGGGTGCTTATGGCACAAAGGAATTGTCTTTGGATCTTTGCGGTGTAAGTAAGTAAGTAAGTAAATATACCTAAGTATACCCTTCACACAAATACTTGGCCATGGCGAATTCAAGCACACACAAAAATTATGATAAAAGTCGCCGGATTGCTTACGAAGGTTGCATCGCAGGTTGCCGTATCAGATTGTTTAAAATTCTTTTTAATAGGACATAAGACATTTTGGATCTCATTTGATAGCATATTACAATGTCTTTATAGTGGCTCGTTATAGCGGCTAGTATGTGCATTGATCAATGGAGGTCAATGGTATTATGCCTGAGGTCATGATGCAAGGTTGAATCTGGATGGCGTACATCTAGATGGCGTACCTCCAGGTGGCAACCACTATAATAATATTGTCTAAATTCCCCTAACTATTTAAGCCATCGGAACGAAATTTGTACGTTCATAGTACTATTGATCGGCTTAGGAATATTTCTGAGTATAACGCTTAAACTCGAGTTATTGAGTAAAATAATAAACTTGTAGCTTCAATGAAGGAGTTACTGTGATTGAGATGGCAAATCCTCCGAAGAATTTATGAACTATTGTAAAACCATAAAATTATTTATGCTTGCTTCACGTGAAGCTTTTCAAGGGCCTCTCAGCTATGGAGATACTTTGGGTACAAATTTCAAGTTAACAGTGAAAGCAATTCAAAAGTTTTAAGCCAAGCTCCCAACAGACTTAGAAGAAATAAGTATGTACTGAGATTTTGCACATAACTTGTATTAAATCTCATCTTTCATGATTGAGCGATCAAATTAGAAACGTATTATTAAAGAAAGACGAAATATTTCCAGAATGTTATACCATAAAAATGTTATTTAAAGTATATGTTTATTTCAGTTCTGCAAACTTGACTATACTTTTAACTTCTCATTACTTTTCGTCTTTCTATTAAGCTGGGAATTTGAATTTTAAAGGTAAAAGTCTCTGAGCTTTACGCTTATCTTGGATTTGTCAGCTTATCTGCATCAATCTTATGGATCAACTAACAAACCAACCATACTAAGTTGCAATTTTCAAATTCCTGCAGCTTCACTTTTCTGCAACTTTGTATGCAAATGTTGACACACACACACACACTCACACACACATGTATTCTAGAAACGAAGATCAAGTTGCTTCTAAGATAAATAGACATCTTGAAGATTTTACTTAAGTCTTCTGCTGCTGCTTCCTTAAGTTGAACTGTTGTTGTATCTTGTTGGTTCTTGTTGTTGTTGTTGTTGCTGTAGTTGTTGTCTTTTGGCTTGCTTTATCTGTTCATTATCTGTTTTGTGCATATGTTGGCATACTTTTTCTTTGGCCAATAGAGCTACTTTTCTTGCAGCACGTACACAAAATGTCATATGAGAGGCGGTGGCAGGAGGCACAAACAACGACATAACTCATAACGATCCAAGGGGCAAGTAGCAGCAGCAGCAGCAGCATCAGCACCAGCTGAGTGACTCTCCCACAGACTGAACCGAACTAAGTTCAGCTGAGCTGGGCTAAGCTCGTTAAAAGATACAAAACTACTATAATACATATACGACAGTTATATTTTGGCCAATACGAAACGGGAATGGTTATGGCCATGGCAATGGGCTCGTGGGTTATGGTGCATGGGAAACTGGAACAAGTGCCGAAAACAACAACATAAAACAGCGAAAGCAAGCCTTCCTTCGACTGCCACTGCTACTGTGACTGCCACACAAAAATCTGGCACAAGCGGCTGCACTTGTTTGACCCATAGCCAGAAAGACAGAGCCAAAGTTATAGCCACGTTGGGACAGGCCAGGCCCGGTAGAGTGCATACTTAGTACTGGCCAAGTGAACGGGCCTTGCCCCATGTAGGTGTGTATGTGTGTCTGTAGTTTTGTCAACTAAAAACGTTTAAAAGGCGCAATATTACACTGAGAGAAAAAAGAGTTGGTTTGGATTGAATTATTAATATTTCATTTAAAAAACATTTGAGTCACAGCGAAATCAATCTCAATCTGTCATCGTGCTAAAGATTTAAAGACACTGCTTTAAGCAAAATGATTCTTATTTACTTTTTACACAGATACAAAATATTACAAACAAACTGAGCAATTTATATCCAAGACATAAATCAATTTAAATTATATTTCGACGTGGAAATTATCTTATAATTTGTATGATTTGATGCAAAAATTTTCCTGTAACAAAAATTCCCTTGTGCTACAATTAATATATAGATATTTCAAATGGATTCTTGCAACCGTCACAGTATATGTCTCTAATTCCAGAGCCATTACGATTTTATTTGAAACAGTTGAAAATAATAGGTATAAGAATCTTTCGTTGAATTAAGCCATTACCTTTTAACATATTAGTTTTTCTCTGTGTACGACGCCAAGTTCTTGGCCAGCTGTTCTAACTTAAAACGCTAATTGGACTTTCTTTCAGTTGTTGGTACTTGGCATTTACTGGCCTTCTTTTAATTGGAACTTGTTGCATTGCCGCAATTTAATTACAAATAAAAGCAGCAAATTTTTGGGCAATTAGGCATGTAAAGCAGACAGTCAGTTACCGTTCATGAGAGCTATGCAGCGCCAACCAGATACATTTACCGATACAGATACAAATCGAAAGACAAAAAAAAAAAAAACGAAAAGGCAGAAGACAACTTTTGCAACTGACAGGATTTCGGTGAAAGGTTCTGTTGCGCCTTTAGGTTTTTATTGAAAACATTCAAATATTTTTGTGCTATTTTTTTTTTTTGTAAATGTTTCATTTTGGTGAAAGTATCTCATAAATACAAGCTGTCTGCTAGCAGTTTTATACAACATGCGCTTTTGTCATTAAAATTATTTTAATTAAATATTAAAGATAACATTGGCCGACAGTTGTGCGAGTTTGACCGCGTCATGTGTGCTGCGGTCACGCCCACTGGGCGGTGTATGCATTTAAATGCGCTATAATTAACTTGCTGATGTTTTTTTTTTTTTAAATAAACTAAAAGATACAGATATTGTGAGAGAGAGAAGCAGAAAGAAAACAGGTGAATGTCGTGGACACGAACTGGAGCAAGCGCAGACGAGTCAAGTTAACCAAGTCAACATGCACGTCTTGCAGGGCAAAAACACACACATACAACAACAACAAAAACTACAACAAGAAAGGCAACCAAGTATACCGCAACTTGTAGCCAAGTTAATTAACTTACAAGCCTAATCAGATTACTGTGAATTTGGCGTCTATGTGTTAAATACAGTTGACAATACCATAATGAAGTTGCTAATGATGGGATAAACTCTTAAACTATCTAAAAAAAAGTATCTTACAATATCTTTTCGGAAATTACATTTGTTGCATCGAAATTAGATTCGCCGGATGATTGTTAGTGGGATGTTTTCAAGATAATGCAGTGAGAATTCGGACCTTATAACTGCCTTGGTATTTTAAATTAAGAATTCTTGCTTTTCCCATATTCATGCCAAAAATTTGTTTTTCAAGCAGTATCTTTTCAGGACCTGTAGCATGTAGTGCAACAAATAGGTTGGTAACTGACTTAAGTTGTTCGATTGTGGTGTGTGATATGTGTTGTCAGGTCGGTTACCTATAAGTCCGAAAAAATGTGTACCAAGGGCATAATTTTAAAGTTGTCAAAACAATATCATCTATTCGATTTAGGTGGCAAGGAAATCAAAAGATCGCTCGATTAGAGCATTGCAAGGAAATCATCTTAACAGCTGAAAACCATCTAGATTTTCTCGATTCCATTGCAACTAGAGATGAAAAATGTCGTTTTAAATATCGTCCTTAAACTAAGCGACAAACTGCAGAAAAAGCGAGTCAAGAACTCAAAATAGAGTTTTCAGAAACCAAGAAAGACAATTATGTTATAACTTTTTATGATTCCAAGGGCACTGTTACCAATGAATTTAATACAGAAAGCGAAATTGTCAAGGGTCGAGAGTTATTCGGGTCGGTTTAGACCCGAGTACCATGAGGGTAAACCGCTCACAAAAACACCCCCGTATTCGCCTGATCTATCACCATATGACTAGTTTCTATTCCCAAAAAATGAAAACTGTCGTGAAAAGAGCTTTCTAAATGACATTTCGGCCATTTAAGCAGCAGTGATATAGGTGGTAAAGAATATCCCAAAAACCTATCCTATTTTAAATAAATAAGAAAAATATTTCTAAAAAAAAAATTAGGTTATTTGTTCATCAAACCGTGTAAGTAAATCCACAAAACATTTTTTTACCAAATCAATTTGAAATGTATCCGAAAAAACGGAACTTCTTAGTTTTTATGAAAAAAAGCAAAGACAATCTGGACGAAATTCTATATGTGCATTTCCACAGAAATGTCAACCAGGACCGAAAAATTAAATTTGAAAAAACTATTGATTTTTTTTTTAAATTTTATTTTAAATATGTCCAATATAATGTCATTACGGCTTTTCTGTCTTATTGTTTTATAAGAATTGGCCTCAAAGGTGACGATACTGTTTTCTCGCTTTTATTTACTTTTAGAGAGGCTTGCTCTTAAAAATGGTAAGGCTATTTAACAACTGTTTACGTTTCTCTCATCTCTTGAGTATTTTTAACAACATCAAATAAGCATTAAAAAAAACAATTGAGCTTAAGCAAAGCCCGATTAGCGGTTAATTTTTTATTCTAAACTCCTCGATTTTTGAATGTCGCGTACTTGTCCAAAAACTATCATTTGTTATCCGTGCTTGGCAGTCGGTGTAAGCAAGTGAACGCAAATTTAAATTTAAATCAAGTTTAGTGACTTAAAATAAAAAAAAAAAAAAAAAATATATAGTGTGTAAAAAAGACACCAAAATTTTTTTATTTTTTTCAAAGTTTGTCGCGTACGCAATCGTAGACCAAAAATCGTTGCACTAAACACTTTATTGATCGCTCGGTCCTATGGAGACTATATGATACAGCCAACCGATTTCGATCAAATTTGGAACACTTATTGGGAGGCCCAAAAAACTTCCGAATGACAAATTTGGTTTCGATATCTTTATAAACAAACGAATTATGCCCTGAAAACGCTTTTCTGACAGATCAGATATCTTCAGAAACAAACGAAGAACAACCTACTTTTTACAAAAAACCGTTTGTTTGACCGATCGGTCCTATAGGAGCTATATAGTATAGTCAACTGATTTTGATCAATTTCGGTACAGTGCTTGGGCTTGCAAAAACTTACCATACCCTTTGTACCAAATGTACAGGGTATAAATTTGTCGCGTACTGAATGTCACGTACTAAATCAGACTTAGGCCTATAAAAAATAACTAGTGTATATATTTTAACGTAATAAATTTTAATAGGAAGCTACAATGTTCCACTTTGGTTATAAAATAAACGCTTTTAAATACTCTTATATTTCGCAGATTTCTGAATTTTTATAGATGCAGTTGAAATCGACTTCTATTTTTGTCACGTACTAAATCCCAACTTTTACACTACTGCTACAAAAACAGTATCCAAAAATAAAAACAAGGAACAAAAAATTTCACTTTTTCTTAACTTTTTTGCACTTTAAATTCGTACGAATGTCGCGTACTGCAATCCTGGAAATGCCCATATATAATAGAAATGTTTAAATAATTACTTAAGTATTGGTAGATGACATTTAGTCTGCTTAGCTTAGGGGTTTTAATAACTCGATTTAATAGACAAACAATATAATAAAACACATGGGTGCTTCACAAAAATGGGAAAAGATTCTGTAGCTTATGTTTGGTTTTTTGTGCCTCTGGAGACTTTGTTACGTGGTTTGCACCACGATTTTGGTCTACTGGTTTGGTTATTAACTCAGTTTAATTTTAAGGTAATTAGTATAGTTTTCGAAATCTTCGTCGCTTGTTTGGTTTTTGTGCCTCTGGAGACTATGTTAGGTTTCTTTCTAGAGACTCTTGCACCACGATTTTGGTCTACTGGTTCGGTTATTAACTCAGTTTAATTCTAAGGTAATTAGTATAGTTTTCGAAATCTTCGTCGCATGCAGTTGAATGTAAAGTGAATAATTTTTGAACCGTTTTTTTTATCTTAGAAAAACCGGTTCGTTTTGCAGTTCAATAAAGAAATATTTCCGATCTTTTACATGAAAAACATTTTGAAACCCGTTAAGTATCCAAATGAAAATGGTAAGAACTCTTCAATAAACTATTTGTGGGGGGGGGGGGGGGGGGGGGGCTACATATGATTCACCAAGAATCAAAGGTATATTTTACAGTTTCCTTCGGTTATCAAAAATAACTAGTTGGCAGTACTCTATATTTTTCAGTATCTTATGAGCTTTTACGTTGCGATTGTTCGATGCAGTTGCAGACTATAATGAAAATGCAAGGTTATCACTGATGATGTGTAATGGCGTACTTTCAAAGGAAATCTGGTTGAAGGTGGTGAAATTTGGTCCATTCATATAACTTTACAAATTCATGTGCACCAACTCAGCTCCTACAATGGCTTCATCTTTTTAGCACCTTCTCAAAACATTTGGCGATTACATCAGAGCCGTTCACTCTTTCGAAGTTCAAGCGCGCTATTTTTTGGTTTGTAAGGATACCAATTTTTCAACTCTACGTCTCATAGCTATTTCAAAATCGTAAGCTTTGACTGAAATATTTTAAGAATTACAATCAAAGTAGTTAGCCGTAATCTTAGCAGTATAAAAAGAGTTTTAATTTATGCAAAAAAGTACTAAAAAGAAAGTACCTCCAAATTCAAGCTATTTTTGAAGTGGGGAGTCCTTAGCTTATTGGGAAGTTAGCACTAGAAATTTCTAAATTTCTATGAAGTTAGTGGAAAAAAGTTATAGCTCCTATAAAAGATACTTTTTCAGGGCATGGCACAAATGTTTGACCATGTGATAATTTTCGCATTTTTTTTGCAACAATCCATCCTCATATAAACATTATAAAAACATGTATAGATTAACGATGTTGATAAAGGCACGCATTTGTATAGAACGAAAATCTAAAGTAATTATTTCCTGAAATTTCTCTAAGTCGGATAGAGACAAGTTGGATGAGAATCAAAAATAGATTTTTTGCAGTGCCCTTGAAGGAATTTCATTTATTTCACTGTCTTGACTATTGTATAAAGGCCACAAAACAGTTCACAATCGTGAAATGCCATCTTTGAGCTACATTTCTAGTTCAGATACTGTGAGTTCTAGCTGGCCTCAGACACAAATGTTTATAATCTTTGCTTGTTTGGTTGCTTAATATTTGATTGTTTACTTTGCGAGATTTCTTGGAAAATTAACTAATTGTGCGTGTAATTATAATTAACACGCTTCTCTTGTTAGACGCTCTTTAAATTATTCAGCTTGTTGTTATATATTGTTGTTGCTGGTATGCTCATGTTAATTGTTTGTGTCAAGTTGTAGAAAATTGGATGCCTGGAAAATTATGAGCAACAGAAGTGCTAAGCAATGCCAGCGCGGCAGACACAGAATTGCATTTATCAACAACAACAAAAAAACTAGTTTATAAGTTATTTGTAGTTAAAACTAAATTTAACCAGACCAATTAAATTTATTAAGTTTATTTGATTTTTACACATTTTTATTGCACTTGAGCAAAATAGACCAAAGGAATTTTAATAATGTTATTATTATGATACGATAAGTAATAAAACAAATTTCATGCAATTTTCAGTTAAGAACTAAGAGAGGGACAGCATAGAGTTTAGCCAGTTCTGATACTTACGTCCAACACAGGTGTGTTTGCGGAACTGCAAGAATCCTTCGACGCAGCGACAGGCGCCATCCAAACAGCTGCTGTTGGCCACTTTCATGGTGCACTGCTCGTTCAATACGCAATCTCCGCCCAATAGATGTGCTGAAGTTGGGAAAAAAGAGCAATCCAAAAAAGAGAGAGTTACTTGGTTATATTCTTGAAGAATGTGCTTTTAACGGCACATAGATGTTTGCGTCGTCTAAACAAATATCAATATGAAGTTAGTCAATATAGGTGCGTTAAGCATACGCCACATGGTACCGACACTTTTTATTTGTTTGACAAACATTTTGGCTTAGCCTTAGCCAACAATCAGTAAAGAAAAAAAAAAAAATGTAAAAGAATCCAATTTACTTGGCATTTGTCATACCGACTAAACAATCTGAATGAGGTTATGTCAAGTGGCAGCTTGTCATCTATAAAGTGTGTTAGTTATAATACGTGTACCTAATATATACATATGTACTTATTTGTTGTACTGTACTTACATTGCAAACACTGCGTTGCATTCAATTGCACAAAGTAGGGCTCACATTCACAGTAGCCCTGGGTCGAGCAGGCACTGCCCTTGATAAAGTCTGTGCAATCCATATTATGCTGACATTTGGCGCCCAGCTCAATGGCCTGACTGAGTTGTACATTGTGTTGTCCTAGGATTATCAGAAGCTGTAAATAAAGAGAACGAATAAGACAAATTGAGTTTAGTTTCTCATTGGACTTGGGTTCCGATCCGCCTAGCATAAAATTTGCACTGCACATGCAAGCAAATTGATAAATAACTACAATACGGAAAAGCCAAAGATTAAACAAAAACTTCCAGCTAATTATGCCATTGCACGATCTGCCATTAACCAAGTTAATGCAGTCAAATGGAATTATACATCTAGCTGTCTGAATGCTTTAATACGATACAATTAATGACAACAAGCCATAAGACAACAAAAAATTACAAAAATGTTGCCATTGAAACAATCAGATTATTTTTTGCTTAGATTTCAAGACATTTGCTAACCCGTGGAGGAACAGATTTGTGAGACATTTGGAATTAAACGTATTCCAACATACAATTTCCATTTAAATGATTTCTACTCTAAGCACATTATTATTAAGTCCCAAGTATTTGGGTATTTATTTGTTGGATTTGAAAATCAGAATCTTTTATATAGCAATTATATTGAATTCTCATGTTGTAAAAGTATCTTTAAATTTGTCATCTGGTTTTTTTCTCATCCATCGAACGACTAAAAGATAATGGTCCGTGGGCTCTTTTTGTTGTGTTATTTGAATCTTGTAAGCGTGTAAATGCAGATCAGGATGCAAAATTCGACGCAAAGTAGTCCTAGCAAGGTGACACGTCGACACTGGCCTCAACTATGTTTTTTCACCGAACGACTATTTTCATAGTACGCCTGTACCATTTTTACGCGTTGTTCAGTTTTTAAGCGATATATTTCCGAATTATGAGTGTTTAACATCCACACAAAGATGTGACCCACCCTATATAAACAGCCAAGGCAAGTCACTGTCTGTCCGCCTGTTTATATGACTGAAGGGATCTCGGAGACTATACGAGTTAGAAAATAAAAATTGAATCAAAAGATGCGCATTATCGGCAAACAGATAAAGATTGTCAACATCTTGGTTGAAATTATACACCTTGTTGCTGAGATGATCAGATGGTTGAAAACTTGAATAAGCTAGAAGCAACAAAATAGTTATAAAGACTTAATTGTCTTTCCTTATTTTGGAATTTAAATTGCAGAGTTCATATATTGTAATCCGTGGGAGTAGCGACAAAAGTAAAACCCTTGGCGTATGATTTTTTATTTATTTATTAAATTGTATTTTTTAAGAAGTACACTAAAGCACAGTTGACCTTATGAGAAAATGAATTAAATTAAATTTATATGAACTAAATCGCTAAAAATTTTAGTAAAAAGTGTTTATGGTCTTACTTGTTTTTTTCTTACTTATAATAAAGGTTCCATTTCAAATACTTAGTATACCCTTGAATATGAATGGACAGACAGCCATGGCGTAATGGATTTCCTTTTTGCCCTAACTAAGTATGCCTCTTAACCTTTGGACAAATGGTATAAAAACAGTTAGAAAATTGCTAACAAAAATTCAGTTTAACTCTAAAGTTTTATGAATGAGAGATCTATGTATGAGTGTACACGTGTGTGTGTGTGTGGGCTTTGTTTTAACTGACAGTTACGAAGTTAGACGGGCAATACTTTATAGATAGTAGATACGGCTCTACAAGATACAACCGCAACAACAACAGTAAGAGTAACAACAACAACAGCAAAAACAACTAGAATAGAAAAACAAAAAAAGTTGTAAAACAAAATTAACAGTTGCCTGCACAAGAGAACAAACACGCCCATCTGGCAGAATTCAACCAAGTTAGAAGTTAAAGTTGGGCTCTATAATTAAAACCAATCCAGCCAAGGGTACTATAAAAGAAATACGAATCTTTGCTGTTCTTGTTCTTGTATTGTCTTATATTTTTTTCAGTTTTGCAGTTACTTAGGAACTCGCAAAAGCAGTGAAGTTCAGCATAATATAGTAATAAATAAGTCAAATTTTGTGGTAGTATGTGGTAACATCTTCTAGAGTGCAATGCACTCAAACTTCATACGCCATTAATTATGGCCAACATACAAACATACACACACCTATACAAAAGCATGGCATGGCTAAACTAGTAACTATATTTTTATGTTGTTGTTTTTTTTTTCTTAATAATTATTTAATATCTTTTGCGTAACTGAATTTAACATTAATATATAGAACGGTATCGTGCCTTGTTAATTTATTTAATTACTTAATTTTCTTACGTATACGATATATTGCTATTTAAGTTTTGGCGCGCAACAATTTGTTGACGCATAAAATCCAATGACAGCATAAAACAAAGAAATAAGAGATTCTGAGATTTCAAGATCTTTATCACCGCAGGGTTCCCGCAGCGTAAAAGAAGTCGACACGCTATCCAAGTCGGTTTTGCAATTTTTTTTTTTCGTTGTTGTTGTAGTTCTGGCAGATTTTCTTGCTGGTTAACATTAAGTAGTGCTAACAAATTCAACAACTCAAGACATCAGTTTACTGTTATACTATGCTGCCTTACATGTATCTTGTATCTACAATTCTATCTTATGTGTTTAGACAGAAGGCCTTGTCTATTTTAATACACGCACGCATGGAGTATATTAAATATTTCTATGTTTATTTTGTAATGGAAGAAACTGTAGTTGTTAAAGCGGCAAAATATATATTTCCCCAAAATCTAAAATTCTCGTACTCGGAGCACTTTAATCAGAGCGAATAAGTTTAATTCTGCTTAATCAGGTAATATAATTTTTTTCAAATGGATGTATGCGATAAAATATAGATATTATTTTAAGCTTAATATTTGAAATTCTATTCAAACGCTTGAGGCCACACTGATCATCTCAAATATGGATCCAACGGCCACACAAAAAAAAGGGTCGTGATCTTGGGTCGACGCGTTTGTTTTCTTTTGATTTTCGACTGGTTGGGTCTTGGTGTTATCCTAACTTCAAAAAATCCGAAAAAATTAGTTATCTTTGAGGCAATCTTACAAACATAACGTGCTGGGAAAATTCTCGGAAAATAATTTGTTGGCATTTTTTTAAAGTTATGTATGTAATAACACAGCCACACAAAAAAATCGATTTTCAGCTTCAATGACCAGAGTCCGAATTTAAACCTCAGGAAGTCAGGGAACCCTTCAGATACAAGGTCGTTTTTACTTCGGATTCGAATTCAGCGATCCAAAAAACATCGCTAATCGGTGTCGAAAGAAAATGTTGTGGGGTCTTCTGAGGTTAGGGTACAATCTAGACCAGTTGAACCAATTATGTTAGCGGAATCGACTACGGCGCCTCGAAATATATCCGCTCTGAAGAATCGAAGCTCTATTTCTATGTTAATTTGAATTAGTTTTAAACTTTATTTTTAAGCAACAGTGTGCTGTAAAAGAATGGATAAAAAAGCTGGGAGCGGACGACTTTGGGATACCCTGTACCTCTACATTGCAATCAAGTCCGATATATTGCTTACGAGCTCCAAAAGATATTTCTTTGCCAAATTTGGTTACGATATTTTTATAAAAAAACGAAATACAACGAATTTTGTACAAAAATTGATTTTTTGGCCGATCGGTCCTATGGGAGCTATATGATATAGTCAACTGATTTTGATCAAATTTGGAACAGTGCTTGGGACCTATAAAAAACTTTCGAGTGCCAAATTCGGTTACGATATCTTTGTAAACAAGCGAAACATGCCAAATTTTGTACAAAAATCGATTTTTTGGGGGCTATACGATATAGGCAATGATTTTGATCAAATTTGGTTTAGTGCTTGAGTACTCTAAAAAACTGCTGAATGCCAACTTTGGTTATGATACCTTCATAAAGAAACGAAATACAACGAATGTTATATAAAAAAAAAATTTTTGACCGATTAGTCTATCTTTATAAACAACCGAATTATCCATCTAAAACTTTTGGTTTTTTTCGAGGTCCTCTGAAACACCCCTATTGGAGCTATATAATGTAACCCAGATATCGTAAAAATAAAATAAACTTGTCTTGTATTAGGAAAGTTTTCTGAGGGGGCTAGAGTCATTTTGTCGTATAGAGAAACAATTAATTACTAAGTGAAGAAGAGAGGTGCAGATTTTTTTAAAGGGTCAATGAAACGTATTGGTTCCTTATGTACGTTCCTATACAGTTCCAGCAAATGCATATTTGAGAGTTGTGATGGAGAAAAAGAATAAATCTCGAGGCTACATTAAACGGTTGTAAGATATAAAAATATTAAATACTACTCTTGCATTTAACATTAAAACGATTTGTGTTATGTTTATGAAAGAATTCTCGCTACATAGTATTGACAATTCTTTTGGTTCTTGGCATGCCATTAGACAATTAGACAATTTTATTAGCACTTGTGAATAACAATGACCTAGTGGGAAAAGATACTGCACTTTTATGGTGATACAGCATAGGATTTTGTTATATCAAGTAAAATATCCTATTGGCAATAAAGTTTTATGTACTTTCTGAAACGCAATAAAAATTATAAGAGTAGGCCATATTGAATTTAAGCGAATTGCCGGACAACCCATAAAACGGAGAATCCGTGAAATTATCATCGAATGTTAACGCTTAAAGAGAGAGGCAACTTGGTCATTGTGTGTGGTCTTTTAGAGTAGCCAAGAGTGAGCACCACCTATGCACGAGTAGATACTGCTACCACAGTTCTATGAATGTCTTAATACGAACGATATTTGTGGGAAGCCAACTGACCCATTAACAAAACTTAAATTACTTTCTTTGACGTTTGCCGTTGTTCTTGCAAGACCTTTTTATGTCTGGTTATTTTTTCATTTTTATTGTATTTTGTTTTGGTTTCGTTTTTTTATTACGGTTGTTATCGTTTTATTAGTGCTAGCCTCTTTTTTTGTTGCATTTATGGGATATGCCATTTATTTTGCTATAACAGCAGCTCTAAAGCAATGCAAATCTTTTGGGTCACTAATAGCGCAAGATACTGTCCCCCGAAACATTTCTCTGAACCACGCACGGCACAGCATGTAATCCATCTTAAAGCCGAATGCATTTTTGGTTAAAGATGCCGCCAAAACATCATTCATCAAGCTTGGCCTCGTCTCAAGATTCCCTGTTGTTTTTTTTTTTTTTAGTATTTTAGTATTTTTATTTTTTTTTTGGGTTTATAGCAGCTGCCTGACTCTTTTAACAACAATTTTATAACTGGGCTCAAAGCCCAGTTCCAACCAGGCTGTGCTAATGAAGTAAGTTCTGGCTGTTTTTTGTTGCCGCAGCTCTTGCCTCAAGCGAAAACTGGCCAGTTGCAGTTGGTCAGCATATTGAAGTCCATGCAACAGAAGTCAACAGGCGGCCGTCGTAATTTAGAATCGTAAAAGCACAGAAACGGCAAAAATATATATATATAAGAATATTTTTCCACTCTTCTTTCTCTATTTATATATATTTTTTTTGTTTGAAGATTTTACAAATTACTTTCGTACTTATTTTTTTTTTAATGATCGTCGGGCGCCAGACTGTCTGTTGACCTTTGGCCAAAGTACTGCCTCTGTGTTGGCCAGTGCAGGTGGTAAAGTTTTTGACTGGAATTGATCTTAGCAGATCTTGGCAGCACTTAAAGTTCCCTTGAAAGGGGAAGAATTGTTTTTGTTTGGCTTTGTAGTTGCAAAGTTGGCCAGGAAGCGCATAAAGATAAATTATTCAGCAACTCATCAGGAAATTAAGGTTTATAATGACAGGTCGAGTTTTTACAGTCGCATAAATTTGTTTAATGGGTGAATGATTTAGTACGTTGTATGTTCTTAAGAGTATTCAGTTTAAGTCATTGACTTGAGCTCAAAGGCGATCACCAGTAATGGACAATTAGGCTAATTAAAGGTAAAAGATAAAAAAAAAAAAAACATTTATAGTTCCTCATAAACTATCTCTTAAGATAGACACAAAGTGAAAAAAAAAGTATAATACTAATAAATTTAGTTATAGTTCGTTGTAGTTGTAAATTGTCTTAAAAAAAATACGCTAAAGAATATTTAAAGGCTATGAAGTACCTTTAAAATTGATCAATTTACGTTAGGATATGCAGGCTTAATAAACTTTTTTTCTACACATACTTATGTAACTATATTTGACGAAGAAAAAAAGTTAAATCAAATTAATCTATTATTGTGTTTAAGATGATATAGATAGATACTCGTACATGTTATGAAAATAGTAAGTAGAACTACATTATGCAAAAAGGGTTTTTATTTATTTATTTATTATTTCAAGGGTTATGCAGTTAACATTAGATCATAATAATTTGGAAAAATAGGTAGGAACTAATCTAGAGTCTACACCGTTGGAAGAACTTGTTTACGATATTTTAAAATACTTTTAAAAACTGATTAATAGTTTTGATAGTTTTTTAATAGTTTTTATTTCGTAGTTTCGACGGAATCATACAAATAATCCAATAATAGCAGAGCCAGTTTTTATTCAAAATACAATTAAATGCTTATAGGTTAGACACTATACTGAATAATAATACAATGAATGCGAAAAAAAAAAAACATCAGACACGATAGTTTTGGTGTAGGGTCTTAAAAAAACTTAATATAGCCTTTCTACATAAAGTAAATGGCATAAAAAAAAGCTACGCTTTTTAACAAAAAAAAAATATCATTCTTTGAATAGTCAGACGACTCCACAATTTTTTACTTATTATTCAAATATAATTAAAAAATACTGCTTTTAAATACTAGATAGAAGTAGATTGTTTAGAAAATTTTATGAAAAACCTGGTTTTATTAAAACTTTAGCAAAAAATATTTAGAGCGAATTTTAAGTTATTTTCACTTGTGTATGATTATATGATTATGGATTTTCGCAACTGATCAAAGGGCAGTGGCTTTAAAAAAACCGCAGGGCGTAGCATTATTCTTGTATAAGCAGAAACCGCAAAAAGTTCTAGACTGAAGACCTCTTATTATTTTTTAGCCCACAGTGGCTAAAAGGGGAATACAAATATCATGCACACAAGTGCATCAGGGCTTTGGAACTTTGATTATGTGTTTTGAAAATAATTTGTCTGGGTTTTTATTCATCACATTCATCATTCATAAGATATAATATTAGTTTAATATTGCACAGAAGATTTCGAGTATATCCAACAAAACTTATGACTTAATTATTTTACGATTGCACATCATAGCATAAGTCAAAATAAAATATTAAAACAAATCAAAAAAAAATCAGTTGTCTTTTTTTCATTCAGTACTGTGATTTTATTACTATAATTATTAAGAGTAAATAAATTAATATTTAATTTTTATAAAATAATCTTGGGATCTTAGTTTGTGAAGCTCTGCATTTAGATAAAAGAACTGAGATTAAATAAATGCTTAATTAATAGTGACAGAACTATATTGAAAAAATATTTTAATAAACACAACTTACGGGTAATTTTAACAAGCCGTTCATTCGAAAATTCTATAATGCTCTTAAAATTCAAAAACCAAAACCCCAAAACACAATTGGCAAATAGTCGAGCGAACTAGAAGTGCCAAATAAATTACCAGATTTATGTACCGAACATAACTCAGTGCCATAAAAGAATGCTCGAAAAACAAACGCAAACATTAAGGTCATTTATCAATTTCAGTTTGACCCAATGCCTGACTTAAAAACTTGCTCTTTCTCACAAATACCTTCTAACGGACACAAAAACACTACAAACGCCCACCAAAAGTAATAGTTAATAGGAATAATAGTAGAAATAGTAAAAAAATGACGGTCCAGCCCACGTAAAAGCATTAGGAAAAAAAAAACCGACCAAAAATTATTACGCCTCTTTATGCTGAAATTAAACGCCATTAAACATTAAAAGGCATTATACAAAAGAACTACAACGACAACAACAACAATGCTTCAGATTCGACACCTTTTTTT
The DNA here is from genome assembly GCA_949987675.1 of Chymomyza fuscimana. Taxonomy (NCBI): domain Eukaryota; kingdom Metazoa; phylum Arthropoda; class Insecta; order Diptera; family Drosophilidae; genus Chymomyza; species Chymomyza fuscimana. The sequence continues at coordinate 50,373,932 of OX465089.1, forward strand.
TGTCCGTGCAGTTTGAGGGCGAACAAATTGGCAACACCCAAACGGCTTAAAGTGATTGCCATACATTTCATCAAAAGAGCTTGCAAATTATTTGATGCCAAAGAGACAGCAAAATTGTAAAGAAGTTTGAGCCATAAGTGAAAAATTGCACAGAGAATTTGGCAAAGAAAAAGGGAGTCCGAGTCCAAATGGAATGGAATGAATAGAAATAAAAAGCCCAAAAAAAAGAAAATATGAATTAGTCAGTGCGGTGCCCGACAGAGGGATACCCTATTCGTCTAAAAAAAAAAATTCATAAGCATTGCGAATTATTAGTGTATTCATGTCAAATATTTTTTGAGGTAAGATTTTGGGGAGTAGTTTTAAGATAATGTTAATGTTTATTTATATATTATATAAAACAATAGGAGTGGGCACACATATTTACTGACGCAGCTAGTGGCACTGGCTGCTATAGCCAAAACAATAAAATGGAAATAATTTGTGTCTTCAGTTCCAATGGTTTGTAAGCTTGAGGCCATTTTTTGGTAGATTAAACAACTTATGGTTTCACACGCCATCGACAGCCTTTTACATAGACTTCAAAAAATAACCCATGTACTCTTTGGGATATAGGGTATAAAAAGCCCAAATTTACTTACCGCTAAGAGCTGCTTAACCGTAAAAACTTTGCTCAGCGCAGCAGCAGGTTGCTTTCTCATCGTTGACGTCGACGTTGGCGTTGGCGTTGTATCTGTAGATGTGTGCAGCGCTGCCATTGCCGCTGCTGCTGTTTGTTTGTGTTGTTGGAGTTGGAGTTGTTGCTACTCTCACAGCTTGGACCAAGTTTATTGTTGTTGTTGGTTATTTTAAATTTGAGATTTTGTTGTTGCTGTTGCTTATTGTATTTGTTGTTATAAGTTGTTTATTCTGCAGCTGCTTCTGCTATGTTTGTATAAACTTGTGTTGGTTTTATTGTGGTTGTTACCTTTGAACTTTTGGGTTCAAAATGAGAATTAAGCGAAACGTTTTAGAGGCGTTTAATTTTGAATTCTCTTTTTTTCTTTCTAACTACTATGTACATATTGTAAATGTACGCCAAAATAATGTACATATATAATTTTTGTTTTTTCATTTGCAGTGCTTTTTTATGTTGCTGCTGCTGTTGTTGTTGTGCTACTTCTTCCGGCCGGCTTTGCACACAGACGCTCTCACGCTCACAAGCTCGCTCATTCTCGCGCTCTTTGACAGTAGCAGCTCGCTCCACTTTAAATGACTCGAAGAAAAATAAAACGAAAGACTTAGGAAACGAACTTGCTTAAGGTCCGCCGCCTTTGATTGTTTTTGTTGCTTGCACGAGTATGTATATAGTATGTGCTACCTTTTATTTTGCTATTTTCACTTGCTGTGACGACCTTTGCTTTTTTTTCTAGATTTATTTACGTATATTTTTTATATACATAGATCTTTTTGTGTTGCTGGAATTCGGGTGCTGTATGAACTCTTTTTTTTTTGGTTAGTTTCTACCTCTATGTTTTATACTTTTATAAGTTCCTCACTGCGCTGCCAAGTTATAAAATTTTATTTTATTGCAATGAGAATGAGGCACTCACGGTCGTTCAATACCGTTATGTGTGTGTGAATGAACCATTCGATTTGAACATTTTTCTTACCTATGTAATTATGTATATACAAGATTTAAAGTTTTTATAACTCTATCAAATTTATGGTCACATTTTAAACTAAAGCTCTTGGCATTGATGACGCTTATCTTTGTCAGACCAAATCTGAACTCTGTCAGTTCATTAAAATGCATTTTATGTGCTCTATGCTAATTTAAGCCACAACTTAATGTTATTTATTTAAGAAAAGTTCTACATAAATTAAAGTCACATAGGTCAGCCTAGAATTGGATGTGGTTGTTATAGCTCTTATGATTATGATTATTTGCATACGGTCAAAGTGCAGTCGCTCCAGACAAGACGCAAGACGTGTGGGCTTTGTTTTAATGTTGTGTAAGCCCAAAAACCGCAAAACTACAAAAATATGATAGACTGCAGGCCGCATATTATGAGCCAAACTTGAGAAGTGGCTGCCAAGTGGCTTGGAAAATTCAATTGCCACAAAATTGTTATGCAGACATAAGTGCTCAGGGCTTTGGTTCATTGATTATGTGGTTGGCAAATGGTTTTTTGCTAGGGCGGCTAGCTGACCTAGTCACAATAGTATTATGCATAAACAAAAGGACAAAATTTTGCTCAAGGCTAACAAACTGCAGGTTGCTACACCTGATGAACACACACAAACAAACACACATAGCTGCTGATTATATGGCTTCAAATATTGCATGCTGTTATTGCCAGCTATTGAAGATGATCGCGGACTTGGCCAAACCAACAATCGATCAGCACTTTGTTCATAGCGCATGTGCAAAGTGTTGCAGCAGCAGTAAAATCAGTGGCATCTCTGTTAGACTCAGCAACCAGAATTGTTGTTGTACTTGCGGTTTTGCCTGCTTGCCTCTCGGTCTATCGGTCGCTGGGTCGACTGCAACAGCAGCAGCAGCCGTCGTTTTAGTTGTTTCTGGCCGTCATCAATGCAACAAACCATAGACATAAACTTGTCAGAAACAAAACAAAAAACACAACAACCACAGAAAGAACTACCCGCAAAAGCTAGAAGAAAGCACTTGGTGTGGTGTTGCGCAAGTGGGAAAGCGCTGTATAAAAAGCAGCGCGATTTTTGCACCGTTATGCACCCAATATGGCGGTTCAAAGACACACACACACATAGTTACAGATGCACACGCACACTCTTGCAACGTAGACACATGTGGCATCTGCATCTTGCAGCTAGCCAAGGCGGAGATCAGTCTCAGTGTGTATTTGTGTGTATGTTTTTGTGCATTTGTGCATTTGTTTGTTTGTTTTTTTTTCGAGTGTGTGTTTAGAATGCACAAGACAGAAATTACAGTCGCCGCTGGCCGCGCCTTAGTCATTCTCATTCGCCTGTAGCCAGGCCTAACAACATTTACGGCTACAACATCAACGCCGCCTGTAGTCACCAAGCTCCCAATGCCACAAGCCGAGAAGACGAAAGAAATCATTGAAGACTTGTCTCGCTGGACGCTGCGAATTATGCTGCTGCAAAGGCCGAAAAAAAGCAAGTTAGAAATTCTTGCAGATCGCCAAATCGTACAACGCCAAGAGACACAGAGAGCCTGCATATTTGCTAACTGCCTGCCACTTGGAACAAACATAGCTTTTAAGCGGTATTTACACTGACAGACGTACGGCTAAACTTGCAGATGCAGCCTAAAATTCATTGACGCTCTAAGTAGTAGTAAAAGAATTTAAAATTTTGAACATAAAAATATGCTATTCCATTTTAAAATCATTTGCAGTAACTACTGACATTTTTGCAATTTTTTTACAGCAATAGATAAGCGACTTATTGAAACAAAATTCGTTCTTGTGATGCAAGGACACACACATAATGTTTGGAAAAAATTTCAAACATGTATTTGGTCTGGTGTGACCATGCGTTTTTTCCAAGATGTTTTTCTTGAAGTTGCTGCAACCAGTGTAACCTGCAACATCTACTTTGCTTAACAATCATTGCAAGCCACACTTATTTACGGCAGGCAGTGTAAACGCGGTATTAGCTGCAACATCCAAAGACACACACGGAGACACACACACACACTAAAAATGTTAAGAGCTTAATTATGCGCGGCGGCGTTTCCCACAGGATCAGCGACGACAACAACAACAACAACAACAACGGGTGTAAAAAAAAAAAAAAGCGTTACAAGTATGCAAATGCAAATTTCTTAAATCTTTCAAATAATCTGTTCGTTATTTAAACATTTCTTGAATCAGTCAAATTGTACAGCTTACGCTTGTTTTTTAAAATACTATGCAGTTCGTTTTTATAGCTAAAAATATATATTTTATTTTGGCTACGATTATTTTATCACACGCGGCAAAAACGTTCACCCTAGTTTTTTTTTGAATTTCGAAAAAATTTAAAAATTTTTTACCGTCAAAATGTTTTTTTTTGCGAACCAAGTTGTCTTGTAATATATCTTTTAATTTTGGTAAATTTTTGTCTAGCACTAAGCCAGCGCACACTAAACTAGCTGAACGCTTGGCGAATTGAAGCGCTTGGCACGTCCGCACGTAACGATGGTCAGCAACGAACTGAAGAGGAGCAGTCCAACAACGGACTTAAGAACTAAGCACAGACACAACACAGTCAAAAGAAGAAGAAGTTACAACAGCAGCACGACGCTAGCAGCGGCAGCAGCAGCAGTGGCAACCAGCTTAAAAGCTTCAAAGTCGCTGTCGGCAGCGCAGTCGCGCTTGCAAAAGTCAAAGTCAAGGCAGCTTGCAAGCTTTGTGCTTTGTTGCTGCTGCTGCCATTGACGTTGGCGTTGACGTTGACGCTGCGCCGGCGTGCAGACACGACAAGTGCGCGCATTTAAAGTATGCAAATGTGACTGCTGCTGCGCTGCCGCTTCTGTTGCTGCTGCGCCTAGACTTTTGTTTGTTGTTACTAGCTGTTCGTTGCTTTTGTTGCTGTGTGCTTTATTTGTTTGTTTAATTATGAGTGTCAGTTGGGTGAGAGGGGGTGGTGGTGGGGGTAACGCCAGCAGCAACTTTAAACGATGGCCAAACACAGATTAAGGCAGCTGCAGCAGCGGCTACGCCAGCGCATGTACACAAACACCTACACAATAATGTAAAGCTTCGTTTTTCACTTTCCGCTCAACGTTTTTCGCCGTCTTCGTCTTTTCCGACCATCATCTCCACCGTTATCTTCTCTTGGCGGAAGCATAGCTGCGAAAAACGGTTAATTTGCACGCCGCGCACACTTAAGTTTTTAAATAAAAAAATAAAATAAAAATCCTATCCTATAGATAGATACATAGCTACCTCAGGCAACGCGTCGCAAATGTTGCAATTGTTCTTAAGCACTATCTAGAATACAGTTCCAGACTAAGTGTGAGACCCAAAAGATATCCCCTTCAGCTTGCTTCGCTTCATTTCGCAAGCCCCAAAATAAACAATGCGAGACACTAATTGAATAATGCTTTTGAGTCTTCTGTTTGCGTTCCAAGCATTTGTACGCTCTTTAAGATTTAAAATTATAATTTAATGGTTTTAAATTGGTTGCTTGGGGTGTAATTTTCACATTTATATTCATTTTAAGCATAGTCAGGCAATGGTCCGACCTGATTGTGCGCAAAACTCTCTGTGCGGGGTTCATTTTTTGGGATCTGGCATGGGTTGTGTGGGCAGTTTAAAAAATGGATTTGGGTTGAAATATTTTTTAAAATTATTTTTTATTGGAATTGTAAGATGGCAAAATATTCAAACAAGGTATTGAAAAAATAACCTAAATAGTTTGACATTTAAAAAATCGAGTTTAGCTGAATTCAAGGTAATAAAACTTCCGGCAGTCGCTCTTACAATTATGTAAGGGGCTATATATAATTGTGATTGTCACAAAAACTTTTAAGAAAAAAAAGAGACATCAAATGGGGTGACTGAGAGCGCCACACGGTGATGACTCCGTGTATTCCGTACATGGGAATATGTACCCGAAAACGGCGTAACTTCGAATAGCCATAGCTTTGCGAAAAAAAATAGTAATTGATCTCTTGAACTTTTAAATTAAAGGGTCTTACCCTGTACCCTGGTACTAAATGATGCATCTGGAGACACAGACCACAAAAGAAAAAACACCGTTTTTCGGGTCCACAACCTCAAATAACTCAAAATCCTGACGTGATGGGCCAATTCTGACCCTGGCTTCGGATTCTACGCAGCAAATTACTTCGGAAATTACCCTTAGTTTTCTAACAACTGACATGACCCCGGTATTTGTAGACCTGTGTTATTTATTATTGCTTGACAATTTTTATACTTTATTTTCTTTTTTTGTTTATTAATTTATTTATATTTATTATTATTATTTATAAAATATTTTAGAATTACTTTGTGCAAAAAATTCTTCGGTTCTTTAGTCGTAAATCTTGATCGAATAATACTTCATTACAAATAGAATCCTTGTTCAGTTTTAAAACTATTGAGAGCACCTGACCATAATATCCTTTTTTCTATTAATTGAATAACTTTCTTTTTTTTTTGTAATTAAATGTGAAACTTTTCAATCCAACCACTGAAACACAATCCCAGCGACAATCTTGATAGCAAAGGGTGTGCGATTTATATTATATCAAGTGAGCACTTCAAAGCGCTGATCTTTTTTGATTTCGAATTCTTTGTAGCTTTTATATAGTTTTGTTTGTATCTTGCTCAAATTACTTCGATTTTGGTAAATTTTCTCAACCAAATATAAAAAAGTGGGCAGCTCTTAAGTTGCAGATTTATTTCAAGCACCGGAAGGCGCAAAAGTTGATTGTCCCTAAACAAAAATGAGTAAGAAATCATATAAAAAAAAAAAAAAATCCAAAGACAAAATATAATTGAAGCTGATTGAGCGGATAAGTGTTTGCATGAATTTTAGAGCACCGCAAAGGGCAATGAATTAAAAAAAAAAATATCAGTGCTGAAAACCTCAAAACATGGTAGGCAGTAATGGTCAGCTGGCCAATGAGTAAAGTATCGTTAGTAATGTACTACTGTATATTAACAATGAAAAGCAAAAGTAAATAGAAAAATCAAAGCAAAGAGAAATGGCCGGCATATTGATGGTCCACAATTGAAAAATGATTGAACACGTGCCACAGTGTCGGTCTCTGCCGCAGTCTGCGTCGCAGTTGACGTTGCGGTTCCCGCCTCTGGTATACCTGTCGCTTACAGTTAGCTCATATCATAAGCGGCGCACACGCCTGCCCTGCCCCATAAACAGAAAGACACCAAAGACACCAAACACACAGCTAGACCAAAGCAACTGACTATGGAGCTTTGTGGCAAGTCCACATCCATAGTCATTGCCACGGTAGTTGTAAAGATCTTAAACTTTCATTTATACAATTGTCTTCAAACTGTGCGGCGGCGATTGCTGTGGCTCACTTTTTGTATGTTCAAAATGAAAGTCGGAACAAAATGGATTTGCTTTTGGAATTTGTGTTTAAAAAAAAAATAAAATACAAAAAAAAAAATATGTTACTGTTGTATTCCATGGCAGTAGCTCTGCTTTATTTTGGGCTAAAAGCCTTTGCTTTATTGCAGTTGCCATATGTAGCATGTGGCAAAGGAAAGGAGCCACTGCCGACCCAATATCTCGTAAATCTAAATGGACCTTTTCAGCTTGGCCCAAAAAAATAAAGCAAACTTTCGCCAACTGTTTCAGTGCATATTCTTCGTTATTTTTTGTTACCTGACCTTGCTGGGCAACTCCCTATGCACGTTCTCGTCCATGTTTTTTAAAAGAGAGCCCTTTTTTTAAGTGCGCTGCTGGGTCATTGAACGACCCGAGCATGGGTTTGCCAAAAACCTAAACTGGTTATTATAATTTGTTTGCTCAATTTATTTCGCAGAATACGCGGCATTCGCCTTTTTATGTAGCCACCATTAGTTGGTCTCATTCCGAGTGCGCGCGCACTCCAGGAAATCTTTTAGTACAAGTACTACAGTATATTGTAGTATATAAAGATACTTGCATTTCTTAACGAAAAATCATAAACCGTATGCCATATAACCACGACGCGTACTAAACCAGCATCGACTATATAGTGAAGAGCATCCAAGCATTTTGGTTCGTGACAAATATGAATATTTCAAGATTACGAGAATTTAGAGCACTGCCTGGCCTATGTTGGACTATGTGTAGCCTGCACAAAACGCGGAAGTATTTAACGTGTTTGTTTGTCCATGCCAGTTCCCAGCTTTTAGTTTTCAGTTCCCAGTTCTATGGCCAATGGTTATGGCCAACTATCAAGCTACCAAATGCCAACGGCAAGGCACTATTCTTCTCTCTCTCTCTCTCTGTCTATCTCTCTCTCTTTTTCTGTCCTATTCTATCTTTTTGCATCTTTTGCATTTTGTTTCGTTTTGGTGAAAAGTGTTTTGTATGCAAATCATTGAAATTACATATTATGGTCACAGTATGTTTGTATGTGTATAGTTGCCTGACATGAATGTACACAGTGAGAAAATGGCAGGATGAATTTAGATGCAAACTTCTTGTCTTGATCCCGGCGAATCAAAGAAGAGAAAATAGACATCAGACGGAAAGGCGCATGATAGTGGGATTTCCCAAAAAAAAAGTTTTTATTTGCGTTAAATTTTACAGAGATACGTTGAGGAACGGGAGGTTCCTGTTGTAAAAAAATCAACGTTTCCTTGTTGATTAGGGTCACATGAGTCTACATTCCAAATTGGGTAGCTCAGCTTGTTTGTTAATAAATTTACAAGAAATATTGTTGGATGGCATTTTAAGTGAATGTGTAAACTGATTAATTGTTCTATGAAGGAGCGCGGCGAGATATCAACATTAATCGACACATTACACCTGCCTGAATTTTTTCAAGTGTTGTTCTTTGTCCAAAGCGGCATTTTAACTTGCTATATATTAAAATTTTGCTCAATATTCGCGCAACTGCTTGCAACATTGTTTAATGCTGCAAACAGGGTTTTGTGGCAAGCCTTAGTTTTATTTTGGCGGTTTACTTAAGAGACATGTCGATTAGAAGGCAGCTTACGTCGGTTATATATCACAAACGCAGTTCATAAATATGCCAACGAAAACTTTCCAAACGTTACAGGTTATACATGGCGTATGCGTAATAAAACCAAATTAAGCTAACTTCAAAAGAGTCTATTAAGTCTTTTAAGCCATTTTTAAATATACAAATAAATACTTCATTTTTTCGTGGGTTTAAAAACAGGTTCTGAATATATTAGCAAGTAGTGAAAAAGTGTACTAAAATAAAAAGGAAATGTTATAGCATAATAAAGTTAAGCTCTTTAAAAATCACTTTATTTATTTCTAAAAAAAATACAATATAAAAAACAAGGCTGATATCCCCAAAAACCTAAAAAAATTTGCAAAATTTGTTAACTTGATCAGACTAGAACTATTTCATTTTCGCGAATGAGCATATTGGATATTACTTCCGATGCATCCTTCTCTATGTTACATACATTTGACCAAACTTAATACATATAAATATAAGTAAATAGTAATTCTGTATACTCTGTACCCATAGAGGCATGGCAGACCCCTAGTCCCTTGCACAAAAATGCCTTTAGCAACCTCGGGTAACGATTAAGCTATGTTCATATGTCCTTCCGTCCGTCCGCCTACAAGAGTAAGAGACAAAAGATGGCGTACGTTAAAGTCGGGCGCGGACGACTTTGGGATACCCTGTACCACTGCTTGCAATAAAATCCGGTAAATTGCTTAAGCACACCAAAAGACATTTGATTGCCAAATTAGATTATGATACCTTCATAAACAACCAAAAACAGACGAATTTTTAATCAAAAACTTTTTTTCGACCGATCGGCCCTATGGGAGCTATATGATATAGTCAACCGATTTTGATAAAATTTGGTACAGTGTTGAAGATCTCTAAAAAACTTCTGAATACCAAATTTGGTTACAATATCTTCACAAACAAACGAAACACATCCAATTTTGTACAAAAAGCGTTTTTTTCGACCGATCGATCCTATGGGAGCTATATGATATAGTCAACCGATTTTGATCAAATTTGGTACAGTGCTTGGGAACTCTAAAAAACTTCTTAATGCCAAATGTGGTTACGGTATGTTCACAAATAATCGAAACACAACGAATTTTGTACAAAACACGATTTTTTGACCGATTGGTCCTATGGGAGCTATATGATATAGTCAACCGATTTTAATCAAATTTGGTACAGTGCTTGGGAACTCTAAAAAACTTCTTAATGCCAAATTTGGTTACAATATCTTCACAAACAAACGAAACACAACGAATTTTGTGCAAAAAACTAATTTTCGACCGATCGATCCTATGGGACCTATATGATATAGTCAACCGATTTTGATAAAATTTGGTACAGTGCTGGGGGTTTCTAAAAAACTTCCGATTGCCAAATTTGGTTATGATATCTTCATAAGCAAACGAATTATCCATCTAAAACTTTTGCTTTTTTTCGAGGTCCTCTGAAACACCCCTATGGGAGCTATATAATGTAGTCCCGATATCAAAAAAATAAAATAAACTTGTCTCCTATGGATTAATAAGGGATCTTATCTGAAAGTTTGGTTGCTCTAGCTCTTACCATCTCTGAGATCTAGGCGTTCATACGGACAGACGGTCAGACGGACATGGGTATATCGACTTCTCTAGTCACTCTGATCATACTTTAGGTAACTTTGGGGGGTCTCCGACTTCTCCTTCTGTACGTTACATACATTTTCGGCTTGCACAAACACAATATACCCTTTATACCATACGGTACAGGGTATAAAAACTTTATCAAAATGTGCGCAAAATTCCTCCCTTTTTTAAATTATCTCGATATCTCACACCGTTCCCATGTAGGAGAATTTCGTGGATTTTGCTATACCGTTTAATATTTGGATTTGAAACTTGACAGAACGTCACATAATTAATTAAATTGATTAAAAATCGGATACCTAGAGACACCAAAGATAAAAAATCGGATTCCTTGACACACCAAATTTGATAAAAATGCTCATTCTCGCCTATGTAAATGTGACTATTATATACCTACTGCTAAAAATTTTTAAGACTGCATGAATTCGGTAAACTAAAAATTGTATTCTTCAAGAACAAGAAAAAGAGAATAGCTCAAGCACAATTTTTAAAAATAATTGATCTGGCAAATTTGAAATGGGCTTGCACCTGTAGCTTGATATGATAAGTGCCAAGTAAGATCAGTAAATTTAGTATAAAAGGATACGATGCAGTGAAAACTCTTTGTTTTTATTAAGCGAAATCTTTTATCGCGTGCTTTTACTTACTACTAATTAATGAAATTTTAATATTTATATGGTATTTTGATGTGGTCATAACTTTTATAGCTAAACCTGCTAAGAATCTTAAAATATTTCTTACCATTGGCACACCATCAAAAACTATTTTAAGTATATCGTAAACTATCAAAGCGGTTGAATGCTATGAACGAAATGTCTTTACGTTGATTTTAAGTATCGAATATTCAAGTATATAGCGTCTTAACCTTTCTCTGTCCTGGAATTTTAATAGAACTCTACTAAGCCCGCTTTCTTCGTTACACTTTATCAGCTCATATTAAATAACGTAATATGTATGTACTACAAGAAACGCACAAAAGAAGTGCGTGGCTTAATTGATTTGTTTTGTAACTGAAATTAGGTAATTCAAAACATTTAAGCGTTAAAATCTTTTACAAAGCGTCAATGCCCCTTCCGTTAGACCTTCAGTGTAATTTGTGTTTGTTTTTTTTGGATTTTGTATTTTTGTACAATTTTACAGTGTAAAGTAAAAAGCTATACGTGAAAGTTCATAAACGAAAGCAAAATCATACACATGAGCTATGAGCTATACACACATGCGTTTACAGTGGCGTAGATAGCTTTTTATTTTAGTGGGGGTTATTATTTAAAATAAAATTCCAATTCTCTTTTTGATTCTCGAAACTTTCTTGTGTGTGGTAAAATTGGTTACAGTTCTACAAACTTATGAAAAATTACAGAAGAAAATCGAACTTTCGGTTATCCGCGAATGCTTGTTCATCAGTAAACTTTTATTAATAGAAATCACTCAAAAAATCCAACGACCAAAATCTGTAATGTAAGACATTGCACTGGCTGATTGCTAATTTTTTCTGCTTAAAATTCTTTCCGGTGCTTTTTTGTAGCCTTTTCGAAAGTTCTCTTTCTTCAAGTTTCACCATTTTTTTCTGTGCCGAGGATTATTGCTTACATACCTCTTAGGTACTATCAATTATAGTAATTAACGTTTTTTTTTTCCTCTCAGTGAAAGTTCTAAAAATTTTAAATCTTTTTTTCAATCTAAAGTATAATCTTTTATTAATAAATAATTAACAACATACCTTTATACGGATTTGATTTGTTAAAGAAAATTCTAGCTAAATATTCATTTATCGATAATTCGATAAATAATAATAATAAGTATTGTCTACGACTAATAATAAGAATTGTTTGTACCAAAATGATCGTGCATCAACGACCGTGTCATCTGGTGGATCTCAGAGAACTGACCAGATAAATAAAAGTTTTTTTATACCTTGTACCTATAGGTAAAAAGGGTATACTAGATTTGTGCAATGTATGTAACGGACAGAGGGAGGCGTGGCAGACCCCAAGTCCTTTATACCAAAATGCTTATCATAACATCGGGTAGCGATTGAGCCATGTTCGTCTGTCCGTCCGTCCGTATGAACGCCTAGATCTCGGAGACTATAAGAGCTAGAGACACCAAACTTTAACACCTGATGCGCATATTTCCTCAGAAGATGAAGTTTGAATCATCTTCCCCCGATCCCCCGCAGTAGAGTTTCGCGGTTTTTAGCCACACCGTTAAATATTTTCATCATCAAATTTAACAGAGCGATGCGTTGTGGTTACATGCATCTGTGTGTAAAAAATAAACAAAATCGGACAAATACAGCAAAAGTTATAGTCAAAAATGTACGAATTTCACCACCCTTGCCTATAAACTGCATCAATATTTAACATTCGAGTTTCATCAAAATCGGTTCAAATTTAGGGAAATTATAGTTATAAATATCGAATTTCACCAAAAAAAAATAAATTGCAATTGGAAAGTTCTTAGAAGGAATATGCAGGAAAAATTTTATCGAGACAAAAGGTACAGGGTATTCCACTGTCGGGCACCGCCTCGACTGTACCACTTTTTTTTCCTTAACATATTGACTTATAAATAAGCATTGACATATTCAAAAAAAAAAAAAAAGGTTAGAAAATCTTTGGATGTTACTAAAACCAAACACGATGCGATACTTTGCACAATTTGGAGCACAATTTATTGAGCAGGTTGTACCATCCTATGAAAGTTTGTATGCTTGTATGAAAATCATCTGTAAATTTTTCGATACACAACCAAATTGTACAATCTATCGCATTGTGTATGGCTTGGGTTAAGCATATAGGTATATTTTTCAGGAAGGGGCATAGTTGCTAGAACAAAAGACTAATTTTTTTGTTGAGAAAACCTTTTAAAATATACACTAGCTTAGACTAAACTCGCACCCTATCTGCGCTACTATGCGTGTATGTAATACGTATGTAACTATGTGCAGTTTGTTCGTTGTCATTAAACAAAATGAAGCAGAACAGCGCTTCATGAAAGGGTTATACAAAAGAGAGTCATACAGAGATCGAGAGAGACAGAGGTAGAGGCAGAGTAAGAGAAAGACGGAGAGGGAGACGAGGCATTGAGACAGATGAGCAATGCTTGAAATAGCTTTGCTTTTGTTCGGTTCGGTTGTCCATTTGTCCCAGAGACAAAATGATGGTGAAGGTAGAGCACATCATTAAATGCCAAAAAATGCCAACAGTCAAATTATAGCAAAACTCTAATGTTTTTTTTGGTGCTTTGGTCACTCTGTATCTATAGTGTGTGTTGGAGTGTTAGTGTATCTGTGTGTGTTCGCTTTGGTTTCACTATCATTTGTGATGTATTAATAAAAGTGAAAACATGTAAAAAGGCACATAAAGAAATGCTAAGCTCTACAACAATAGCAACAACAAAAGCAATAACAGCGAGCACATTATTAAAAATTAAAACAAATTGGCATACAAATTGCGTATACGTAATTTCAATTGGCCATTTAGCCCGATCAACTTCCTGCCAATTTTTATATAAGTCAATCTTTTGTACTCGTGTATTATAAATTTTGTTACGCATTTTATGCAAATTCTTATTGTCACATTTAGAAAGGTTATAGCCATGAGTTATCTAATGTATGTTAGCATATAAACAAGGTATTACTTTTTAGAGCGTTGGCAAAAAGTTGAATTAACAGAATATCAAATTATACAAAATCAGATAGTTTTCAAAACGTTAAATGCAACTTGTCTAAATTAAGTTAAGCTGTTTTTAATATAATAAATAGAGAGATCTCCAAATATGCATAAATAAATTCACAAGATTAACTTTCAAATTAGAACAAAGAAGTAAGATGGAACAATCGAAAAACATTCAACTATTGCAGGTCTTATCAAAAAAAACATACTCTTTCGTTTATTTATTAAATAAGTTAACAAGTCTTGAACTAACTTATTAAACAGTCTATTTTACTTTGGTAAGTTTGATAGAAGAAGCAGACAAAACTTTAAACAAGCTTTAATCGTAACTTATCGCTGCTGACATTTTATTAGATAAATATTTCCATCACATCAACTCCTAGGGAAGCCAAACTCCGTTGGATTTTAAGCATCGCGTAACAGCCCATTAGAAGATTGTGTGTTGTCCATACATATTTTGGTAAAGTTCAGTAAGTTGGACTTGGCGTCTTCAGCGACATCTAAAGCTTTGTGAAGGGATTGTATTTTATAAAAACCTTTAATTGCACGTTTGTTTTTATCTAATCTTTGAATATATTCTTAGAAGTGAACCAAAGGAATGTGGACAGGGTTGACCATCCCTAGCAATTAGGCAAGGATGCCCTTGTGCCACTTGCTTATCGTTTACTTAGTTTGCTTAAATTCAACAAACGATGGGATTAAGCCCCTTTTTTCTAAATGTTTACCATTTAATTATAACTTAAAACTATAAAAAGCTCTAGTTAATATATAACACTCTAATAGTTTAATATTACAATTTTTTTTAAATTATTTATTTAAATATTGTGCAACAGGTAACTAGAACTTAGACTCTATCGTTAAAAGAAAGTTAAATATAGACTCGATATTGGTTTTAATTACTATTGCAACTAGTGAATATGGTATTTTATTTATTTATTAATCTTTGTACGGGAGCAATCCGTAGGGATTGTAGTGTTAGAAGGAGTTCCACTCTATCGCTTGTTGCTCGCTCAGGTGAGATTTTATTGCATTTAAATGGCTTTTGGTGACCATCGATAGCGTACTGGTAGCGTACCCGCTTTGTAACCCGATGGTCGGTGGCTCGATTCCCCGCAGAGACACTAGTGCATTTGCCTAGCACTGGCATCGCTAGCAAAAGGACGCTATTTGCCCAAGAAAATCTCTATTAATTCAAGACACCGCCGTTCGGACTCGGCTATAAACTGTTTGTCCCTGCTCTCTTCGAAAAGTTATTAATAGAGATCCCCATGCTCCACCTAGGGGCGACTGACCAAATAGTCAAGTCAGGGAATTATTAATATAATTATTATTAAATGATCTTTGGCGAAAAAGGGTATGATAAGGATGACTATTAACATTGATAAAAGAGTTTTTGAAACTTAGATATTTTATAATATTCAGCTTCCTATGTAAACTTTATTTTAGGTGGTTACAATGTTGCCTGAAGGCAAAGTTACATTCGAAAATAACTCCTAATATCTTAAGAAAAGGTACTCTTTCTATATTAAAAAGGTTAAAGCAGATACGTACAAGTTTGTCTTTCACAAATATGAAGAGTTTTACGTTTAGAGGGGGATAAAGTAAAGGGTAGTACTTAACTCTTGGGTATCTTTCAAATTACTAAAAATCAAGGCCTCGTCTGCATACATGAATAATTTAATGTTCTTATATGTAAGTATGTATTTGTTTATTTGTTCAAAAGCAGTAACAAATAGTACCACTGATAAGGACGATCCTTGTGGAATACCATTATAAATAATGTTGTAGTGAAGAGTTATTATTATACCTGACTCTGTATGATCGGCGGATCATAAAAGTTTTCACCAAGTTGAAGACTTTAGGAGCCACTTCCCAAGACAGAAGTTGTTGAAGGTCACTTGATTTCTAGTTGAAATTTTATTATTTTTTTTTTTAACTACGCTTTATATGTATA
Source organism: Chymomyza fuscimana (assembly GCA_949987675.1). Classification (NCBI taxonomy): domain Eukaryota; kingdom Metazoa; phylum Arthropoda; class Insecta; order Diptera; family Drosophilidae; genus Chymomyza; species Chymomyza fuscimana. The sequence continues at coordinate 50,389,844 of OX465089.1, forward strand.
TTGAATTTTCTCGTTGTGGGAACTAACGATATGTTTACAAATCTTAACAAATTAAATTATCTTAGCTAAAAGTTATGATGCCCCTAATAATTGTTGCTGGGGTGGACAATCCCTACAGCGGAGCCGAGATCTGTCGCATAGCCGTGTTAGACCTTTAGCAAGGTGGTTTGGGTGTGAAGACAGTTTGTTATAGTACTTTGCCGTAGTTTGAATTATTTCGTCTTTGACTGGTGGTATATTCAGATCTCTCTCAATGTTTTCATTCCGGACGTACCACGGTGCCCCGGTGATAGTTCTCAGGATCTTTTGACTGGGCTCTCTGAATGATGTCGATGCTGCTCTTGCTGGTATTGCCGCACAACTGAGAGCCATAAGTCCAGGTCGGTTTTAAAACTGAGTTGTAGAGTAGGACCTTGAGGTCCAGGATTAGAGGTGATTTTGCGTTAATCAGCCAATGAAGGTTACTGGCCTTAGCTTTAGGTGTGTTCTTTTGGATGCGCCACATGAGACGTCTGTCGAGGTATATGTCTTGTTCAGGGTAATCGTACAAGAAGAAGATATACTCCGGCTTCGTTGATGTGGTCGTCAGACTTGGCGGTGTTGCATCTCACAGAAAATACTCTGTTGTCGAGGTATGATTTCAGAAGACTGTGCGTGTTGGTAGGAAGCATAGTTTTAATTTTATAAAATAGACCATATAGCCAAACTCTGTCGAATGCTGGAGAGACATCCAGAAATATTGCAGAGCAGTACTCCCGATGCTAAAAAGCGGCTCGAATTTCTGATGTTATTCGATTGACCTGCTCAATGGTTTCATGTTTTGCACGAAAACCGAATTGATGCGCTGGAATTTTATTGTGAAGTTGCAGATATGGGATGACGTTGATCAAGAAGAAGAGGAAAGAACGGTGTGATCTTTACCAGGCTTGGGTATCATTTTGATTCAATGAATCATAATTTATGATGATCGACTTTTTCTGTCTCTCTGGGAAGTGGCCAAGTCTAGTAATCGGGTTAAACAACTAACAGATAGTGCAAACTGCAAATGAGGAAGTTCAAGAAGCGTCTTTGGTGCTATTAAATCGTGTCCTTGGGACTTCTTCGGCTTGAGTTGCTCTTTTATGATTTCAGCAAGCTCTTCCGATCGGAATTGAATAGGTTCTTGCGATAGTCGAATTTCTTCTGGTGGGAGTGGCATTGCAAACGTGTTCGTCGCTGGGTTTGGCTGGAACACGTTTTGAAGGTGAGCGGCGAATGTGCTGGCTCGGTCATTGTCGCTTCGGGCCCATGCACCTGCGGAGCTCCTTATTGGCATTACAGTTTCTTTTGGTAAGCTTAGTGTTGGGTGTGCTTTCGGCGATAGTTGCTCTATATAGCGGCGTTGCACGAGTTCCTGCTCTTGTTTTAATACTTTTGTAAGCCTTCGTCTTTAAGCCTTTGCTTTGCACCTGGTGATCTGTTAGATTGCCATTCCCGTCTAAAGCGGCGCTTTTCCAAAACGAGCTGCTCTATTTCTACATTCGTTTTCTTTTGCTGGTAGGGCGCAATTGTCGTTTGGGGTGTTGAATTGCGGGCTGCAGAAACAAGGACAGATTCCAGTTCGTTAGTGAAGCTTTCAATATCGGCTGCGTCGTTTTTTTTTTTTGTTGTGCTTCGTTTGTTTATGAAGATATCGTAACCAAATTCGGCATTTGAAAGTTTTTTAGGGTTACCCAGCACTGAACCGAATTTGATCAAAATCGGTTGACTATATCATATAGCTCCCATACGGCCGATCGGTCGAAAAAAAGTTATTGATTAAAAATTCGTGGAATGCCAATGGCGTTGGCGTGAAGCTATGAATAAGGATGCCAATGATTACTTTGGTTGCAGAGATGCAAGCATTTGCATCATCATATTTTGGGTTCGTACGATTTCTTGCATATATTGGTGCATGGAAGTCATTAGATTCATCATTTGTTGTTGCATGTTATATGTCAGTACTTCTAAGTTGCTTTGTGGCTGCCCTACTGGTTGATGAGCATATGTATTGTTCTGCTCTGCATTATGGACGTACGGTTTGGGGTTTTTAGGTGCAGAACTTACCTGACCCATTTTTAGAGCACTTGCAAAGGTTACTCTTGTTGATTCTAGCAGCGCCAAAAGAAGATCCGACTGCTATTGAGGAGAATACGTCGGGGCTAGTTTTGGAAGTTATAAAAGTATTTGGCACGTTGTGTGAGCGTACTGATGTAACACATTCGTTTAGCCGATTTTTTACCTCCTTCTAGACAGGACAACCTCTATAGTTTAATGTGTGGTTCCCTCCACAGTTGCCGCACATTTTAATGCTAGGATCGTCCATGTTTGATGGGCAGTTTGCAGAGCCGCGAAGCTCTCCACAAGCTACACGTACGGGTCGTCCTTGTTTAGGATGTTGATTTTGGTTTTTGCATTAAAGCCTTGCTCCTTTAGCGCCTCGGAGACTTCGTCAGGTGTTACATCAGGCTCGATACCCTTTAGTACAACTTGCAGGCCTTTGCTGCTTTTTAGTTGGTAAGTGTAAAAATTGTTTTTGCTTTCATTTAGGTACTTGGACAGCACTCTATAGTTTTCTTCGGATTTGGTCTGGACTCTGGTTTCATGGATATTTCCTTTAGTTAGGGGCTTTATGTGGAAATTATCACTCCCAATAATATAAATTATTTTGTTCACAAGAACATTGGAACTTTTCCCTTGAATATAAATTGGGGGCGGTTTTGTATTTTTCCTGACGCCTTCATCAGTGACGAAGGGCATTTCTTCGGACGTATCGGCTAGTATTGCAAATCTATTGAATTTAATTTGAATGTAGCGGTCCATACCTGTCTGTATAGTCGAGCTCTGTTTTGTTGGAAGCGCGACTATCGGAGCATTTGTTTTGGTTGCTGGCTCAGCAGAGCCAAGTATTGCCGTCGATGATATCGAGCGAACGGGTAACACCGTTGCAGTTGTTGTTGTCATTGCAGTTGAGACTGAGAGAGAAGTTACTGGCTTTGTAACTGTAGCTTATTGAAATGGAACCCGTTACGAAGTTTTGCAGATGCAACAGGGTGTCCATAGTACTATAATTGGGTTCAAAACCAGCTTGGTTGTCGCTGATAAGCTTGTTTTTGTAAATGAACCACTGGCTAGGATTTCTCCAACAATTTTGCAGAATAGGGAGTACTAGTTCACATAGGATATCTTATCCGGTCACTTCCAGGAGTTTTCCCTTTGGCGTTTAGCAAAGCAACTTCAAATTTCACCATTGTGGAATCGGCTTTTATGCTTCTGGCAGGACGAGATAAACTTTTGCAAGAATATGGCTGATTAATAAATCTATTTTTAAGCGAAATATATTTATCATAAAAATTTTCATCCATAGACTATTTAGACCAAGTTTTTGCAAATTCGTTCTCTATATCTAACGGATCTGATGATAGACCATGATCAGAAATGATAAACGAAGCTTGTATCCGAGAAACATCTGCTAGTGTGTTGATGTCGGCCCATATTTTTTTTGTGGTGGACAATGGAGATATTTTCGATGTGAGAATCCTGAAACTCTCTCGCTTGGCTTGCTTCACATGATATTTAAAGTCGACGTTTTCTTTTTTGTAATTTAGCAGGGTGGAGGGACACACTTTGTGTCTATATTCTTTCCAAAGCCATTGTTTGTCACAACGAAGAGTATTGAGTTCACTGCTCCACCAGCATCTTTGCTGAATATATGGTTTCGTCTGAGGTATTGAAGTATTTCCAGCAGTTCTAATGGCCTCGGTTAGTTTTGCAACCTCAAGTATATTCTTGACAAACAGCCTGAAACAATTTCCTATTGGCCAATTTCCTTTTTTTTTTTGTTTTTTTTTTTATTTGTTTATACAGATGTTTATTTATTTTAGACAGTATTATTTGATTACTATTATAAACATTAGTTACAAATTTATTATTTAAAGCACTGACCCCGATGGGTACTCCAACTTTGGCCTTTAAAATTTAAATTTTTTTTAAAATAATAATATATTAATACTATATTGTCCATGCACATAGCATATAGTTAAAGCAAAAATATAGATTGTAATGAAAATTGGCTAACTCTGTCTTATACTTGGGAGAGAAGTTTAATCTGTGGGATTTTGGAACGTTCTGTATAAATGAGGTACTATGAAATTGATCGCTCCCATTCAGGTCAGCTAGAGCCGACCATGGTAGAATTATACAGGTATGCTATTCACTCCACTGAAACCTTATGTTTAGTCTAAGCGGGAGAGCGAAAAGCAAACCACCCCCATTGCTGTTGTTGTGCGTAGGCAAGCATATTTAAAACTTTTGTTTTTGTGCTGATGGTTGCAACTACAGTGGCTTTCTCGTGTAGAATAGCTTACCTTGTTTAAAAAAATTGGCGAAGTAGCCAATATATTTCTTTAGAGTAATAGGGTTTTGAGTTTTTGAGAGAGTAAAATTGTTTTTATCATTAGACTTGAAATATCTGTTGTCGGATTTCGAATTGCGAAACGTGTAGGGTTATGCGGTTTATGTAGGGAGGCTTTGTAAATATTTCTAGCTTCACGCATAGAACACTTCTTGCTTGTTTTCATTTTTAAAATTTAGTATTGCGCTTGGAATGCGGTCCATTGGCACTTAGTTCTTTACTATTTCATCTTCAGGCACGTTCTTTAGGTAGGAAGCGTAAATCGTTCCTTTTACATAGTTAAGGGATTAATGGAGCTTACACTTATCTTTCAAATGCCGGGTTACTCAGTGGTCTTCAAAAATTTGTTGTTGAGCATAAGTAATTTTCCGTCCTTAAGGTTTGATATAGACACATAATTTTTGTTAATTAACTCAAGAGCTCTGTGTCCACTAAAGCAAGAATATTAGGATATTTTTTGTTTTCGCTGTTTTTGGAAGCTATAATTATATACTTGGGGTTAGGGCTATTGGTCGTGGGAAGATCAAGGAATTCGTTTTATAGTGTGGATTGTTGTCGCTTATTTCTTTTAAGCTTAGGGTTTTCGGACAGTAACCAACCATTTATGCAACAAATTTAAAACTATTTTAAAACTAGTTTGCACATTTTGCTGCATCGTTTGGGTGCAAAACGTACAGCTCGATAAACAGACGTGTTGTACGACATGTCGTATAGTGTATGCCTTGGGTAAGGGGCTATATGATATAGTGAACCGATGATGATAAAATTTTGTACAGCGCTTAGATACTATAAAAAACTTTCGACTGCCAAATTTGGTTACGATACCATAAACAAACGAATTATCCATCTAAAACTTATGGTTTTTTTTCGAGGTCCTCTGAAACACCCCTATGGGAGCTATATAATATTACCCCGATATCAAAAAAATAAAATATAATATTGCAATTAAAATTAATTAATTTAAGAAAAAACTCCTTTAAGGAATTACTAAAATTTTTATATTTATATTATATTTATATTTTCTAAATATTTTAAAACATTATGACCCAAAATCAGTAAATTCTGAACCAGGGGTAACATTGGCATCAAATAGAATAATATTCGACCAATATATACAATCGCTATTTCACTTAAAACATCTTTGATGGTCGTTTTAATAAGCAAAATAAAAATAAATTTAAATAAATTATACAGATAGGGGGAATCATGCAAAATTATTTAGGGTTTACAGAGAGGCTGTTGAGTTGAGAAGCTGAAAAGTAGTTTAAAAAACTTAACTGGCTTGAACGTGAATGGCCTTTTTGTGATTTCAGTTCTTGAGTTTGTGCTTCTTTTTTCCAGATTTGGTTTACATTTGTTAATTTTAAGTTTGTTAACCCAGTGACTTAAAAGTAATAATTGTTTTATTTAGTAAATTAAGTAAACAAAATACATAAGACTCATTTGTTTAATCCATTTAAATTTATTTAACGTCACTTTGTTGTTTTTTTGCTGCTCTACATTTCATATCACCAAAAAAAAAATACCGAAATATTGCTCTGGGTTGAGGAAAAGCTGAATTGGGAGTTGAAACTGAGTATTGTACATTTTATTTTGTCAAAAGTCCTCAATTGTTCAACTCCTCAACTCAACAGCAACCGCGAAGAATCTAATTGTTTTAAAAATGAGGCAACAGATTTAGAATTCGAGCCAAGACGCTGGAAAAATAATTTTAAATAAACTTAATACGGTATGTTCATTATATTGGTATGTAAGAGACGAAAAAAATTGTATCGTTTTTTAACACATTATGCGAATTGCCCAAATTTATGGGGCTTGTTATGTTCTGACAAAAAAAAAAAAAAGGAGATAATAACCCTTAGGCTCAATGAGCGAGCAGCATTCATAAATACACAGCTACATGAGCATCGCATAATCTTTGAAATATTCCTCCACTTGATTGATTAAATCTTCTTAAAAATGAAACAGCATAAATTCTGACACTTGCCCATTTGTTCGTATGCCATGTTCATTATTAACTCTACTAAGTGAAAGTATGTAAAACATTCATTTCAAAATAATTTCCCTTTCAATTAATAAAATTCACACACGTAAAATCAATTGTTATTTTAGCTGTAAAAAGCAATGATCATCATCTCGAATAATGGTTGACCCCAGTAACTAACTATTTTAAGATTAATTACTACCAACATCAACAAAAGCAACAACAACACTAACAACATGTACCTACAAGTCTGTAAAGTGTTCATTAGCACATCATTAACATAGTTCGCCCACATGGAGCATAGCAACACCAAATTTAAGAGTCTCCGGATAAGGTGGAAAAATTTTTAAAAACCCCAACAAAAATGGCTAAGTGATTTTTTTGCAAATATACATACATATCTTGAAAGTAAATCTTTGATAGCAACTATCTTTGACGCCCTCTGAAATGACCTCGACTAACAGCATTTCGGAACCAGCTTTACCTGAGCTTTCAAAATACAACAACCACAACATTAACAACAACAACGACATCCACATTAACACTGGGTCGTAGGTGTTTTTATTTATTTTCTACTCTATAAAATATAAGTAAGGGTTACATGGGTTTTGTGGAAACAAATAGTGTTAGCAACAATTGGCATGATGAGAGTGCCAATTAGGGACGCCAGTCTACTTCAGAGGATCAGTCTTGCATCTGTTCGTGAAACTGTAATTATTGGCACATCTGTTATTAAATTTAGGCATACAGTGTAAAATAAATAAATAAAGGATCTAGCTGGATAAGGTACTGGAAACTGTCCCCAGCGATTTTTGAAATCTAATGATGCAGTTTGATGCATATGGCAAAATAAAAATTTTTCGCAAAATTTCAGCTTTTAAACTAGACGCGTGGCGGCCTTAAACTGTAAACCGCATAAATCTCAGAGCAAACAAGACCCGATAACCCAAATGTATTAATGCCGAATGCGATAATTTCTGTACAGTACCAAAATTTTCATGACTTGAGAAAAAAGTAATTTTTTTAATTAAAAAAGATGGCGTACGTTAAAGTCGGGCGCGGACGAATTTGGGATACCCTGTACCACTGCTTGCAATCAAATCCGGTAAATTGCTTAAGAACACCAAAAGACATTTGATTGCCAAATTAGATTATGATACCTTCATAAACAACCAAAAACAGACGAATTTTTAATCAAAAACTTTTTTTCGACCGATCGGCCCTATGGGAGCTATATGATATAGCCAACCGATTTTGATCAAATTTGGTACAGTGTTGAAGATCTCTATAAAACTTCTGAATACCAAATTTGGTTACAATATCTTCACAAACAAACGAAACACAACGAATTTTGTGCAAAAAACGTTTTTTTGACCGATTGGCCCTATGAGAGCTATATGATATAGTCAACCGATTTTGATAAAATTTGGTACAGTGTTGAAGATTTTTAAAAAACATTTGAATGCCAAATTTGGTTACAATATCTTCACAAACAAACGAAACACAACAAATTTTGTACAAAAATCGTTTTTTTCACCGATCTGCCCTATGGGAGCTATATGATATAGTCAACCGATTTTGATCAAATTTGGTATTGTGCTTGGGAACTCTTAAAAACTTCTTAATGCCAAATGTGGTTACGGTATGTTCATAAATAAACGAAACACAACGAATTTTGTACAAAACACGATTTTTTGACCGATCTGTCCTATGGGAGCTATATGATATAGTCAACCGATTTTGATAAAATTTGGTACAGTGCTGGGGGTATCTAAAAAACTTCCGATTGCCAAATTTGGTTATGATATCTTCATAAGCAAACGAATTATCCATCTAAAACTTTTGCTTTTTTTCGAGGTCTTCTGAAACACCCCTATGGGAGCTATATAATGTAGTCCCGATATCAAAAAAAAAAATAAACTTGTCTCCTATGGATTAATAAGGGATCTTATCTGAAAGTTTGGTTGCTCTAGCTCTTACCATCTCTGAGATCTAGGCGTTCATACGGACAGACGGACAGACGGTCAGACGGACAGACGGACATGGGTATATCGACTTCTCTAGTCACTCTGATCATACTTTAGGTAACTTTGGGGGGTCTCCGACTTCTCCTTCTGTACGTTACATACATTTTCAGCTTGCACAAACACAATATACCCTTTGTACCATACGGTACAGGGTATAATAATTTATGGATGTGTTTTTCTTTTATTCCTTCTGCAAATAATCAAAAATTGATTTATTTTATGAATTCCTCTTTTTAAATAAAATCTAGAGCAAAATAAGACGGTTCACAGGAAGTAACCTACCTCAAGACAGAGTTTTGGATCTCTACTAATGCGGACTTCTTGTTTGTTTTTAATTATTTTACATAGTGCGATAGGCCCTTCTTCTTCGACAGGTAGCTTCTTCTTCCCTTCCTTTAATGGCTGACTGCTTAACGAAGCAGCGGGTCACTGCATTTTTCTCAGGGTGTCTAGCACTGCATGGTACTTAGTTGTACTCAAGGCGCTGTTCAATCTTCGAGCCCAGCACTCAAGCAGGAGAATGTACTCCTGAATTCCACGTAGTCATCTGCGTATGTAGCTATCATGAACTTTCCCGCTCTCCACGGTCTACGTCAGCACCCTAGATTCGGGATATCCGCCGTATACAATTGTACAGGACGTTTCCCTGTTGTACTCCAGCACTCATATTCCTAAGAGCTTTTTCTATTTTAACGCCGTAGGTATTGAGATGATTGAAAAATGGAGCTGGGAGCTTTTTTTATCAAAAAGACAACTATCTACTATACTCTGTCAAACGCTTGGTTGATATCAATAAATACTCTTTTGCAGTATTCCGTGTCGACAAGCGTCTGTAGGATGTGGTTACAGACTCGGTGTAACTGCTCAATTGTCGTATGACCTCTCCTGAATCCAAATTGAGGGTTCGAAAGTATATGGCAGTTTTTAGACAGCAATCAGTTTTTCCCAAACTTTAGGGAGTGTGGCAAGGAGTCAGATTGGTCGGTACGATTGTGCGTCACTACATGAAATATATTATTATGAGCAGACACTGCACAGTGGTGCTAATGAAGTTACTAGCGCAGCAAAAGTCAATTTTCAAACTTGCTAATTAAGCCGATATTTTTTACTTTTTCGATAGCTAACAGAACAAAAGATTTTTGGTATTTTTTTTTTGATGATTCTTCAAATTCACGCAGTTGTGAGCTGTCAAAGTTGGCATTTGTAGTAACACGTGCGAGAATTTATTCTAGCATTTTCGAATAGTAAACTTTAAATTTAAAAAAAAGGTAAAATATTCGAATGTCGTCCAGTCTTTTGATTCGAAAAAAATAGTTAAAGGTATGTATTTAATAAAAAAAATATGTCTGTGACCTATGCTTAGGTGTGTTTTGGATAACTACTAGTTTAAAAACCCTCTTCGATATGCTGTATTTTCTCATGTACCATAAACTTCTTTAGAGTAAAAGTAATATAAGGCCGACTAGGTCCAGCTTGATTCTTGGTTTTTTTGTTGGTACTGTCCATCTTGAATGTAAATTATCAAACATCAGCTGCCACATTTTGCCGGTATTCACCTTATTTAGCTTTTTAGGAAACATTTCGGTGCAAACGCAAGTGCTGTTTGAAGTTTGGCACGAGGAGATTACTCAAAGTAAAAAGAATTTAACTGTTGAAATTTATGTGTTTACTCATATAATTGATAGAAAAGAGTGCGGTAATAATAAACACAAAAAAATTCAAAATCAATTGGCGAATTTTACAAAGAAATTGCATCAAAAATGGCTAAGTTGTAAGAGAACGTCGTTATATTTTCACAAACATAATAAAGAATGGCTGGATGAAATGGGGAATACAAATAGTGGAAATACTGCCAGAAGGTTTTTCCTACAACCCATATTAGTTGGACTATAACTATGAAAGACTTGTTTGATGGCTTGTTAATATCGTCGGACCCATTAATAACGTTAAAGAGCAATTCACGGTTTTGCAAAAATAATACTGATTTAGACGAAAACGTACTTTCACCCCAAATATGAGACTTTTATTAAATTTTTGTAAAAATTAAATAAAAAAATCAAAAAAAAATTGTTTAATTTTATAAATTAAGAAAAAAAAACTCATGAAAATTACTTTGACAAAATAAAAAACAAATTGCAAAATAAGAAAAAAAAATCTGTAATATTAAATAAAATAGAAAAAAGATGGCGTACGTTAAAGTCGGGCGCGGACGACTTTGGGATACCCTGTACCACCAAATTGCAATCAAGTCCGATATATTGCTTACAAACTCCAAAAGATATTTCTTTGCCAAATAAACGAAACACAACGAATTTTGTTCAAAATACGTTTTTTTGACCGATTGGTCCTATGGGAGCTATATGATATAGTCAACCAATTTTGATAAAATTTGGTACAGTTTTGAAGATCTTTAAAAAATTTGGCTACAATATCTTCACAAACAAACGAATTTTGTGCAAAAAATGTTTTTTTGACCGATTGACCCTATGGGAGCTATATGATATAGTCAACCGATTTTGATCAAATTTGGTACAGTGCTTGGGAACTCTAAAAAACTTCTTAATGCCAAATTTGGTTACAATATCTACACAAACAAACGATTCACAACGAATTTTGTACAAAAAACAAATTTTCGACCGATCGATCCTATGGGAGCTATATGATATAGTCAACCAATTTTGATCAAACTTGGTACTGTGCTTAGGCACTCTAAAAAACTTCCGAATGTCAAATTTGGTTACAATATCTTCACAAATAAACGAAACACAACGAATTTTGTACAAAACACGATTTTTTGACCGATTGGTCCTATGGGAGCTATATGATATAGTCAACCGATTTTGATCAAATTTGGTATAATGCTTGGGAACTCTAAAAAACTTGTTAATGCCAAATGTGGTTATGGTATGTTCACAAATAAACGAAACACAACGAATTTTGTACAAAACACGATTTTTTGACCGATTGGTCCTATGGGAGCTATATGATATAGTCAACCGATTTTGATCAAATTTGGTACAGTGCTTGGGAACTCTAAAAAACTTGTTAATGCCAAATGTGGTTATGGTATGTTCACAAATAAACGAAACACAACGAATTTTGTACAAAACACGATTTTTTGACCGATTGGTCCTATGGGAGCTATATGATATAGTCAACCGATTTTGATCAAATTTGGTATAATGCTTGGGAACTCTAAAAAACTTGTTAATGCCAAATGTGGTTATGGTATGTTCACAAATAAACGAAACACAACGAATTTTGTACAAAACACGATTTTTTGACCGATTGGTCCTATGGGAGCTATATGATATAGTCAACCAATTTTGATAAAATTTGGTACAGTTTTGAAGATCTCTAAAAAAATTCTAAATGCCAAATTTGGTTACAATATCTTCACAAACAAACGAAACACAACGAATTTTGTGCAAAAAACGTTTTTTTGACCGATTGGCCCTATGGGAGCTATATGATATAGTCAACCGATTTTGATCAAATTTGGTACAGTGCTTGGGAACTCTAAAAAACTTCTTAATGCCAAATTTGGTTACAATATCTTCACAAACAAACGAAACACATCCAATTTTGTACAAAAAGCGTTTTTTTCGACCGATCGATCCTATGGGAGCTATATGATATAGTCAACCGATTTTGATCAAATTTGGTATAATGCTTGGGAACTCTAAAAAACTTGTTAATGCCAAATGTGGTTATGGTATGTTCACAAATAAACGAAACACAACGAATTTTGTACAAAACACGATTTTTTGACCGATTGGTCCTATGGGAGCTATATGATATAGTCAACCGATTTTGATCAAATTTTGTATAGTGCTTGGGAACTCTAAAAAACTTTTTAATGCCAAATTTGGTTACAATATCTTCACAAACAAACGAAACACAACGAATTTTGTACAAAAAACAAATTTTCGACCGATCGATCCTATGGGACCTATATGATATAGTCAACCGATTTTGATAAAATTTGGTACAGAGCTGGGGGTTTCTAAAAAACTTCCGATTGCCAAATTTGGTTATGATATCTTCATAAGCAAACGAATTATCCATCTAAAACTTTTGCTTTTTTTCGAGGTCCTCTGAAACACCCCTATGGGAGCTATATAATGTAGTCCCGATAAAAAAAAAATAAAATAAACTTGTCTCCTATGGATTAATAAGGGATCTTATCTGAAAGTTTGATTGCTCTAGCTCTTACCATCTCTGAGATCTAGGCGTTCATACGGACAGACGGTCAGACGGACAGACGGACTGACGGACAGACGGACATGGGTATATCGACTTCTCTAGTCACTCTGATCATACTTTAGGTAACTTTGGGGGGTCTCCGCCTTCTCCTTCTGTACGTTACATACATTTTCGGCTTGCACAAACACAATATACCCTTTGTACCATACGGTACAGGGTATAAAAATTTAAAAATTGGGTGTTTTTTATTACTATACAAAAAAAGACAGCAGACCTAGTGCTATATTTTCAAGTTATTAATTTTAGGGCGTCAGGAACTTCATTAGCACCACTGTGCACTGCTCCAATACATCACATAATTTTGGATTATTAAATAAAGAGTATGTCTGGGTCCGGATCCCATTTTTTTTTTTGCTAATTCTGCTTCTTAGAAACAGGCTCAAGTCGTAGGCAACAGTAGTATTAAGAAGAAGAAGAGGTAGCCGAAGAAGAGGAAGATAAAAATATGTCCAACATGGCACAACAAAAACTTTTATGCTGCGTAAGCGTTGTACTAGCTTAGCAATGAAAGTGCCGTCATTTCACCGAGCCGTGATAGTCAAATTGATGGAGTTTGCTTTGACTTTTGCAAAATAATAAAACCGAAAAACTTGTAAAACATGGATACTCACACACATACACACTCAGATACTCAGTAATAATAATCAATTGGAAATTTTATTTTTAAGCCAAGAGTGGCAGCAAAACGACGACAGAAACAAAAACAATTGAGACGGAAGCGCACACAGGAACGAATAGATACAATATGGTAACTAAGCGCTTTGGTCCAAAACTATGATGTTACCCACAATGGTTAGATGTTGGTAGTAGTAGTAGTTGTTGTTGCTGTTGTTGCTACATGGTATAGCATTTGCGTGCCATCAAACTATAATTAAATTTCTTTTCTTTTGATTTTCACCCAATAGTCACAAGTCATCCAAAAGCGGTTTGTAAGCCCTTCACGCCTATAATTTGGTGGTGCCATGTTGTGCGGTGCTGCTCTTTTTTTATTATTATTTTGGCAAGCCAAGATCATAAATATAAATACCATATCCCATCACAAAACACAATAATTTATTTAATAATCTTCATGAAATTTAGCACAAGTAAACTGTTAATGTTCGAGTTCTATTTAAAGTTTAAAAAAACTATTTTTATAATAGAAAAGAAAAGCTTTGTTCTTTGTTCTGTTCTTTTTGATATGATACCAGGGTGCTTTTTGCTTACTTTTATTTCAAAGGCTATATTAGCTAGTTTTGGAAGTTGGTAACGAACAGAAACAGGCCATGGGGGTCCAAATTATCTTTCATTCTAATATAATAAATGTCTTATAAGTTAAAATCTCGAACTTGATAAGAAAAATTTATCTTTAGTCCAGTGATGGGCAAAACTCATACCAACAAACATTTCTTTGTGTGAGTAAACAGCGCAGTAAGCAAAATCGCACGAGAGAGCAAGAACCGCAATTAAGCAAAAAAGAGCCAGAGATTTCACACACTTTGGACCGTATATGAGCCGACTGCGCTGCGGCAGATTTTGGTGCAATAGCCTCGCAAGTTATGTAAATTGAGAGACTGCCCATCACTGCTTTAGTCTATGGTTTTTTTGGTATTAACATAAAAGTTATTTAGTTCTATAGTTGCAAGACGCAAAAGTTCCTAGTGAGGTTCTATTCATGGATGCGAAACTATTATTGGGCCTCCTTGATGAAACATTTTGAAAATCGGATAATGAAGAGAGCCAGGTCTGTTATGGGCAGCTCAGATTTTCAAAGAAGAGCTGCCCCGAAACTGGATGCGATTTCTAAGAATGTGTTGGATGCTTTCTATCACCCAACTATCTCCGCAGCTATGAAAAAAGTCGGCATATGGTACACATATTCGTTAAAACTCGTTCGGGTGTTTCTCGTCCACTCCCTCATTACCGGGTATGTCAGAGTACGTAGATACCCAGCAAAGACTCAACTTTAGCGTCACCACCGTGTTTGGAATAAGCTTACTCTTCTAGGTGAGCGATGGCAAGGCCTTGGTATCAACTTGGCTGTCAACAAGAATACATATGTTCCTTGGGCTTATGTCCAAAGTTTTTATCAGTCTTGTCGCTTGCCAAACTGCGTTTTTCTCGGTCTGAAATACACTTCAGCAACTATGATAATGGAATGAAATCCGCGTCGTGAGCCGTCTGTGTAGATCAACAGGTCGTTCTCCCTAATAGGAGTTTCTCCCTTCTAAAATTCTCTCTAAAATTCGCTGAACCTTGGAGCATCAGTCACTTTCCTCAGTCTAATGAGATAGTCCTATACCTAGCTCAACTAGGACTCTACTATGACCCGAAATAGAGAACGTAAGAAAGTTCAGTGCCCGGAGCATTGCTGAATTACATCTAGGGCTCCCTGAGGGGTCGATCGCAGGGGTCCAGTGATTCCCAGGCACACCACTCTTTGAGCCCTCTGAAGGTTGTTGAGGCTGGATTTGCAATTAGCTGCCTTCCAGCAGACCAACGCCGCAAAGGATACGATTTTTCTGACCAGCCACCAAGGATAAATTCACATTATCCACTTTAGATAAACATATATTTAAAAGTTTTAATGGAAACTAACCCATAGTGATTGGAAACAGGTTTTCAAATTTAATTTAGAATAATTAGCCCCGTTTTGAATTTCATGCTTCCTTAAGTCTCCTAGGCTCCTCTTTATCTTTGCTTTTGTTGCTTACAACGTGACTTAGATGGCGCTGATCCCGACTTTTATTACTTATTACTTCTGCTCATTAATATTATTTTAAGAACACGGTATGCCAGCTGGGTAACAATATATCTTGAAGAGTATAAAAAATTCTGTCATTCGAAATTAGCTCTTCAACTTGGTTTTTATTTAAATTCTGGTACCCGCAGAGTTCTTTTGATAGATGATAATCAGCCGCACATGTAGCCATTTCATCCATTGCCATTGTCCTATAGAAGAGCCCTTTGCTTTCAACATTTCCGCTGCACTTCAATTACTTTCGCAGTGCCGCCCCAGCGGGTTGTACTTTGCCTGCTGCCAAGTATTACTTCTAAAACAACTACTAACTGGCATAGGGCCACCGCCTAAAAGACAAAATTTGCATATAGCCACATGAATTAATATTTGGCTATTGGCCATATTTAGCTGACAAAACAATAGTCAGGCACAGCCTAACGTGGCCAAAGACTTTGAGCAGGCTTTTGCATGTGAAAGCCAAATGCTAAAACATTTGGCAACAACGTGCAGCAAATTTTGCTTGCATTTGTTTTTTTGCAAGCGCATTAATGATTTTTACATGCGGCTTAAATAAAAAGTCTAGGCCTAAATGTGGCCAAATTCAATGTGTACCACTGTGCGTGGCTCTGACAGAGTCATGGACTGACCCAATATACATTTAGTATTCAAAGTAACATCTGCAGCACTTCATTTGTAATCAAGTGGCTGGCTATGGTCGGAACATCTCGACTATAATATACCCTGTACCTTGCTAATCTGACTTTAAAGTGTTTTAACGCCCTCATTGACGATCATTGTAAAGTTCGCTAGTTCAACGAAAGATCGCAAAAAAATTCAAAAGCATTTTTTTTATTTCAGTACACATCTTTATACCGATTTTGATGAGTGGTACTTTTTCATAGAGCGGACAAGACAAAAAACAATATATATATTAGAGTCGGATAAAAGCTTTTGGATATTTTCGTCTCATTTTACTCATTTCCTTCTAGGTGATTCAACATTTTTCTTCAACAAATTAATATGACGCTTACCCTTTGTGTATAGGGTATAAAAACGAACGCAAATCTTGGCTGGTTTCTTTGGCTTTCGATTTTTTGCATTAGTTTCAGTTTTGGAAAGCAATATGTACAGTAGTAACTGCTCTTGGTTATTGGCAAGGAAATGAGCCACTATATGCCTTTCACTGACCATTTTGACGGACTTGCAGCTGGTTTGCATCTGGCAGGCAGTACGGCAAAGCGATCAAATTAAAAGCTAATCATATGAAAAATCAGTTAAGAAGATTTACTTCAGGTAGCCCATAAAATATAAGCTAATAAGATGTGTGTGTGATATATATATTTGTCAATATGTTGCCCTCAACGAAACCCATTTACATATATTTGCATAAATACTTAAGCCGACATAACTGTAAACACGAGCGATTATAGCAACACATAGTTTGAAGATATGTGTATGCATAGATGACACAAGCCCACGAGTTAACCACCCTACAAAAAATATTTGATAAGTAGCAAAGAAATTTCGTTTTCGTTTATACACTCGGAAAAATTTCTAATGCCAAGTGTTGACGAAAGCTGGTAAGGAAAATTCGTTGCAGTCAGGAAGTAATAATATTTAATTAGGGGTTACAATATAGGAATTGCAATTATTTATCATACTTGTTTGCGATTGTGACATACTTAACAGTAGCGAATCGAAATGATGGATAACATGGTGAACAATTAGTATGCGATGTGGGATAAGTGGAGTGGGGTCGGATACTACAAATGTATATATGTAAATGTTCTATAACTGTGTAGCAAACAAGCTGGGAACATTTTTTTTGTGGATAGATGATTCCAATTATGAATGAAAGTGCTCGCTGAGTATGGAGAAATTTATACAAAAATTTATGACTGCTTCAGAAAAGCACTAAAAAGGATATTAAAGAATCTCTGGACAGAAAATTCTTTCACGAATTTACTGTACTCACCGAGCACTATAAGTTTTATAATATACTTAACAAATATTTTAGCTGAGTCTTACTGATTTTTTTCATAAAGTAAATTCAAAATAAATTTCAGCAAATAACAATATAACAATAACAATTATTTTCACAAAAGTATACATATCGGTATTTCTATTTTAGCGTGACGTTACAGTTGAACAACAAAATATGAAAAAAGAGGACAAACAGATTTAAAAAATTTTTTTTTTTTTATACTTAAGTACTTACTTTTAATTAGATACTTAGGTATTTATTCAAAGATACAAGCACAATTGCGCATGGAGTTACGTTACAATAAAACAGAAGTGAGTTTTGTCTTGGATTACAAAAACGCAAATTTCTGTTTTTTTTAAAATTATTTAATTCAAGAATAAAAATTTGAATTCAATTGTAGCTTCAATATTGATAATTTTGAACAATATATCTCACTTGTTGAAAATTGGTCTATATATGAAACAAAGTTGTGCTAGTTACGCCATTTGTAACTCAAGAACGGCTGGTCAGATTAGTTAGTTAGTTGGATTCGTCTCCGCCCAAGTTAACATAATACCTATTAATATATCGGAAAAAGTCACATAAAAAGAAGTAAATCGCGAAATTCTCTTACGGGGGGAACGGCACTGTCCCGAATAGCAGAATAACTATTAAAATATCGGAAAAATTCACATTAAAAGAAGTTATCAATAAAGATATCTAACAACACAGAAAATACAGGAATCGAAATTTAAACAAAAACACTGTCAAAATAGAATGTAAAGAGTGATTTTTTAGGCGTTTGGTTTTTAAATTTAAAAAATCAACGAAAATGTGCAAAAATGTATGAAATTTTTATTTGAGGTTGTAATCAATCTTTGCCATTTACTTTTTAAATATTCCATTCCCATTCACCAAACACGCGACGTTGCGGCAGGTCGCCCGGCTTCAGATCTTTCACCACCTGTATTTTGTATGGTTTTAAACCAAGATCCTTGCGTAAAATGTTCCATGTGGTCGAATACACATACCCAACTGCTGCGAACGACGGCGAATAGACATTTCATGGTCTTCATTAACACTGGCTGCAACAGAAGCAATATTCGCTTCATTACGCACTCTACGTAGACGATTTGGTGGTTGAAGGTCCAATAAAGTAAAATTGGTGCGAAATTTGGTCACAAGAGCTTGAATAGCCTGCTCAGAAGGTCGATTATGACGACCGTAAAATGTACGTAGTGCTCTAAACAAATTCAATTACACTAGTCGACAAATTTAACACTTTTTTTTTCTCCAGAGATGAGACTTATATTTTATGTTAGGGTAATGTTTCAGCGTTAAATAACCGTTTTTTTTTTTAACCTCCCATAGCTTGTTTTTTTTTTATGGCTATTTTAGTGAAAAATGCCATTTTTCAAAATACGGTTGCACATATGAGGTCATAAAAACTGTACTAATTCGAATTTTTTCATTATTATTTTTTTTTCAAAAGAAGAGAGTACTACCTTTCCAAAATGCCCCAAATCATAAAAATTGGAAACCTTAAGAAAAAACTACAGCCGAAAGAGTGTGCCCAAAACCCCAAAAAACACAATATTTTGGTGACTTTTTTTGCAAATATCGCTATTTCTTTCAGAAAAACTCCTTGACACTTAAAAAGTTAGCTATTTAATGTTATTGGTCATAATATGAAGATGCGATTTCTATATAATTTCGTCTTTTTATGTCAAAAAATGACTGACTTATTGAATTTTTAGTAAAAATGAAAAAAATGTCCGTTTTTCGAAGTAATTTTTTTTTTGTCACTTTTAACTGCATTTAACCTTTGAAAAGTGATTCACTCTTCAGTAGGAGTCAGTACCTTTCAAATAAGCCCTTTTTCGACAAATTCGAACTGCCCATTGAACGCCAGTAGCTGAATATATCACTATAAGTATACGAAAAATCATGATTTCACCAAAAAAATATGACTAAAAACTAAAAATGCATATTCGTTTTCATTCTTTTGAGTTTTTATCAGCTAATGCCATCTATTGACAAACAGTGAGAAGTTAGTTGCGCACCTAATATATATGCTTATATATATATATGTATATACAATTGATGGCCAGGAATTTTGAACATGCCCATATATGGTCAACATAAATAGGCTTTATTGCTATCTCGCTATATGGACAAGGAGTAAAAGTCCTATTGATGCATTAAGGAGTAAAAGAGATGGCAAATATACACACCGGTCTAACGGAACTATTCCGGACTATTCTATTGTATTTTTCTTCAACAAGAATAATGATTATAAAGTTGCAAAAATTTGGATCATTAAAGTTGTTAGCCATAGTAGTGTATATAGCGTAAAATGAAAAAACAATGAAAAGCAACGAATTTAGAAAAACTTTGTCACCTGATCAAATGCAAGCGTGGAACTCTTTTCAGGAAGTGGTAGACAAATTTCTTGGGAATCAAAAAAGCCCAAATGCTAAATTTATTGTTGATGAAATGCTTCATTGGTACGAAAAAATTGGCTCAACATTAAGTCTGAAAATGCATTTTTTGAAATCGCATTTTCAACATTTTCCAGAAAATTTGGGTGCAATGAGCGACCAACACGGTGAAAGATTTCATCAGGACATTAAAAATATGGAAGATCGATTCAGTGGTCGTTTCACGGAAAAAATGTTGGGTGAATATTGCTGGTTTTTGATTCGAGAATCAGATAAAAAACTCAAAAGAATGAAAACGAATATGCATTTTTAGTTAATTTTTTTATTTTTTGAATTTTTTAATTTTTTTAAGATTGTTGTTGATAAATTTGTTACCGTTATATGCAATAAAAAATTATACTGTAAATCCCTAATTAATGTTTTATTAAAGCACCATTATAAACAAAAAATGTCATATTTTTTTGGTGAAATCATGATTTTTCGTATACTTATAGTGATTCAGCTACTGGCGTTCAATGGGCAGTTCGAATTTGTCGAAAAAGGGCTTATTTGAAAGGTACTGACTCCTACTGAAGAGTGAATCACTTTTCAAAGGTTAAATGCAGTTAAAAGTGACAAAAAAAAAATTACTTCGAAAAACGGACATTTTTTTCATTTTTACTAAAAATTCAATAAGTCAGTCATTTTTTGACATAAAAAGACGAAATTATATAGAAATCGCATCTTCATATTATGACCAATAACATTAAATAGCTAACTTTTTAAGTGTCAAGGAGTTTTTCTGAAAGAAATAGCGATATTTGCAAAAAAAGTCACCAAAATATTGTGTTTTTTGGGGTTTTGGGCACACTCTTTCGGCTGTAGTTTTTTCTTAAGGTTTCCAATTTTTATGATTTGGGGCATTTTGGAAAGGTAGTACTCTCTTCTTTTGAAAAAAAAATAATAATGTAAAAATTCGAATTAGTACAGTTTTTATGACCTCATATGTGCAACCGTATTTTGAAAAATGGCATTTTTCACTAAAATAGCCATAAAAAAAAAACAAGCTATGGGAGGATAAAAAAAAAAACGGTTTTTTAACGCTGAAACATTACCCTAACATAAAATATAAGTCTCATCTCTGGAGATTTTTCATCGTCGACTAGTGTTATTTGACGTATGTCATGAATCATGCGTGAAATGTCAGAACAATCAGGTTGAAAACCAAATAGCAAAAAAACCACCTTAAACATTTTTTATTTTATGTTGTCTGTGATTTTTTTAAGAAAATTAATATAAAGATAAACCGTCGCGACGACGCGTCGATTTGTCTGTTTAGTGCGAGTGTTATTATTAAATGTTATTGTCCGAGCACTATAAGAACGAGAAGAGAGCCACATTGGTATGGCCCGACTTCACGAAGAGAGGCAGCCCGTGAAACGGCTCGGTTGACATAGATCAATAACGAGATCCTTTTCGACGTGCTATACGAAATACTTCAATACGATTGCACATTTGATTACAGCTCGCATCCTTTTGTCGGCATTTGCCCAATGCAAAAAAATAATAATGAAAAAATTCGAATTAGTACAGTTTTTATGACCTCATATGTGCTACTGTATTTTGAAAAATTTCATTTTTCACTAAAATAGCCATAAAAAAAAACAAGCTATAGGAGGATAAAAAAAAAACCGTTTTTTAGCGCTGAAACATTACCCTAGCATAAAATATAAGTCTCATCTCTGGAGATTTTTCATCGTCAACTAGTGTTATGTTTAAATAATAGGTACTTTCAAATTGCTTGCGCCATCTAGCGAAAAAAGACTGGAGAGTAACTTCAACAATTTCTATCTACCAGCAAGAAGATCAGTTTGCATTTGTATGGTTCCGTGAGAGGAATCCAGAAAGAAAAAAAAATGATGACGATGAAAGGACGACGACGACTTAGAATCTCTGTATATCCTAAAATGGAAATAAAGCAAAATATATATACTCTGCGCAAAACTGTTGATGATGAGTTAGTTAAGTTTGAAATAACGATAACTACAACATTGTTTTTTTCTAGTGTACATGCTATAAACAAAGCTTAAGCATTCTAACAGTCACATTTGCATATTTATGCCTGCGTGTGATTTTGTTTTTGTGAGTGTATTTAAGGCGGATTAGTTTGGAGCTGAAATATTCAACAAGACCGATTAAAATATCAACCGAACTCTCTTTCAGTCATTTCGTCAAAGAATGCCATATAAGAAGAAGAAAAAAAAATAGATACAGAGCGGAGACCGAGTTGAAATGGAAACTGGCCTGGAAACATCTTTTGAAAATGGCGCGGTCCAAACTCTTTGACGAAATTGACTTTCACCATGCAATGTAATTAATAGTAATACATAGTAGATATGTGTATTTGTATCTTAGCAGATAATTGCTGAGCAGGAAATAATTTGTCATTGCAGGCGTAAAGCCAAAACCAATTCAAAATAGTTGAAATATTTACAAGGTGTAATATGTGCACAGCATCCGAAATAAATACAATAAATGGGAATTGCTCAACGGGGCGGCGTATGTTCAACAAACACAATAAGTGAAAAGCGCAGAAGCAAAGTGTTTAAGAAATTTATGTTTTTGTTATGTATTTCACAAGACGGTTTATGCAAATATGTTTGCTTCTTTTTTTAGAGTTTACTTTGACTTTCAAAATGCCGAAACAAAAAATGTATTTTTAGCTAACATTTTTAGCTACCTTCTGTAACTTTTACTTTCTTGCCTGGTTGTTATTTCTGGTTTTTGGTTTACAGAAGAAATTAAAAGTAGTTTAGTTTTCGGTTGTCGCTTCTGTAAATGTTGTACGAGTATTTCTTTTTTTTTACATAACAATTAAATTAAAAAATTAACATGCTTTGGTTTTACAACTAAAACAATTAAATATACCAGGCACGCCCCGGGGTTTCCGAACAGTTTTCAAACCGCGCAAGTTCAACTAGACTAACTGCCTCTGGGTATTATCTACTCGTACCTATGCGTTACATATCATGTTTATTGACATGACCAAGTCACGGTTAATTGAGGTACGTTCAAGAGTGTTTTTGTTGTTGTTTTCGGTTGTCGGTTGTCGGTTGTCAATGACGGCGTGAAAAGTTTCGCCGGCACGTGCGTTGGGGACTTGAGATTTCGTTCAGGCCATAGATATATAGTAACATATGGTATCGTATGTTATTTAATGCATGAATGAATTGGCATAGCTCGATTAAGACCCGTTATAATTAGATTATATAACACTTTCTTATGCGATTATCTAATTTAGGTACATATATTGTTGACAAAAGAAAGCGACAAATATGTACAAGAAATATCAACCAATTAGACAAGTTTTTTGTTGGCTGACGACGTAAAGTCGCACCATATACAGATAAAGTTGTTTGATGTGTCGCACCTTTTGATGTCCACCAATATACGTATAAAATATAATATGTATTACTAGTTTGGCGTTAAATATTTGTATTTTGCATAAATTATGCATTTTTATACCCTGTACCTATAAATACAAGGGGTATACTAGATTTGTGCAATGTATGTAACGGACAGAAGGAGGCGTGGCAGACCCCAAGTCCTTTGTACCAAAATGCTTATCATAACCTCGGGTAGCGATTGAGCCATGTGCGTCCGTCCGTCCGTCCGTCTGTATGAACACCTAGATTTCGGAGACTATAAGAGCTAGAGACACCAAACTTTACCACCTGATGCGCATATTTCCGCAGAAGATGAAGTTCGTTGAATCATGTCAATATCTTCCCCCGTTCCTCCGCAGTAGAGTTTCGCGGTTTTTAGCCACACCGTTTAATATTTTCATCTGAAATTAAACAGAGCGATGCGTTGTGGTTACATGCATCTGTGTGTAAAAAATAAATAAAATCGGACAAATACAGCAAAAGTTATAGTCAAAAATGTACAAATTCCACCACCCTTGCCTATAAACTGCGTCAATATTTAACTCTTCGTAATTAAGGTTACAAGTGACCTAGAATCACAGTTTTTGGTAAGCTGATTCATGTGGCTCTAATTAACAAATCCACATCCAAATTTTATCGCTGCGGTCCCCCCACCCCCCGCAATCGATTTACCGTGTTTTCTCCCACACCCATCTACATACCAACTTGAAAATTACCCCATATACTTTAAATAACTTCTTTGACGTAACATTCGAGTTTCATCAAAATCGGTAAAAATTTAGGGAACTTATAGGTATAAATATCGAATTTCACCAAAAAAAAATTAATTCCAATTGGAAAGTTCGTAGAAAGAATATGCAGGAACAATTTTTTCGAGACACAAGGTACAGGGTATTTTACCGTCGGGCACCGCCTCGTCTGTACCATATTTTTATAGCTTATAATTACACTAAATCATATTGTAAGTTTAAATATGTAGATATGGGTTTGGGGAAATGAAGTTTGAACCAATCCTGAAGGAGACAGTTTTTTTTTCAGTTCAATGCTTTACTTTTTTGCAACAAAGTTGTATAACGATGGTATAATATAAATCTATTAAGCCCATTTTGTGGCCACCAAGCATCCATCGACCACTTTCTGGATTCCTGCAACGGCCTGGAGAGTATTAGAACCTCTTTCTTCAATAGATATCCACCCTCTGACCTCCTTAAGCACCCCACCACTGATAATATCACCACAATGTTTCAGTTTTTTTAAGAAATAAAAATAGACATTTAACACATGCCATGTAACTAATTATAAGTCAATAATACATATAAGAACCCTATTAACAATTGGTGGCCGTCGCGACGCGTCGGTGGCGTAGTGGTAGCATACTCGCTTTACAAACCGAAGGTCGGTGGTTCGAATCCCCACAGTAGCACTGGTACATTTGCCTAGAACTGGCATCGCTAGCTCAAAGACGCTATTTTCCCAAGAAAGTTTCTATTAATTCAAGACACCGCCGTTCGGATTCGGCTATAAACTGTAGGTCCCTTTTCTCTTCCAACAGGGGCAACTGACTAAATAGTCAGTCAGGGAAATTATTATTATTAACAATAGACCTTTTATAACCCCGCACCAATGTTCGAGTCGATGGCCTTGTTGCTCGCACTCTTCCCTTAATATTAGATTAGGGTAGTTAGCCATTAGCCTATGTAGGGGGAATCACGCAGAGGTATTAGTACCTCTGTGCCGTAACTGCTAGGCTAATGGAAGTGCGACTATAACCCCCACGTGGTAACTACCGGTAACACACCTCTCAGTAAGGTCATGTCTCTGCTGAGAGTGTGGCTAATATAGTTGGGCTAAGAGAGAAAACTCTACACAAACCCCAATCCAAAGTGGAACAGCGTATGCCGAGGGATGAATGGCTAGAGGGTATCTAGTCGATAATATGCGAACTTGGGGCGCCCAGGCAAGGCCCCATTTCAATAAGTGCCTTACTGCGCTACCGGGGCACTGGCGTAGTGGACCGACATTCCCCTTTACTCGTGGGTCCAAAAATGAACACTTCAAATCAAAAACAAAAATCTGGCGAGAGCGGCCATGACAGCTCACCACAAGAGGTCACAACACCTCAACAAATGGAGGTAGAGCAGCCTTCAACTGGCGCGAGCCAAGAAGCTACCCCTCAAAACCCGATAGGCGCTGCACCAGCAACAGAGAAGCCTAAAAAACTTAGCGGAGCAGGCAAAAAGAGGTACACTTACCTCCTCAAGAAAGGGCTCAGCAGAGAAGAGGCATACGCCAAAGCTTTGCTGCCTATGCCATCCAAAAAGGGTGAGCAAAATAAACCTGGCCCAAAAAGACAGAGGTCCATGGAACACACACCTCCAGAGGCCACCCATAACAAGCGGGTTAGAGAGGATCAACCATCCACCTCCAAGGCCGCAGCAGCAGAAAAACCCACATCAAAGCCACCTAATGCGGCGAAAATGCCAACAGAAACCAGCACCACAGCCAAGAAGAGGCAGCCCACTGCCTCCTACAAGGATGTGGTGTCTGGAATCAAAATGGCAGTTTTATCAAGGGACTACCCAAATACGCCCCTGACAACGGAGCAAATGAACTCCATCCAGGAGCTCATCCTGGACAAAATAGTAGCGGAAAAAGAACAGGCCACAAAACCTGCTTTTCTGGGCGCTACATACAAAGCAGGATAATTAGTTCTGCACTGCAAGGATGGCGCTTCGACAGAATGGCTAAAAGCGACCATCACCAACGCACCACCTTGGGAAGGAGCCTCACTGTGGGCCACAGAGGAATCCAAAATTCCTCACTCAAGGATTGCAGTGGGGTACTTCCCAAACTCTCAGACCCTAGAAACCTCTAGGATTCTGAATCTAGTACAGGTGCAGAATAAAGGCCTCTACGTCGACACGTGGCGTGTACAGAAAAGAGCCGAAAGAGGCTCTAATGTCACTCTGATCCTGGCTGTGGACCAGGAATCAGCAGCAAGCCTGGTCGAGTCAGGAGAAAAGGCCAACTACCGTTTTGGCCAGGTGAATCTCCGGCTTAAAACTGCGCCCGTCAATGCAGACGCACTGGCGGACAAAATGGATTCAGTGGGGTTGGAAGAACAGGACGAAAGTACTCCATCCACCCCTGACACCGTAACCAAAACATGAGGTGCATCCAGGCAGAGTAGCAGGCCTCAAAATACCAAATACGCGGGTAATCTATGACGTAGGTGCAGCCAAACCAAGGGCTGCACTTGTCATTGATACTAATATTAAATTTTTGCCATTCACAAAATTCATGAATGGCGACACGGTAGCAGTACTTGTTGAAGCAGTCTCAAATGGGAAGAAAATAGAGTTGTCATAACCTCAGCTTACTTTCGAGGAGACACAAACGAAGCACCACCACAGAACATCGTAGGTCTAGTGGAATACTCTAAGCCACAAAATAAGACCTTGATAATTGGTTGCGATGCAAATGCGCACAACACAATCTGGGGTAGTACAGATACAAACTTAAGAGGCGAGACACTCCTAGAATTCTTACTACAAACTAACCTAGCTATAGCAAACAGGGGTAATAAACCAACCTTTGAAAATGCCATAAGGCAAGAGGTTCTTGACTTGACACTCATAACTAATAACTCACTTGATATGATCACTAAATGGAGAGTCTCTGACGAAGACTCAATGTCAGATCATAAACATATACTCTTTGAAACAAGCAAGAGCGTAATGCTCTACAGAAGCCCTAAAGCAACCAACTGGGAGAAATACTCAGAATGTCTAGAATCTAGACTGAACAGAGGCATGCTTCACCTAAAATCGACAGAGGAACTGGATGCATCAGTTGAAACCTTGACTGACTCCATAATATCCTCTTATCACGAATGTAGTCCACTCAAAATTAAATCCTCAACAAAGAGGGTTCCTTGGTGGAATAAAGGACTTGCTAAGCTGCGTCAAATAGCAAGATCCAAATTTAATGACGCAAAGAAAAACAACACATGGGAAGAATATAAGAAATCCCTAACACTATATAACAAAGAATTAAGGAGATCAAAAAGGAACTCATGGAAAAACTTCTGTGAGGAACTAAATGATATCCCGAACACTGCTTGAATCCAAAAATCACTGTCAAAGGAGGCAACTAATCCTATTGGCACACTAAAGGCACCAGACGGTACCTTCACTAACTCTTTCACCGACGCACTAGAGCTTCTTCTTAAAACTCATTTCCCTGACTGTCGGCTCAATGCAACCAATGACAACGTTCAAGGGGCATTAACCGACAACAATCACAGGGCAACAAATTCCACTATTAGCAAGATAGTCAACTTTGAAAGGGTAGAATGGGCCATAAACTCGTTCAAACCATTCAAATCACCAGGACCTGATGGTATATTCCCAGCCCTAATCACTAAAGGAACTGTAGAAGTAATACGTATCATGGTTCAAATATTCAGATCTAGTCTAACATTGGGATACGTTCCAAAGATATGGCGAGAGGTCAAGGTAATTTTTCTACCAAAGGGAGGAAATAAACCCCCGGAATCTCCCAAATCCTACAGACCGATCAGTTTAACGTCTTTCATGCTAAAAACCATGGAAAAGATTCTAGACTGCTACCTAAGAGAAGAGGTTATATCAAATACTCCACTAAACAAGTTGCAATTTGCCTATCAAAGAGGCAAGTCAACAGTCACAGCACTTCACACAATGGTTCAAGTTATAGAAAAGGCAATAAGCCTAAAGGAAGTCGCACTAGGTGCATTTATGGACATTGAGGGGGCTTTCGATAATGCGAACTTTAAAGCAATAGAACTGGCACTCTCTAGCAGAGGAGCAGATCCAGCGATAATAAAATGGGTATGCAATATGCTGAACCAAAGACAGATCAAAGCATCTTTAGGGCAAGTCGAACTTAGCGTTAAAGCCGTAAAAGGATGTCCGCAGGGGGGGGTACTCTCACCACTGCTATGGTCCTTAATAGCTGATAACCTAATACAGACCCTCAACAACAAAGGGTACAAAACAATCGGATATGCAGATGACATATCTGTAATTATCACAGGCAACCATGAAAGGACCATTAAGGACTTAATGCAAGATGCCTTAGACACAACATGGGAGTGGTGCAAGAAAGAGGGATTGTCAAGCAATCCTACAAAAACCACTATTGTGCCATTCACGAGAAAAAGGGCGTTCCATATCCCCATACTAACTATAAATTGGACAGAGGTACCCCTAAAGGAAGAGGTAAGATATCTAGGAATCATCCTGGATAAAAAACTCACCTGGGGCGCACACCTTGATTCTGTAATAACAAAGGTCAAGAAAAACCTCTGGACAACTAAACAACTTCTGGGTAAATCCTGGGGTCTGAGCCCCAAAATGACCTTCTGGATCTACACCCAAATGGTTAGACCCATCATACTATATGGGGCATTGGTATGGTGGGAGAAAACCAAACAAACCACAGCTATACAAAAACTGAGTAAACTACAGAGGCTAGCATGCCTAAGCATCACAGGGGCCATGAAAACTACCCCAACTGCTGGCATGGAAGCACTGCTAAATTTACCACCGCTATACCTAACAATACAGGAAGTGGCTTCAATGCAAGCACTCTCAATCCACTTGAAAGAAAAATTCAAACCAGGAAACCTTACTGGTCACCTACAAATCCTTAACAGGGTCAGAAATGCTACATATATGACCCAGGCAAACGACCATACAGACCCAGTACTCAAATTCACCAAGAGATACAAGGTCATGTTCCCATCTAGAGAGGAATGGAATGCTAACCCAGTGTGGTTATATGACGACTCGCAAAAATTGTACACAGATGGATCCAAAACGCTTCACGGTGTAGGAGCAGGTATAGTGGGCCCCAGAGCACACAAATCAATCATTCTAAGTACCGACACTACAATTTTCCATGCGGAGCTATACGGTATAATGGAAACAGTGGATACTATCAAAAAGAGGACTCAAGAGAGTTAAGATCAAAATACTCTCAGACAGTCAATCAGTCCTCAAAGCACTAAAAAGCTACACTTTCACTTTAAAAGTCCTAATAGAGTGCAATAACGCACGCAATCAACTGGCCACCCACAACCAAGTCTCTTTGATTTGGGTGCCCGGACATGAAGGACACGAAGATAATGAAAAGGCGGACCTTTACGCTAAAGAGGGGGCGGAAAAGCTATTCATAGGCCCAACTCCCTTCTTTGGCTTCAACAAAAATAACATAAAACAAGAGACCAAAAAATGGACTCAACAAAAAACATCAGAATACTGGAACGGCATCAACACAATCATTCCAAAAAATTCTTGAAATTCGACGCCAAAAGAGCAAACAGCAATCTCACTCTAAACAGGAAAAGTCTAAAGACACTCTCGGGAGCACTTACAGGCCACTTCGCCTGCAAAAAACACCTACACAGAATAGGTATATCCGATTCGAATACTTGCAGATTCTGCTGTGATGAGGAAGACTCCATGGAACACCTGATCACAAACTGTGAGGCACTATGCCCCAGGAGACAAAAATTTTTAGGTGCATACATACTAGAAGATGAAGACCTTCAAAAGCTCCCCCTAAAGAGCTGGTTCGCTTCCTCGACATACTAAATGTCTAAAGATAAAGGGGTGCACAATAGACCAAACTGGTCGCAGTGCATATAGGCCTTTGCCTAGCCCCACTATTACATTACATTACATTACAATATTAGATTAAGTATTATATACTTAGTCTAATGTAAATAAATCTATTAAACTAATTAACTTAAGACTAGAAAACTGAAGAAAGAAAGAAAACAGGTGGGAGCTAATTAGAACTTACCTCAACAGCACGTTTATGTGAAACATCTCCCTTTTTTTTTAACTTAATTAACTTTTTCTACGTGAGATAAGTTCATTAATCACTTCTATTAAAGCTTTCAGAATTACCAAATTTTAACAAAATTTTTAATGGTTTTATGTTATTAAATTTTTATACAAAAAATAATTAATTTTTTGCTAGTTTTTATTAATTAGTTGATACATTTTTATTATCATAAACGAAAAAAGATTTCACAAAAATAGAGAAAAGTAACTGACGATGTTCGCATGTTTAATGCTCACCTATAAACAAGTTTGTATTAAAATGGAAGAACCTTGCACATCTTCCAAAAGTTGAAACTATCTGCCTATTTTCAACGTGTGATGATATCTTATTTACGTACAAAGAATTAAAAAAAAATTGAGAAACGGTCCATTTTATCATTTATAGGGCTAAAATTATCTTTGTTACTAAAATTGACGACTCTAAATGTTTTTCCAGAATTGATATTATGATACGGTCAAAATGTATTTTAACCGGGACACACTGTAATTTCTCGCTTAATGTTTTCAGAAACTAAAAAGTCTAAAGCCAAAAAAAGCCTCCCCACCGCCACCAGCTAAATATTCGAAAGTAAATTTCACAATACTCTAAAAATTACGAAATACTGACTTAACCCATTTTCGCTGTATTCGCCAAAAAAATTGTATTGGAATGAAATCAATGTAGAAGCGTTGTATTTGCCTTAAATAGCTTATTTTATTATTTTAGAATTTTCTGGCACCTATGAACGCTGTGACGTCATGTTGCGTGTACGCAACGCAGGCGTATTGCTCGACAAATGAAATAGTCTCGGATGACTATAGTATCATATCAAATCGTATCATTCTTGATGATTTATTTTACTAGAAATTATTAAAAACACATTATAGCAATGAGATTGAGCAATAGAAAATAAAATAATAGGAAAGAAGTAGTTGCAGGCAGCTTGTCAGGCAAACCTACTCCTCCCATATGTTTGTTGTACCCCTAGGTTGAATGATCGTAAGCTTCTTATCTTTTTCTTTCTTCTCGCGAATATATGGAGGCTTTTTGTTGGTTCCGCTGCAATGAAGTTTTAAGCGGCTGTCACTTAGGCATTGTTCTGCCAAACTACAGATATTGAGTTAGTATTTTCGAAACACTTATAGTACGAATGATTCTTCAGATTTTTTCCTGTTGCAAGTTAACAGTTCGCTTCTCTTAGCCGGTTTGATCCCACAGTACCGATTGCCCGAACCTATATTTCAGTCAGCAAGCAGTGTAAACAATATGACGTGAAGAAGTTGTCATTGTAAAATACGTGTATCTCTGAATCTTTAATTCATGGATTCGATTGTAGAGAGAATCATTGACGCACCGAACCCAATGGTTTTGTCAAATGAACTTTCTTTGCCAGCGTATGGAATAAAATGGAAAATATATCCTAAATCGGAATAGAGGCACCATAAGTTGAAGCCGTTGTGAATTGGCTTCGCTCTAATTAATTATTTCGGGCGAAATATGTAGTAATAAGTTCAACAATTGATAAATGAGTGACGAAAATTCCAACTTGCTTCAATTTTTTGTTCAAAGCCGGAAGCCCAAGATCCGGTTGAACCTTCCAATAGAAACAAAAAGAATCTCGATAAAGCGAGACACTTGTTGTCGAGTGGTGGTGAATATTACAGAGTAGATTTTTCAGATAGCAACGATAATGCCGATGGTTTCGTCGGTCCAGAATATTCGAAAGAGTTCTAATGGATTTTCACTGGCAAAAAAAAACATAAAATTAGAACTGCAATGATAAAATAGCGGTGTCAATAGCGGAAAAATAACGGTCCTACTTGTGGTAATGTCGAATTCGTTTGTCGAGCAATGCGCCAGCTTTGCGTAAACGCAACGCAAATTTTAGGCTAAATTTAAATTAATTTAAATTTTTCGTTGTTCTTTTGTCAACATATTTTGCTGTCGAAAACACAAAGAATTTATATCCAGAATTTTTTAGTGTACAGTTCAAAATTTGTCCAAAAAAGGTGTGTACACATACGCAAGTGTGTGTATTGCAGGATGTCGGATTATGGAGAGGAAGAAAGTCTAAAGATATACCTTTACAACAAAAAAAAAAGTGGTGGCGATGTCTCACACACAGGCCGCATAAGAATTTTTCGAAAATGGAAGAAAATGGATTAACTAACTCTGGTGCCATCTAACACTCAAGATACGAATTTCCGAGTATACCTTCATTTTACGGGTTAATATTCTATTCACAACGTATGAAAAGTTGTTGCCTTACAGTGGGCTATTAAAGCTGTTTGCTGAGCTTTGATTTAAAATAAAAATTTATAAAAAATTTATATCAAAAATTTACCGGAATCATCACCGTGCTCAATCATCCGATTTGATGTCTCTTTTTTTTCTTCTTAAATTAAATGTCATTGACATTCTATGAAATTTTCAACTTGATATGTTGACATTTGTAAAAGTGTATTGAGTACATCTGCAATTGTGTGTGTTTTCGATTTTTTACAATTAAAAAAAAAATGTCATCGTTATCCGTGACCATTTGGCTAAAAGAGGAACGAATACCATACAACAACCTGATTTGGCTTCCTGCGTTTTTTTCCTATTCCTGTAATACAAGGAAGTGATTGGCAGGATTAGGTCGAGGGACATATTTTAAACGATACCCGAGTCGATGGTTATCATTATCGCGAAAGAAATATAGGTTGTGCCACACTTTCTTCTGCCTATTACACGCATTGCAAAATTCTGTAAAAGTCAAGTTGCTATGGGGATCAAAAAAAATTAATAAATTGTTTGAATGAGCTTTAAGTTTCTTCTTAAAATAGGATGTGTCTCCATGTGGTCCGAAGTGAATAATTTATTTTGTTTAATACTCGTTGGAAATTGTCGGGCAAATAAATAGTCCAGTTCCTTACCTTACACTCTTTTTTAAATCCGTATTAATATGTATGTCAGCGGTGGGCAAAAATTCTAATGCATTTTTTGGTGCCTGTGTGCGTAAACAACAAAAAGCTTTTACAACGACCGAGGTACAATGGGACAAATTTTGTTTTATTGGCATAGCAGAAATTTATTACATTTCATTTTCCAAAATGAATCCATCCAAAATACAGATTTCAAACAAAATTTCATTGTACTTGAGTAGCAATCTCCTTTTAAAATTTTGCACCTTAAAGCGAAATTTAATTGGCTCAAAAATTGTTTGCCATTTGATTTGCGGTCCATTGTAAAACTCTCTCACACGTACTTGTTGAACTTTTACGATCGAAACCTTTATCCCATTCGTGTGAAAGATTTTTGGCACGCGTGCCTTCTAAGTGTCCACCGCTGCACTGTGGTCGATTTGGCCTATCTAGCGGAAGAAAATTAATATCTTCTAAAATAATCAACCTATATTCATCAAATTTGATATATAGAACAATTTTAAAGTGTTACATATACGTGCCGAATTTGGTCCGGATCGGATGACTATTTTGTACCATATAACCCGAAATCGGTTTTGGGCATATCTCCTTCATTTTTTATTGTATCTGAACCAAATTTAATATTTAAAAATACAATAGTAAGATACCTGTTTATGCCGAATATGATCTGGATCGCACTACTATATTATTTAGATGCCATATATCCCGAAATCGGTTTTGGCCATAGTATCTCCGCCAAATATAAACCCATGTCCTCCAAATTTGGCATTCAAAAACATTTTGACTAGATATACAAATATGCCGAGTTTGGTTCGAATCGGGTGACTATATCATATAGCTGATACATATATCAATGGTGTAGCGCACCATGCTTAAAAACAGTGCACTTGCAACTCGACATAGTGACAAAAAAAAGCAAGTTGTAGCAGGAAATTTTAATTATTTCACAGAGACAACGAATCATTTTATCAAAAACAAAAAGATTTAGACCTTACACATTGTTACATTAAAAGATGCACACCACGAAAGTCGAAAAAATGTTACAAAAAAAGTTCAGCAAGGTTGCAAGTTTCCACGACGATTTACCTTTACAACACATAAGCAAAGGCAACGAAACTTTTTTTTTTATAAATACATACCTCAAACTATTTAAAAACCAAAAATATTATGGAGTAAAATAATTTGTTTTCAATTTGCAAGCCAAATTTGCTTACATAAAAAAACGTTTGAAAAATTTAAAATGCAACTGCTGCACCATATTTTATCTTTGAAAGCTCAGAGCTAAGCGAATACAGATAATATAATAATAAATGGCATTTTGATAGACTCAATGATGTTTTGATAATCGAATGCAACCCAAAAATTGACAGGTTTCTCATTTTGAAATTTGGGTTTTCTTCCGCTAGATAGGTCAAATCGACCACAGTGCGCTGGTCTATATTGTATTTATTTAAAAATTCATACTATAAAGGACAATCTTCTTTAATGATGAATTTCGTAATGAAAAAATCCGACGCATCTGGGGATGCATCGCGACAATGTCCAGTGTGCATCTAGAGATACTTACACTGTACTGTATGGTGTGATTTTGTTTTTATCTGCATCTTTGGACCATACATCTCCTAAAATACAAGACCGGTGTTATGAAATGATAACTGACCTTTGTTGGCTTCCGTTGGACGGCATGAATCTGGATGACGACAGTATATGCTTAAAATATAGCCGTTCTCACATATTATTACTTTCTGCCGAAGAATGTTTCTATGAGTGGGCGCATCGATCGAGCATAAATGTGAAGAGCTGGTACTTACCGATATTTAAATAGTTGCCAAATTTGTCTTTTCTCACAAATAAAACTTGAAAAGAAACTTCAAAGATACATGCATACGAACAAAATACTTTCGCACTACTCATAAACCAACAAGTAATGAAGACACTTAAATCCCACTTTGTAATTATACATTTGCTTGCTTTAATTTACTTATAGTTTTAGTTTTTTGTGGAACTACATTTCACTTTATTATAAAAAGACATTCTCATTTTACTTTTGCCGATCTCAAAGAGACCACGCATTTAACAGATAAGCCTACAAGATGGGCTTTATCGGGTCACAATCGCAAACACAATTTCTGCTAAAGACTTGCACTTGTGATTTGTTTTTATCTGTAATTTTCATTTCATTAATGGTCACCATATCGGGTATCCACTTAGCCATATCCTCTGTGAAGGAGACAATGAGAGCTAGAACTACCACACATTACGAAGATAGCGCAGCACATCCATAATATAAGAGATATACGGTAGAGCCTTGCACATATTGCTACTAAGAATAGATCGTATGAAAACTTTAAATGAAATAGATATTAATTAATTAAAATAGGTTTGTATTATTTAAAAAAAATAAATATACAGATTTGGGTTTTGGAGGATAATCATAACAACCTTCTCCCAATGTTAAACTAAACCTACTTTATTCATTCACACTAAACTTTTCAGAAAAAGTAAATCCTTAAGCAGCTATGAAAATAAATAAGAAAGGGGAATTCCCTAACCAAATTTCTAAAAGTTTAGTTTAATAAAAATATTTTTATTTAAAATTTGAATCAAATGGATTTTTATACCCTGTACCGTATGGTACAAAGTGTATATTAAGTTTGTGCAAGCCGAAAATGTATGTAACATACAGAAGGAGTCGTCGGAGACCCGCCAAAAGTTACCCAAAGTATGATCGGGGGGACTAGAGAAGTCGATATACCCATGTCCGTCTGTTCGTCTGTCCGTCTGTCTGTCTGTATGAACGCCTAGATCTCAGAGATGGTAAGAGCTAGAGCAACCAAATTTTCAGATTAGATGCCTTATTATGTCAGGGGATGCAAGTTTATTTTATATTTTGGATATCGGGTATATATTATATAGCTCCCATAGGGGTGTTTCAGAGGACCTCGAAAAACCCCAAAAATTTTAGATAAATAATTCTTTTGTTTATGAAGATATCGTAACCAAATTTGCTACTCAAAAGTTTTTTAGAGTTCCCAATCACTGTACCAAATTTGATCAAAATCGGTTGACTATATCATATAGCTCCCATAGGACCAATCGGTCAAAAAACGCTTTTTGTACAAAATTCGTTGTGTTTCGTTTGTTTGTGAAGATATTGTAACCAAATTTGGCATTCCGAAGTTTTTTAGAGATCTTCAACACCGTATCAAATTTGATCAAAATCGGTTGACTATATCATATAGCTCCCATAGGGCCAATCGGTCAAAAAAACGTTTTTTGCACAAAATTCGTTTTGTTTCGTTTGTTTCTGAAGATATTGTAACCAAATTTGGCATTCGGAAGTGTTTTAGAGATCTTCAACACTGCACTAAAT
Organism: Chymomyza fuscimana; assembly: GCA_949987675.1. Lineage (NCBI taxonomy): Eukaryota > Metazoa > Arthropoda > Insecta > Diptera > Drosophilidae > Chymomyza > Chymomyza fuscimana. The sequence continues at coordinate 50,426,271 of OX465089.1, forward strand.
TTGATCAAAATCGATTGACTATATCATATAGCTCCCATAGGACCAATCGGTCAAAAAAACGCTTTTTGTACAAAATTTGTTGTGTTTCGTTTGTTTATGAAGATATCGTAACCAAATTTGGTACTCAAAAGTTTTTTAGAGTTCCCAATCACTGTAACCAATTTTATCAAAATCGGTTGACTATATCATATAGCTCCCATTGGACCGATCGTTCAAAAAAAGTTTTTTGCACATAATTCATTATATTTCGTTTGTTTGTGAAGATATCGTAACCAAATTTGGCACTCGGAAGTGTTTTAGAGTTTTCAATCATTGTACCAAATTCGATTGACTATATATATCATATAACCCTCATAGGACCAATCAGTAAAAAATAAGTGTTTGATACAAAATTCCACTGTTTATTTTTGTTTGCTTATAATATCGTAACCAAAAACAAAATATCTTTTGGAGTTCTTAAGCAATATATCGGATTTAATTGCAATATGGTGGTACAGGGTATCCCAAAGTCGGTCGCGCCCGACTTTAACGTACGCCATCTTTGTAGCTGCATATGTAGTGTAAAAGGTAGGATCTGTTAATTTATTGTTTCCAATATATTGGCAATAAACCTGCGATAAAAGCAATTAATTTTTAACTAATGTGAAATATTATAGCTTTCTTTTACACTTTATTTTGTTAAAATGTAGATACTATTTATACCCTGTACCTATAGGTACAAAGGGTATACTAGATTTGTGCAATGTATGTAACGGACAGAAGGAGGCGTGGCAGACCCCAAGTCCTTTATACCAAAATGCTTATCATAACCTCGGGTAGCGATTGAGCCATGTCCGTCCGTCCGTCCGTCCGTCTGTCTGTCTGTCCGTCCGTATGAACGCCTAGATCTCGGAGACTGTAAGAGCTAGAGACACGGAACTTTACCTGCTGGTGCGCATATTTCCTGAGAAGATGAAATTCGTTGAATCATGTCAATATCTTCGCCCGTTCCCCCGCAGTAGGATTTCGCAGTTTTTAACCACACCGTTTAATATTTTCATTTGAAATTTCACAGAGCGATGCGTTGTGGATACATGCATCTATGTGTAAAAAATGAACAAAATCGGACAAATACAACAGAAGTTATAGTCAAAAATGTGCAAATTTCACCTCCCCTTGCCAATAAACTGCGTCAATATTTGACTCTACGCAATTATGGCTACAAGTGACCTAGAATCACAATTTTTGGTAAGCTCATTCATGTGGCTCTAATGAACAAATCCACATCCAAATTTTATCGATGCGGTCCCCCCACCCCCCGCAATCCAATTACCGTGTTTTCTCCCACACCCCTCAACATATCAACTTGAAACTTACCCAATATAATTGCAATAGCTTCTTTGACGTAACTTTCGATTTTCATCAAAATCGGTACAAATTTACGGAACTTATAGGTATAAATATCGTTTTGCACCAAAAAAAAAATAAATTCCAATTGGAAAGTTCTTAGATGGAATATGCAGGAAAAATTTTGTTGACACAAAAGGTACAGGGTATTCCACTGTCGGGTACCGCCTCGACTGTACCACATTTTTTTTTTTTATAAGGTTAAGTCTGATTAAGTACGTGACCATTCAGTACGCGACATATTTTTCCACCTCTTTAGTTTTATGAATTTCTTCAAGTAATTTTTAAAAATTCTTGTATTTACATTAATAATAAGAAAATATAAATGTTTATGTGTACAACAAGTGATAATTCAAGAGAAGTGTGAAACGAAAAAAGTAAATGAGAAACCTTAACAAATTAGGCTGAAAATCACTCAAATGTAGTATAAACAAGAAAAACCTAAATATTTTCAGTTTTCAGGACAATTATTTATGTAAATAAATAAGAAAAGCTGTAAAATCAATGTCTTATCAAATTTAACCCATTTTTGACTTACAATGTTGAAAAAAATTCCTTTTTCCTTAACATTGTATTTTGTATGTATTTTGACCCTGGTTGACATTTCTGTGGAAATGCCCATATGTAATTGATAACTTATTTTGGGAATAGTGGTTGTACAACCTCGACTAATTAGCATTAAAAAACCAAAAGATGTGAATCAAAAAATGTGTCAATGAAGTCATTTCCAAATTCCCTCTTTTGTATAAGCTTACAGTGCTTAGTCTGAAAACTTTTTTGTCTTGTCTGAAGACTTTTAAAGCTAGAAAAATATAAAGAAAACAAATTAGAATTTAATTGGTTTAGCAGTAACTCTTACTGGGATTCCCTTCTACCATAAATAGTGTGAGCAACTGGCTCGGAAAAACCGGGCCATAGCCCGGTTTTGGAAGCAACGTCCCGGTGTCCCGATGACTACCTCCGGGTGGCCCGGGTTTTCATTTTAAATTCAATTAAACAAAAAATGTGCGAACATGAATAACAAAACCGAAGATAACGGTCTTTTTTATTGAAATTTGGCGAACTTGCATTATATTATAGTATATGCAAGTCAATCTAATCGAATGATTCATTTTAAAATGAAGTGATTATTGGCTGATTTTGTGGCACGCTAAAACTAAAAAAAAAATTTTTAAAAAAGTGTCTATTTAAAAGCAAATATCTCTGGTTGTACCAAACTGATTTTGATTATTTTTTTACTTGGTTTTATTTGGTTCAAAAATATTCAGTAGTTTAGTCACAATTAAATAAAAACGAAAAACACTTTTTTTAAATTAAACCGTAACCGTTTAGAAACTAAAATTTTGCGAGATATTTTTTTTGTTTGCATTATGCATCGAACTACATCATTACTTTTCAAAAATACCTTTTATCCAGCTAGACCCATTCAAATAAAAATATTAAGCGGTATAGCTAAAAACCGCGAAATCCTACTGCGGGGGAACGGGCGAAGATATTGACATGATTCAACGAATTTCATCTTCTCAGGAAATATTGGCACCATCCGGTAAAGTTTCGTATCTCCAACTCTTATAGTCTCCGAAATCTAGGATAGAAGACTAGATAAAAGAAAACATATTAAGATGGAAGAAATCAATAAGACAACTTTATAGGGCGATGTCTTTCAGAAAAAGGTGGTAGTCGGATATATGGATCCCAATTTAGACCGCAAAGCGCCGACTCTATCCTGTCTTGATAAAGACGGTATTGACATGACATTTTTACATATCAAAGAAAGACAGTAGTTTTGCAATTGTAAAGTGATAATCCCTTTAAAAACTTTTGGATTGAGTAAAGCTTGGCACTTGGCAATATGCGACTTGGAGGCCTTTTTATGGATAGGAATTATGAAGGATTCGTTCTAGATAGCCGTAAGGCAAGTATACATTATGGATACACGAAAAAGAATGGATAATGGATGGAGCAAGCTAAATGGTTTAAAACAAACCTAGAAACAGCATCAGAGCGAGGAAATAAATATGAATTAGTGGACATAAAGGATTGTAAATCGTCGCCTTGTAAATTTTGTGAATGGGCAATAAAGTTTTATTGAGACAGGTTGTGGGGATACTTAAGGCCTATGCGATTAGAGTTGATTGAATAGATTATTTAAAAAAAGTCTGGCGCTGACACTTTAGGATGTCAAAAGATATTTGATTGCCGATATCATCATAAACAAACAAAAATCAGACGAATTTTGCACCAAAAACGATTTTTTGACCGATCGGTCCTTCGGGGGCTGTATGATATAGTAAACCAATTTTGATAAAATTTAGTACAGTCCTAATAATCATAAATAAAATTAACTTATCTGCTATGACAAAATAAAGCATCTAATCTGAAAGTTTGGTTACTCTAGCTCCTACCACCTCTGAGATCTAGGCGATCATACGGACAGACAGACAGACAGACGGATAGATTAACATTGGTATATCGAATTCTCTAGTCGCCCTGATCATACTTTAGGTAACTTTGGGGGATCTCCGACGTTTCCGTCTGCACAAACTTAATATGTATACTCTTTGTAACATAAGAGGTACAGGGCATAAAAAGTTCACAAATATGTCTACGATTTCAGCGTTGTTAGAAAAGCGGAATTTTTTTACCGCAACAAATTCATACTTATTGACTACATTATAGTAGTTACAGAAGACACTTTTTTGCTTCAAATATACATCACAGTTTAAATTACACGATTCCAAACGATTGTTTTAGATACCATAATTCCTTTATTTTTTAGAGCTATCTATTTACATCTATGTCCTCCGTTTCAATGTCATCAGATTCTATACCTCTCAGAAGTCCCCGAGCTAGTCTTTTGCTGTTTCATCCCCACAAACATTGTTTAGTAAATAGGTTGTGGTAAAAGTACATTCTGACTCCATTCATTTCTCTATTAGTCAATCCCTTTATTGAAATGAAACTCACCAAACTATAATCTAAATTAGATTTGCAAGCCACAAAAAAAAAGCTATAAACCAAAAAAACTCTGTTAAGGGGAAGGAAGGAGAGGTTCTTTTGAAATTTGGTCGAGAAAATTAATTTTTTTTTTTTTACAAAAAAGGAAAGCTACATGTTTGTACACATATTTTATGAAAGGATTTTTCGATGCGATCGAAATTTATAGAAATATAGCGTCTTGAACGCACCTAAGTCGCGTGCGCAGAGGGACGTTCAGTTGCTATTTCACCACGGGGTCCTCGATGGCTTTCTATGTACAATAACCAGCGGTGGGCATGCCTTGGCTCTTTTTGCTCCAAGTGCTCTTTCCGTTATTTCTTGCAAGTGGCGCCAGCCAGACGCACATGCAGAAAGCCGAAAATTTTACAAAAACAAAATACACGCAATGTGCGCGTTTCGCTCAACTCTAGGATGCTTGGGCGACCGTAACGGGACTTTTTATTAGTGCTCGCTGACTAAAATTTCGCACAAGTACACTGAGCACAGAAATATAGTTAATTTGGCAACTATAAGACCGATTGATTTTTTTGGTAAAGGCCCATACGCAGCATGCAAAAATTTCGCACAAAACTTCATAAAAAAAAAAATATCCCAAAAAAGGGAATTTTTTTTTATATGAAGTTTGCGAGTTTTATTGCCCTACTCGAGAATCACTTCTGCGACCGTAACGTGACTTTTTTTTGTTGATGTTTTAGGGCTCTTTCCGTTATTTTTCGTTATTATCATCCCTGATGTCGCGAAATGTGTATGATATAAACCGGCGACTATTGTTTGCTTTTCGCGTTCTCGGGTGCGGGCTACAAAGTGTCAAGACGTTTTGCTCATTACTGGACATACAAAACTCATTCAGCAACACCATGTACTACAACTTCCTGGACAATTTGCACGCCGCATCGAAGACTGTCTTTGAAATTGTTCAAAGAAAGGCCGTGCGCGTAGAAATTCATGCCAACTCTGAGTCTGGGAACGAGCCGACCCACTTATCTGTTTCCGGTGATGGTTCGTGGAAAAAGCGAGGATTTTCGTCGCTTTTCGGTCTCGCCTCGATTATCGGCAAGTACACCGCGAAAATTATAGATGTCATCGTGAAATCTTCCTACTGCCAAGCCTGTCACAATTGGGCATCGAAACAAGGGATGCCAGAGTACGAAGAATGGAGCGAAAATCATGTTGACGAATGCACCGCGAATCACACCGGCAGTGCGGGCAAAATGGAGGTGGACGGCGTGCGCGAGATGTTTTTGCGATCCGAAAATCTTCTGGGAGTCAAGTATAAGAATTATATCGGCGACGGAGACACGAAAACTTACAAGGCTCTCGTTGATTTGAACCCATACGATGACTGCCCGGTGTTAAAGAAAGAGTGCGTGGGTCACGTCCAAAAGAGGATGGGGAGTCGACTTCGGAAGTTGAGAAAGGACTCGAAAGGGCTTGGTGGGAAGGGGGCCGGGAAATTGACTGACAAAGTGATCGCGGATCTGACGCTGTATTATGGTTTGGCAATTAGACGCAACCCGGATTCCTGTGCAAGTATGAAAGACGCTATCTGGGCTACTTATTTCCACAAGTGCTCAACGGACGAAAATCCACAACACCATTTATGCCCTGAAGGAGATAAGAGCTGGTGCAAGTGGCGAGTTGCAGAGAAAGAAGGAAGAACGGACACTTTTAAACATCCTCTTCCTCTCGCGAAAAATTTTGCCGAAGCCATCAAGCCGATTTACGAAGCGCTCTCCAACCCGTTCCTCCTAGAACGCTGCGTTGGGGCAAACACACAAAACTCGAATGAGTCTTTCAACTCTACAGTTTGGAGATTGGCGCTCAAGCATCTGCATTGTGGAGTGAAAGTTGTCGAAATTTCGACATACATTGCTGCGTGTTTGTTCAACGAGGAGAGATCATCTTTACTAAAGATCATGAACGCCCTGGATATCAGTATTGGCATCGAGGCCAGCCGATACTCCACCGAAGCCGATGACGAGAAGATCTTGGCAGCTGAACGACGAACATCGGTCGTTTCTCGAAACGCCCGCCTCGCGAAACTTCTGCAGAAGCACGCAAATCAACTCAACTTTGAAATCGAGGAAGGAATCCTGTACGGACCAGGAATAAGCGACTAAGATACTGATATGATCATCATGTAGCATATTCAACAAAAAATTGTTTAGAAAATTTTGGAAATCTTAAAATTTTTTTTATTTAAATTATTATTTAAAAAAAAATTTTAAAAAAATTTTGGAATTTTATAAAATTTATATACTTTTAGCAACTTTCAAATAATAATAATAAATATTTTTAAAGGGTTGATTATCATATATGTATTCGTCAATCAATATCCCCCATATTGGATCCACCATCTTGAATTTTGTCAATTTGACTTCACATTTGTAATCACCAACCCCAAAACCTAATGAAAATTCATACTTGTCGTGATAACTGATCAAACAAGAAAATTATTCCACGGAAAACTTTATAAAAACTTTAAACGCGTTTTTCTCGGAACCATGTTTTTCATTCGCATTTCAAGCATGGCTCTCGATCTATTGTTCCGATTCCCTTCATTTAAACCATGTTTGAAAGGATATAATTTTTTGTATGCCTTATACTAACAATATACATGAAAAAGTGTTAAATTGTTATTTTTAAGCAAGATCAAATCACAAAAATATTGAAAAAAAAAACAATTTTTTTCAAACGTCCACATTTCAGTTAATTTTTCGTCAAAACTCAGTCTGATTTAGTTAAGGCATAGAGAATTTCATTAGCTTCAATAAACAAAAAATATATTTTTCATTTCGGTTCACTACAAGAGGCTGGAGATCTGAAATGCGGGGACGATATTCTGCGGGCAGAGGCAGACAAGAGCCGCCATTTTTCAGCCGCCATTTTGAATTTCGTCGCGAAAAAAATTTCCAATTATTGTACAATAAAAATCGCATTTAACAATCAAAACAGGAAGTTTGTATGTCTTTTCATCATGCCACCAATAATTCCCAGGGACCGTAACTCTTATAATATTTAAAATAAAAATCATGAAATAATTATTATTTTTTGATTTTTTGCATTCAAATTGAAAAGCAACTCTTATTTTTTCATATAAAAATAAAAATCATGCAATAATAATTAAATATCAATTTTTATTAAAAATCGCGAAATAACTCTCAATTTTCAATTTTTATAATAAAAATTAAAAATAAAAATTATTGGACAATTTTTATATAAAAAAATTTAAACAAGAGTTACTCTGTAATTTTTATAATAAAAATCAAAAATAAAAGTTATAGCGTAATGTTTATTTTAAAAATTGAAAATAAAAATTGAATTTAAATATCTTTTGAACCAAGGAGCGCACAATAATGGTTTGCGCATTTATGTGTTGCACACTTCAAGACCTTTCCGTCGATGCCTTACATGTCCTTGAAGGATCCATATTAAGGATACCACATAAGAAAAATTACATTTTAATCATTTTTTGAACCAAAATAAGTATGTGTGTACACTTCAATACCCTTTCATAGATGTCCTTACACGTCCTTGAAGGACTATTAATATTAATAAAATAAATTAAAAATATCTTTGGAATACATTAAAAAGCATTTATGAAGAGCCCATAGTCACTAAATCGGTGTAGAGACTTATTCATCATTGTTGCTTGTAACTGCATTGGAATATACATCGTAAAGTACTTGCTCCCTTCTCAACCAATATCTCAATTCAATTTAGGTAAGCTCCGGGAATGAGGAGTCCGATAATGATGATCCTGAATTGAGATTGGCAATAGCCGAAATAAATGGGTACTCCCCGAAGCCAATTGATACTGGTATGGATGTAATGAAATATTGGGAAGAAAAAAAATTCATTTATCCACGCCTGTACCAATCGGCGAAAATAATACATTGTGTACCGGCATCAGTAGAAAGGGCATTTTCTGCCTTAGAACTGGTGCTATCCGATCTAAGATGCAATCTTTCATCGGAGTCAATTAAAAAACTTTTTATTTGTCAAGTTAAATAAATAATCATTTGAAAAAGTTAAAATAAATAAAATTTTGTCAATGCGGTGTTGACTGAAAAAATATTTTAAATTTAGTTTATTTTGTGGTATCGTTAATTGATCCTTCAAGGACGTGTAAGGACATCTATGAAAGGGTATTGAAGTGTACACACATACTTATTTTGGTTCAAAAAATGATTAAAATGTAATTTTTCTCTTGTGGTATCCTTAATATGGATCCTTCAAGGACATGTAAGGCATCGACGGAAAGGTCTTGAAGTGTGCAACACATAAATGCGCAAGCTATTATTGTGCGCTCCTTGGTTCAAAAGACATTTAAATTCAATTTTTATTTTCAATTTTTAAAATAAAAATTACGCTATAACTTTTATTTTTGATTTTTATTATAAAAATTGCAGAGTAACTCTTATTTAAATTTTTTTAAATAAAAATTGTCCAATAATTTTTATTTTTAATTTTTATTATAAAAATTGAAAAATGAGAGTTATTTCGCGATTTTTAATAAAAATTGATATTTAATTATTATTGCATGATTTTTATTTTTATATGAAAAAATAAGAGTTAAAATTTGATTTTTCGATATAAATTAAAAATAAAAATTTATCCTTTTTTCGAAATGTCCTTTCAATAAAATTATATATTGCAGCATGCTCTTTCATATAAACCACTTTTTTCGCTTTGATTTTTTTTATTCCCATAACCCTTATTTGCGTTCCCTGATAATTCCCAAACATCGCCTTGTTTTCGGCCAAATTTGAAAGAACCTCCCCTTAATGGAGCGTTTTGAACACAAACAACGCAACAATTTAACGTTGTGCGTATTCAACATTTATCTTGTTTCAAATTACTTCTTTAAGACATTAAGGCAATATTAAAATGCAAAATTAAAGCAATTGGATTTAAGTTTTAATACACCCTGTACCGTATGGTACAAAGGGTATATTGTGTTTGTGCAAGCCGAAAATGTATGTAACGTACAGAAGGAGAAGTCGGAGACCCCCCAAAGTTACCTAAAGTATGATCAGAGTGACTAGAGAAGTCGATATACCCATGTCCGTCTGTCCGTCTGTCCGTATGAACGCCTAGATCTCAGAGATGGTAAGAGCTAGAGTAACCAAACTTTCAGATAAGATCCCTTATTAATCCATAGGAGACAAGTTTATTTTATTTTTTTGATATCGGGACTACATTATATAGCTCCCATAGGGGTGTTTCAGAGGACCTCGAAAAAAAGCAAAAGTTTTAGATGGATAATTCGTTTGCTTATGAAGATATCATAACCAAATTTGGCAATCGGAAGTTTTTTAGAAACCCCCAGCACTGTACCAAATTTTATCAAAATCGGTTGACTATATCATATAGGTCCCATAGGATCGATCGGTCGAAAATTTGTTTTTTGTACAAAATTCGTTGTGTTTCGTTTGTTTGTGAAGATATTGTAACCAAATTTGGCATAAAGAAGTTTTTTAGAGTTCCCAAGCACTATACCAAATTTGATCAAAATCGGTTGACTATATCATATAGCTCCCATAGGACCAATCGGTCAAAAAATCGTGTTTTGTACAAAATTCGTTGTGTTTCGTTTATTTGTGAAGATATTGTAACCAAATTTGACATTCGGAAGTTTTTTAGAGTGCCTAAGCACAGTACCAAGTTTGATCAAAACTGGTTGACTATATCATATAGCTCCCATAGGATCGATCGGTCGAAAATTTGTTTTTTGTACAAAATTCGTTGTGAATCGTTTGTTTGTGTAGATATTGTAACCAAATTTGGCATTAAGAAGTTTTTAGAGTTCCCAAGCACTGTACCAAATTTGATCAAAATCGGTTGACTATATCATATAGCTCCCATAGGGCCAATCGGTCAAAAAAACGTTTTTTGCACAAAATTCGTTTGTTTGTGAAGATATTGTAGCCAAATTTTTTAAAGATCTTCAAAACTGTACCAAATTTTATCAAAATTGGTTGACTATATCATATAGCTCCCATAGGACCAATCGGTCAAAAAAACATTTTTTGTACAAAATTCGTTGTGTTTCGTATGTTTGCGAACCATAAGAACGATCGGTCAAAAAAACATTTTTGGTTAAAAATTCGTCTGTTTTTGGTTGTTTATGAAGGTATCGTAATCTAATTTGGCAATCAAATGTCTTTTGGTGTTCTTAAGCAATATATCGGACTTGATTGCAATTTGGTGGTACAGGGTATCCCAAAGTCGTCCGCGCCCGACTTTAACGTACGCCATCTTTTTTGTTTTAATAATATACGATAAGAAAAAATTGTCGTTGGTTAAAAGATATACGCAACGTTGTACAGAAACACCAAATGCTTTACAGCAGCGGTGGGCACTTAGACGGCACGCGTGCCAAAGAGCTTTCACACGTACGAGAAAAGAGCTTTTTACCGTAAAAGCTCGTCTCGTACGTGTGAGCTAGTTTTACAATGGAACGCAAAGCAGAGCCGCATGGCAAGACACAAAAGAATAAAACTCGATGATATTGTCGAATTTAATGACAACTATGACAAAAACAAAAAATTATTTGTCCATTTTACCTCGGTTTTTGCGAAAGCTCTTTTTTGTTTACGCACACAGGCACAAAAATTGCATTAGTAGTTTTGCCCACCGCTGCTTTACAGGAATATTATAATCGGTGATCACAACTGCTGTAGCTGGTGCTTTTGATTTTAATATTTTTTATAAAATATCGACAGTTGATTTTCAGCAATATTTTTTTTGGATAGTTCAATATGTGAACAAAAAAAACGGATAAAACCTAAAAAAATGTCCAATCAAAAAAAAAATTTGCTTTACTCGCTTTTAAATTCTTTTCGAAAGCCTTAAAAAATCGAACTTTACAAACAAAAAGTGTATTTAGCCACTTGACAATAGTCTCATTTGGTGTCACTGACAATAAATCTTTTAGTTAAATTTTACATTCATTTAAATTTTATAATGTACAGCGTACCCATTGACAAATTAAATGTAAAGTACCAGCTGGCACTCACGCTAGACAAAAGCTAACTGCTGTAAATGCTGACAAAGCTCAATGCGATTGGTGACGGCACTAGAATAAAAAAAATGTATCGATATGCTTAAAAATTTATCGATGGAAAGAAATCAAAAATAAAAACATACCACAAAAATTAAAATGGATTAAGCTCTTAAAATTACGTTAATGTGCAACGAATTATGTCTTTGAACATGAAGAAAGTAAAATAATACAGAAGTAAAATTTTTTTTGTATTTAATAAAAGTCAGTATACTTATATCAGTAGAACTGAGTTTTTAAATTGTATAAACAAAAATGTGTAAAAGACTATCAGCTATGGATAAAAAAATTATATGGTATTTTTTAATTTTAATTATTTGTTTTTAATAAAGCGAATGTTATTTTCAGACAGGTATAAAATCAACGAGGCATTCTTTTTTTGTTTAGTATTTTATTTAATTTTTTCAACTGGCCACCCAAAATATGTTTTTATCTACGCCTTATCTATTATACACGCGCACGAACTCAGTCAGGCGATTTCTTGTTGGATTGTTTTTGACGACCAGCTCACTTATTCGGCGAGGTCTCTTGGGAGTGGAGTGTTGCTTTTGCCAATAGCTGGGCATTCGTATTCGCAGTTGTGTTTATAAAATAATTTTTTTGTCGGCAATTCGATTTAAAAGTGCTTAAGGTAAGTGACAAAACCAATTAAAAGTTATACGATCGTTTGCTTGTATATTACTCATTTTATGACAAAAAGTAAACGTAACCGGCATTTTACTAAACATATGTACATATGTCCAACATACACAGACATAATACACTTACATATATGTACATATATACAAAAGTCGCTAAAGTAAATCTTAAGTGTAATGGTGACTTGCAAAGTCCAACGTAAAAACACAAAGTTGCACAAATTAAAAAAGGCAAGGCACTTGAAATTTTTGACATTGAATACAAATAAAGAGTTCCGAACGAAACTTTAAATAAATAATTCACGCTTGTTTTAAGTTTATGTATAACCTTTGCTACCGACCCCCTGAATTCACCCAGTTTTTGATAATTTCGTTGAACTTTCTCCATTAAGAGGCACAAACACATAAACCTATGCATAAACAATTGACACATATACATACATATGCATTTGGCTTTGATTTTGTCCAGCCGGTTTGGGCTTTGCTTGCTGCCCACCAACCGGTTAAATAAAAAATACACGTCGTCGTTTGTGCCGCTTAGTTGCATTGTTCGAAGGTTTATCATAATTTGAATAGTTTTTCATCAAACAATTCAACAGATTGTTCTAGCATGCCTGAAGTGTTGTATCTTTACACGCGCACAGACACGTACTTTAGATTGAATTTTTTTTTTTAAAGGCACGTTTATGTATTAATATGTACCTAAGGCGAATCCTATCATCCACAAGAGCCTTCAATTTATTGCGCTATGTGCTATATTAGAGATAGTTGTACATGTACATATGTATGTAGTTATTGTTAGTCTACAAATTATTAGTCCACAGAAACTGTTTTGTACATATAGTGCACAATTACGAGTGAAAGCACCCATATTTGGTGCACATGTATCATGTGTTTGTATCATCCAATTTATGGGCTGGTCTTTGATGTACTCATGGCGTGATTTCTATGCAGACACTATCACGCCACAACATATACATATGTATGTATAGTACAATAAGCACGTTATCCGTTCAAAAGTCGTTACGTATCTTACACGTCAAGTAAATCTTTATTGAAATCTTTAATGTACTTTACCAATATGCCTTGAAACTAGAAGTGTGAAATCTAGTTGCTTTTCTGGATATGCACAAGCCTTCATACATACATACATATAGCCTCTTGATACTTTAGGTAATTAGTACATTATTGCAATTCATCAGTCACTTACTGTTGTTAAGGTTTTTTTCTGACAGCAAAAGTATTTTAACAATTTGTTCAGCTGACTAACGATAAAGTTAAGAGTTGAAATTCAACTTTTTTTTTAGTTTTTTTGTAATATTTTGTAGTTACATTAATGTTCATTAATTGCATTTCATTGCAAGACATGTTGGCGGCACTTTGTTCAGCTGACTGCTTTGTGATATTGTACAACACTGTCTAAGACTAAAAAAAGCTTCTTGTCAGCCACAAACAGCTGAACATAAAATTGTATTTGCCGGCGCACTAAATTGTCTCTGTGATAAGCGCGACCGTGAACTTCTGCAAAACTGCCAAAAGCACGACAACAAAAATATATATATAATAATCGACTGTGAGTTACTTGTGGAAAAGTTTTTACGTACTGATAAAAATATTAAATGAAAACCACAAGCAACAAGAATAAAATAGTAGGGAGAGCGAGAGAGTGCGTTGACAGGCATACGCAACAGAATTTGGATTGACAAGGCTGGCGAATGCGATAACGATTACATTGACTGAATAATAATACAAAAAATGTTAACCAATGCTCGCTGCAGCAATAAATAAAAGAGCATCTCAAACAACGTAGTGAAACTTATCAGCATTGTATTGTACAATAAGTTTATTATATTGTATAAATGCTTGATTAATCTTGATTGCGCAATAGTGTTGTGTAGACAATTGTAGTACTCCGTCCGGTCTAATCAACAGTGCTTATTTACAGTTAAAAGTTATACTTTGGGCACCCAACACGTTATTTTCGAAGTGTATATTTTTTTTGTTTCTAATTAGCTTGTAGACTCATATTTGCGAACACCAGAAACTGACGATATTAATCAATACACCTTCAACAGAGCAGCAAAATGTTTGCCTTGCGACGCACTGTGCTACAAATCAGCCGGCCGCAACTGTTGCATGCCGCATTCAAAGCCAACTTTGCCAGCAGTGCTGCGGTAGGTTCTATGTATTAGGTATAACAAAACAAATTGCGTTTAGCTTATTACATCGAGTTTTCATTCATAAAATTGTCGCATTTCATTACTCATCTGCTAATTCCACAGTTTTTGCTCAAAATGGAAAAAACTGTTAATCTTTTTTAAGGTCGCAACTTGTGAGGTGATTGCAATGCATGCACACAAACACATGCTTCAAATACTTATCTTTACAACACATAAGTATTAATGTCTACCCTTTGCTCTGTTCCCAAACAGATGGCCAATAAGATACGCGCTGGACCCGTTGTAGATGTTCTTGGCGATGAGATGACTCGCATTATCTGGCAGTCTATCAAGGATAAGCTGATACTGCCCTTCCTGGACATTGAGCTGCACACATACGATCTAGGCATTGAACACCGTGATAAGACTGAGGATCAAGTCACCATTGACTGTGCCGAGGCCATCAAAAAGTACAATGTTGGCATCAAATGCGCCACTATTACGCCTGACGAGAAGCGCGTCGAGGAGTTTAATTTGAAGAAGATGTGGAAGTCGCCAAACGGCACCATTCGCAACATTTTGGGAGGCACAGTGTTTCGCGAAGCCATTATTTGCAAGAACGTGCCTCGCCTAGTCACGGGCTGGCAAAAGCCCATTGTCATTGGTCGTCATGCTCATGCTGATCAATACAAGGCTGTGGATTACGTGGTACCTGGTGCCGGCAAGCTGACACTTACCTGGAGGGGCAATGATGGCAAAGTTATTGAAGAGGTGATCAATGACTTCAAGGGACCCGGCGTTGCCCTGGGGATGTTCAACACAGATGCCTCCATTGTGGACTTTGCTCACGCCTCTTTCAAATATGCCTTGGACCGCAAGATGCCTATGTACATGAGCACTAAGAACACTATTTTGAAGAAGTACGATGGTCGCTTCAAGGATATCTTTGAGGATCTGTACAACAAGCAGTATAAGAAGGATTATGAGGCTGCTGGCATTTGGTACGAGCATCGTTTAATTGATGATATGGTGGCCTATGCCATGAAATCTGAGGGCGGCTTCGTTTGGGCCTGCAAAAACTACGACGGTGATGTACAATCCGATTCAGTTGCACAAGGCTATGGTTCACTAGGACTTATGACATCCGTACTACTGTGTCCCGATGGTATGACCGTCGAGGCTGAAGCTGCTCACGGCACCGTGACACGCCACTTCCGTTTTTATCAAGCAGGCAAAGAAACTTCCACCAATCCTATTGCTTCCATCTTTGCCTGGACGCGTGGTCTCTTGCATCGAGCAAAGCTGGACAACAACGAGCCACTGAAACAATTTGCAGAAACACTAGAACAGGTGTGCATTGATACGATCGAAAGTGGTGCCATGACCAAGGATTTGGCTATATGCATTAAAGGCAGCATCAACGCTGTGCAACGCAGCGACTATCAAGAGACATTTGAGTTCATGGACACCTTGGCCAAGAACCTGCAAACTGCTCTCAAGAAGACAGCCGCCAAGTACTGAGCATGTTACACATTTTTAAACTGTAGGCTCTTAAGCAAAAACACTCAAAGACCCCAAGCATTGTGTGCTCGGTGCCGTCCTTGTCAGCTATGTATCAAGTAATTGTTTATATTGTTCTTTTCTCTTTTTAATACATAGATAAACCTGGTCTCTGCGAGACATCATCAACATTCTGAAACGTAAATAAATAAAAAAATTTTATAACGCCCAACAAATATGTGATTGTATAAATCAAAGAGGTCTTTAACCTGCACCCGCTTGTGATAACTATATTTATAAGCCACCCCTAAGACACAGCAGTACTGTTATGTGTGCGACTTTTACGGCTTCCGAGCGGCTCAGCTTATTAGATTTTCTGCCAATGGGTCAGCCACAGTCTTGGCGCAACATTCAAGCGCGCAACATCTTCAATTTAAAAGGCATTCAACATTGATATACAGGAACAGCGCGTTATGCTAGCCAAAGCAGTGGGTTATGGTTATTGTGTAGCCTATTTATTGACTCTAGCCAGCTGGAGCGGCGAGGCTTATCCTGCCAGTGCCAATAGCTATCGCGATTTAGACATATGTAATCACTGGAATGGACGGCGACACTTTTTGGAGTTGGGCGAGCGTGGAGAGCTGCATGCGCGCAATGTCAGCACCTTGGCATTTCGTGTAAGTTTGAGTTTTTCTTAGATAAACAATATAGAAGTCTATTGAGGTAAAACTCTGCAGAGCTCACTATTTGCTGCGCCACCAAATGGTCACCGTGGGGCTTTGGGCCTAAATGAGGTCTCTAATAGCGGAGGCTTAGCGGACGTATGGTATCAATGCAATCTGGAGCTGGTTACCTGTGCTGAATGTGTCATACGCATAAGTTTTAGCTATGCAAACTTCTCCAAGACCTGTGCGAATTCGGGTGGTAGCGCAGCCAAGTCCCCAATGTGTCCTTGTGAGCATATACAGTTTTCCGAACCACCTTATGATACAACAATATCAGTTCAGGAGTTTTGCGGTGATGGAAAAGTCTTTCGCAGCAAGACCCGCACTTTGCAGCTAAAGTTCTTCTATCGGGCCACCAATAGTCATGTCTTCTCGCTGCAATACTTCTCGGAGCGTAAGTACTATTTCGAAATATTTAAAGCCTTTATGGACACAATTATTCTAACACACAGGCAACGTGCAAATAGTCAGCGGCTCTCCCAAGCAGAGTATAGTCAGTAAAAATACAATTATTAATCAACCACAGATCATATCAACGCCCTATTTTCCCATGCCCTACCCACGTGACTATGGAATAGAGCATATTATAACATGCGAGGCAGCTGATAACTGTCAAGTGCGCTTGGACTTTACGGACTTCCAGCTGGGTCTTGCCTCAACACTAGAGATATTTGACTCAAACGGACAAATGTTGGATTCTTACACAGGCGAACACTTTCGTCCGCCTATTACAGTAAGCAGTGGCAAATCCCTGCTGTTACAGTTTCGTGGTAATGCTGCCACGGGTGTGGGTTTTCGTGCCGAGGTTAGCTTTGTTTCCACAAAACAGTTAAAGGATGAGCGTTTAGTGCCCTACACAGGTAAGCTGTAGTTTGTCGATGTTGTAGGGGGCAGATACAATAATAGGAGCTCACTTATAGGTCTTCATTATAGACAATTGTCGTTGTATTGATTTTAGGTTGGAGGCGTTTCCAAGTGGGACACAAAATTTCAATGTCAATGTCGCTGAAGTGGAATTAAGTGCAAAAGCAGACAACTATCTGCTTTGGTCTTGTTTTTAAAAGCAATCGATATAAAGGGATCATTATGCATTTGATATGGGCAAAAGACAAATTGCAATACATACTTGATTTCTTAGTACCCATTCCTAAAAGAAATTGCACAAGCCCCCTTTTATAATATTAATGTACCTTCAAATTATTTACATATGTACGTAAAAATTATTATTTTAGCACTTCTACTACGTATTCAAATTCATTATGTGAAGATTTTTCGTTGATTCCCATATAAATACATATGTATGCATTACAATGCACATATCTGTGCATCTGGGGATGCACAAGTGCATTTTATCGGTCAGACTTTAACTTTAAAACTACATATGAAATATAGAATGATTTTACGGTTCTTAGGAAATATGTAATTACATTTTATTTTCAATTTCAACTGTCTTTGTGCATGTCTTAACCAATTTCTAGATTGTGGTGGTATGGTTACGGGACCTGGTGGCGCCATTACCATGATGAACATGATCGAGAATGCCACTGATGTGCGTCTTTTTGACTGTATTTGGATAATCAAACCCGGAAACAATTACATGATGATGAAGACGCACATATCACTTCGCGTTGATGATTTCTTTGGAATGGCAGCTCGTTCCGATCTAACTATACGCCAAGGAACAACATCCGATGCCGTTCAAATAGAAAATGTAATGTGGCCAAATAATGGTTTAAGCAAGGAAAGCCATGTTGTGCCCATACTGACGGGTTACTACATTCGCCTCCGAGGGGTCTTCGGCATGTCATCCAAACTAGCTATAGTCTATAGCGTTTTCAATTATCTGAGTACGTCTTTGATTGATTTTATAACTGGCTGTAATTACACTAGAAAATTTTCTTTATTAGATTGCTATATAGGCTCAGAGTTTCTTTGTGGCAATAACCATTGCATTTCCATTCGACTTCATTGCGATGGCTTTGATCACTGTGGAGACGGCAGCGATGAACCGGATACTTGCGAGGAAGATTGGGCTCATCTGCAGCACGATCGACGCTGGTATTCGCACAAGCCAAACTATTACTTTCCCAAAATGGAGCAGTACCCAGACCTAAAGACTGCCACGGGCATTTTTATCATTAGCACACTAGGGATCTTTGGCGTACTGTCCGGCTGGATGGTCATATTGTATCGTATGGGTGTACGAGCACGTCATCAGCGTGAGCTTCAAAGTCATTTGCAGACCATAAGTGAATTGCTAGATCGACAAGATGAGGAGCGATCACCTGATGAACCACCCAGCTATGAGGCACCGCCCGACTACGAAGAAGTCATCAAGGTGGGCATGCAGCAAGAATTGCGTGAGGCGCGCCAGCAGCGTCCTATGCGCCATCAGCGTAGGGCTCGAGAACGCAGTTGTACTCGAGCAGCCAGCAACTGCACATTGCAGTCTAATGTGCCTCTCCATCGCAGTTGCAGCTTGGAACGTCCCAGCACCTCGGCTGCAGCCATGACGCATGCAGTAGCTGCGACAGACACCACACAAGATGCAACACAGGAGCTATCCAGGCGTGTGCTGTTGGCTAGTGCCATTTGTGGTGAGCCATTAAACGCCCCGTTTTCCCCTTCAAAAGTTGCTAATTTAACCACAGAATCTCGTTTGCAGGCGCTGCAAGCGCGCCTGGCGCGCCAGCAGCGTTCGGCTGCGTTGACAACGGCGGTTCCAGCTGGCGCAAATCCGTGGGGATTTCAACGAGCCCGCCATCGCTATCCACTGGGTGTGAACTATCCACAGCCAGCGGAATCGCACCGAATAGCGCGCAGGATGACTGCACGGACGCCTTCCGAGACAATTCACTCAATATATCACTCACTCTAGGTCTGCCATCGTCAGCACTCAACACTATGTCAGTGGCGCCCTTACAGCAGCGTCTGATCAGCAATTGCACTGAACACACGTACCTTAAACGATCCTGGCTGCTGGTGCATCAAAACGGTCAAAATTTTCGCGTCCAGCGATTGCGACACACTTTTTCATCCCCCGAAGCCTTTAATTCAAATGAGTTACATTTACCCTACCCAGATTTTCTCAGCTATGGCACGAATCTTCCCCATGATCGCAGTTTTGGTCAGTGCAGCAGTAATTTTGGCTCCGAATTATCTAGAGATCCATCCAGTCATAGCATTGGTAAGCACGCGCGCTTGATAACAACAGCTAAGCTCAGCGATAATAGCAACCTGGAGCACTCCAGTCATACGCTGCAATCCAGCATGACACTAGCTTCAAATCCTTCCTCCGCAAACACAGGAGATACACTACAAATGACAAATAGTGAAAGCGATAGCGAAGTTGAGCAACAGGTGTCATGTTTTGGGACAGTGGCACGTCGTCGTGGTCATGAGCGTAGTCGCTCATTTAGTAACGCCTATCAGAAAAGTAATGCTGGAAGGCAGCGTACCGCGCGGCTGATGCAGCGCAGCTCCTCGGCCGATTTGCTCTTAAATTATGCCTCGCTACAAGATGCGGATAGGCCACAACGTTTGTTTTTTATTTAATTTAGATAGCGATCTCGCAACTGGAACGATATAGTATTATGTTAATGCAATGCTGATATATGTGTAGTAAATTAAGAATTATGAAATCTATTGTTATCATGTTTGTATTTATAGAAACAAATAAATTTTAAAATATGATTTCATATTCGGTTACAAAGAACAACTATCAAAAGCTGGCAGCTGCAAACCATAGTCGGGGAACTATCGATTTAATTAATAACATCTCTAGATTTATTAATCGATTACCTTTGCGATAGTTTTGCAGCCACACGTGTTATTGGTTATTGTGAGAAAAAGTGCAATTATTTACAATAATATTACCAATAACATGAAAATGGAGGAAGAAAACATCAAAGTTGACTCCTTTGTGCCCAAAAAAAAGGCACAAAAACGTATTGCTGCAGACAGTGAACTGCCAGTAAGCCAAATGCAAATGGATGTAGACAGTGAAGGTCTACTCGTCAGTGAGTCTCGAGAAGCAACAGCACCACCTAAAGCAAAACGCGTACGTAGCGAAATACGCAAGGTCTCAGTGCCACCTCACAGATACTCCTCGCTGAAGGAACACTGGATGAAAATTTTTACACCTGTTGTTGAGCACATGAAGCTACAAATACGTTTTAATATGAAAGCGCGCCAGGTGGAACTACGCATTGGTCCTGAAACGCCAGATATTTCCAACTTACAAAAAGGTGCTGATTTTGTTAAAGCTTTTCTATGTGGCTTCGATGTTGACGATGCTCTGGCCTTACTTCGTCTTGAGGATTTGTTTATAGAAACCTTTGAAATTAAAGATGTCAAAACATTGCGTGGCGATCATCAATCTCGTGCCATTGGTCGACTGGCTGGTAAAGGAGGACGAACAAAGTTTACCATAGAGAATGTTACTAAAACCCGCATTGTGCTGGCTGATTGTAAAATACACATTTTGGGCAGTTATCAAAATATACAACTTGCACGTCGTGCCATATGTAATCTAATTTTGGGCTCACCACCCAGCAAGGTCTACGGCAATTTACGGTCTGTTGCATCACGTTTGTCGGAGCGTATGTAACTTAAATTAGTTTAGACTGTTCAATGTGATTAAGTTTGATAATAAATAAACCATTTATACATATACACACTGAATTCTGCACATAAAAAACAAAACATTGAATTACAACTTCGCGGCTATTAGTAATATTAACATAAAGAGTGTCACAGCCGCAAGTACTAATATACAGCACATTTTGCGATTTTTGCGCTGATACTTCTCAGCGCGCTGCAATTGGCGCAAACCTTCAGTAACACGCGTTTGTGTTTGTTCAACATTGTAGTCAATACGATCCAACACTGTGCCCTGCTCTTGTACCATTTGACCCAGGTCCTTGAAAATATCGTTGAGATCGTATATTGACTTAACAATTTTAAGCACTTCCTGCTCACGATGCTCTGCCATGCGAGAGTTCTCCTCCTCAAAGAGTAATAACTGCTGTGGTGCCATGCGATTGCCCAAAGGCTTCTTAAAATGGGCATCTATTTCCTGCTGATCATCGTCTTCAAATAGATATGCCTTGCCAGATGCTTCTATTGGCTGTAAAAAGTTGTCGAATGTATCCACAAAATTGGCGTTTTCGATGCCAAGTTCCACATTAGTGAATTCGCCATTATCAAAGTATTTTTGTGAGCGCTCCTCGCGTGAGTTCAGCTGTAGTAGATAAGCATTCTGACTGCTTCGAAATTTTAAGGTTAGCTCTTGCAGCTGAAACAGCGCACATTGCACCGCATTCGCGGTCAGACGTTGCTCGACTTTGCTGCCCATGCCCAAACTAGAGCGAACACATTGTATGTGCCTGTGAGTGGATGTTATAAGCTTGGAAATACTTTGACTTAAAACTTCGATTTCGCCTTCATCTTCATTTTGATCGTCGAATGCAGGACGTAACAGATGTCGCGCATGCAATGAGCCCAGTTCATCCAGTTTAGGCTTTATTCTGTCAAATTTTTAAAAACGGGCTTATTACCAAAATTTATGAATTTTTTTATATGTGCTCACTTGGACATTGTGTATTGCGCTTCCTCAAATTTGTCTAACCAAACCGGCGGTGTTCCGTAATCATCTTGCAGCTCCAAGCCTTCCTCGACTTCGCGCATGGAAGGAGTTAACAAGCGCTCTGCATCGCTGCCGCGCTTTTAATACACATACATACATTTCGAATTAGTCAATTAAACTTTCCATATGGTTTAACAACTCACCCTTTCATCAGCATAATTTCGATTTTTGCTGGCATTGTTGCGCATAATGATAAACACTTCGGTAAGATTGCGTGATGTCATTTTGGCGAAATAAGCAAATTTGCATGTATAGGTAGTCCAAGATACAATAGTAATGACACTTATTTAGAAAACATTGTAATTTTTTTTTTAGCGAAACAAAAAAATTAAAAATGTTGTATGCATGTGTATGTACAATATACTCCTTGGTACAATATGTTGTTAGTGTATTTATGTCAGTCACCAACAATCAGTGCATAATTTGCCATTCACAGCTGCATACAAATTGTATAGCAAACAGCTTTTGACTGTTTCAAGACTTATGTCGATTGTCGATAAACTCTAATAGTGTTTTTTCTATTTTGACAATCGAGTTTAATTGTTATAACACATAACAGCATATGCATTTTCTAAATTTTTATAACAAAAAAACCACTAAGCTGTTTTTTCGTATTTTGGCACTTTATTTTGTTATTTATTTATTTTTACCCATTTTAATATTTTAACGCCATTTTAAATAACATTAATACACAAAAATTAAGTAAATAAGCTTAGACCGTTAATATTAGTTAATTGTATTAGTCGATTTCTTTTTCAATTTAAAAATGTAAATTATATATTAAAAGTTAAAAGTAAATAATGCCTACATTTATAATACAATTAGTACAAAATGAAGAAAATATATCTCACACATTTACATTAAATGTCTATATATATAAGTAGGCATAAATATATAAAAAGTTGTAATAGAATGATAGCAATGGATTAGAGAGTGTACTACAATAATGGACAGGCATAACTGAGCTCAGCACAGAATTGTGGCAGATTCCTAGGCAACTATTTTTATCGTATTTTAAAAGTGGCCTTCTATTTATATTTGATGCAAGTCAAATGAAATTAAAGCCAAGCTGAGCAGTAGCAACTTTACCAAAAATTTTTTAGTCTTTCGTAGTTGAATTCAAAAAGATAAAGATAGCCTTGACTGGCTCATTTAAACTTTTAAATTATCTTCTCGACGAATTTAAGTAGACTTTAAGAAATCAAATCCTAAAAAATGAAAAACTGCTCATTTGCGATAACCGGACCCGCTGCGCACTTCTATAACAGTAGTGGGTCCAGCTCCTGAGCCCCGTCGCAGACGGCTTTCGTGAAGATCATCATTGTACATAATATGCCGCTTATTACTTAAAAGTTGCAGATCTGCATAGCCGCCATCACTGCGTCTTACAATGCTAGCGGTGTCCTTATTGAGATCCACAGGGGAACGCGAGTCCAATGAATATTTCTGCTGCAGCGAATACTTGTGTGATTTGCCATAATTTTCGTCGCCATGTATTGCGCGGTAAAGCTCGGGCGCCTGCTGATGTAGACCGCGCAAATAGACTTGCTTCTTGTCATCCTGATTAGGATCCAGATCATTGTTGCCAATTTTGGTAAGATCTTTTTGACTGCGACTTATAAGATTTACAATGGACGGGCTCTTCAGACCACTTTTCAATGAGTTATCCTTGCTGTTGGAAAACAAATGTGGATTGGATTTGTAAGCCTGGCTGGCCTGCAAATTGCTGGCATAATGATGTGCAGGCTGTTGCTGCGGATGGATATAGCCGTTGGTATAGTTATTCTTGGTCAGCTTTTCAATATAGATGGGACTAGGATCGTTGCTGCCATTAATGCCATGCACGTTAAAGCTCTTGCTGCGATTCAGTGTCTTGGCATAAGTGCGTGCTGGCTTGGTTGGACCCTTGAAAGCCGTCAGCGCTGGCTGCTGCGGTGGACTTAGCTTGGCTGGTGACATATAGGCTCTTCTATCTCGTTCATCCCGACCATAGTGTGGACGTGATACTGGCGACTGCTGCGCCTGGCGATATGGCGTATGCTCGTGCAGCTTGCGCGGTAGTGTCTGTACGGAACGGTAATCCTGCTGTATGTGCAAATTAGGCGTTGAGCCGGCAAAACGCTGGCCATGCTTCTGGAAACGACCTAATGTTGTAGTAGTGGGCGGTGGCCTGGCTCTATAATGTTCATCTTCGTTGGGCAAACGCGCCAGCCGCTGAGGCTCAGTGCTACGCTGCCGCTGTCTAACGTTGCGCTCATACATGTTCTCCTTGCCATAGAGCGTACTGGAATAGGGATCCTCTCCGAGATAGTAGCGCTGTCGCGGACTTATGGCTTGGTCCAGCTGTGGATCAGAAGATTCGGCGCGCTTAAAGCTTCTTACGCCACTATTGACATAAAGGCTATGTGGATCTGGTTTTAGAGGTTCCCTTTGACGGCGTTGGCTATCGCTGTTGGAGCCTTTCGACTCATTGCTGCTATTTCTACCGCTTTCCTGAACATCGCCAATGTGACCATCTATGACATTATACTGTTGATAGGTAGTCAAATTTCGATCGGTGCCGGCATTTGGGTTAACCACAACTGGAGGTGCTTGCTCGCGTGACTTGTGCTTCATACGAAATTTACGCTCCGCGCTGGCTGATCGTATCTTGCTGATAAGTTTCCTCAGCGAATTGCCTATGACCTCGCCCATTTTGCTGGGCTTGCTAGCGCTAGCGGCCGAAATATTCGAAGTAGAGGCGTATGCCGCGCCTGGACGCAGTGTATCAGTCCCAACACCGCCATTATGCGAGCTGGGATAGCTGGAGCTGGGCGCAAAACGGGTGCGTTGCTGTTGCTTGCGTGTTAGCGTGCTTACTACTTCGCCGGAACGCTCCACATCTTCATGCTGACGCAGACGCTGACGTGTCATTAAATAATCCACCTGCGGCGAGGAGGAGCGACTGCGCAAAGGTGGCGAGTAATCCGGTGGTGGCTCCAAATGCGTTGTGGTCTTTATAACAGGCTCATGACTGTGCTGCTCGGTCAATTTCTTCTCAATGGCACGACGACGCTGCGGCACTGTGGGTCTGCTCAAATTGCTGCTGCTGCCAGTGTAGTCCATGGCTAAAGGCTTGGCGTTGGAGTCCAGGGTACGTTCGTAACTTTTGGCGCGGACACTGTGCATATTGACTTGATGCACTGCGGCATCGTTAATGAGATTGTTGCTGCTGCTATAGGCAATGCGTTTGTGGGATGGCTCCTCTGTGCGGTGTAACGTGACTGAGCCCATTTGATAGCTGGCTGGCGCAGGGGCTGGTATGGCATCTAAATCATCTAAGGCATCACGTGAGCCACGCGCTGACTTGGCCAAAAACTGCGAGGATAAGCTCTGCCGTTTTTGCTGTATAATATCCGCGCTACTAACGTAGGTATCATTTAATCTGGCATCTACAGCATTGGAACGTCCAATTGGAATCTTTTCAGTGCTGCCCCCACTTATCTTCTTCTTTAGGCCATTTCGACGTATGGTCTCCTGCAAATCCTCACGAAAAGCTTGTGTGGAGAAGTGATTGTTGGGCGGTTCCTTGCGTTCCGTCCAGTTGCTTACGCCTTGAAAGTACTTGGATTTTTCCTTCAAGTTCTTGCGCTCCAGTGTGGATGCAGCCATATTGGTAAGCTGCCTTTCCAAAGTGGGAAGCTGTCCTGGTTGCGCTAGCGCTTGGCTTTGTGATTTTATGGTCACATTGAAGTAGCTTTTCTTAGTTGGCTCCACCTCCGCATTATCATCACGTGAGTCATTGGAGGCAGTAGATTCGCTGCCAAAATGCGATTCCAGCCACTTCATTGTCTCGCCCTTGCGTGTTTCTTCCTCGCGATCAAAGTCCAGAGGACGCTTGGTCAGAGCATCCTTTCGATCAGCTAGCAGTGCAACTTCTGTAAGTTATTCAAATGTTAGCACTTCATTGATGTTTTTTGAAGCTGCCTATCTTACCTTTCTGCTGCTGAGAGCGTCGAAGCTTACGCATGCGATCCGATAAGCTGTCCCAATCGCCTGGACGCTCCAAAGAGCCATCCTTGTCCATTTGCATTGTTTCGGCGGCGTAGCGCATTTCGGTGCCAACTACTTTGCCGTCGGCTATTAGATCCACATGCTGCTCATCGCGCTGTTTGAAATAGCGTTGATTGGCGGCCTGCTGAATAATTAGTGCAAAAACATTATTAGTAGTAAATATATACATAATTTATTTAAAGGACATTTTGTCACAAATAAGTCTTAAGTCACTTACCGTGGTCGTAATCTGCTCGGCACCGCCAAAATTGCCCTCATCCTTTTCCGGCAGCTCCTCGTCAACGATAAGTTCGTGTTCGGTGGTCTTCTTGCTTTCCGTCACCAAAGTTCCGTCTTCTTGTGCTAAACAACGTTTCTGTACACCTTCCGAATCGATCGTCTTACGGGATTTGCTGGTGTTAGCTATTACCTTGGGTCCCAATGGCAACAACTGCTTTTGGCTGGCTGGTGAGCACAAAGCTGCCTCTAAATCTTCAACACCCTCTCGAACGGCATTTACATAGGTCTAGGCAAAATTAGAGTTAAAAAGAAGATCAGTTAAACAGTTATTATATTACATCATGGACGTGTTGTGATAATCAGAGCGATGCAAAAAAAAAAAGAAAAAAAAACAAACAATCGCAAACAGCTTTTTTGTAGCTTAGAACTTGCCAAGGCCAGCTTAACTTTATAAGTGAGTTGGGAGCTGATAATACATAATTCCATTTCGTAATACAAGATCTACTTCGTGTTCTTTAAAAACCGTAATTTTCTAGGAATAATAAATAATCTCTAGTTTTTGAATTATAACTTAAATTCGAAAATAAAATAATCTTCTACGGAGAGATTAAATGTATTCACCCATACCTAATTAGTCCAAAAATACTTATAAGTACAATACGCATGACAAATTTTAGAGCAAAAATACAAAAAAATAAGCAAAAGACACGTCGAATTGTTCAAGATCAAGTGTAACCAAAATAGGATTAAGTTGAAATCCAATAACGAGCTTTGCCACTTGTAAGCTACGCTTTTAATGGCACTACGTAAAAAAAAACTTGTTAAATTATCATGTTTCAAAGCTTGAAATAATTGATGAAGAAACGCTTTTGAGTTTATTAGAGTATGGGATGTTTTTTTTTTAGAATACTGGAATTTCATTTACCAAGCCAAAAAAAAACCCAAAACTTGCTTATTGTAATTGTTCTTTGAAATTCAAGCATACTATGCTGTGAAAGTCAATATATCCAAACACTCGTCTTGCATATTCTTAAAGTAGGTTTTATACTTTCGCAAATCTCCTTACAATTCATGTCAATTCAAGACAAAGTTTTTAACAGGTTATAAAAATTTGTAGCCAAATGACCGATTTCTTAGTGCAAAAAAATAATAAAAATATGTGAATATGCTAAAAACTTGTCTTATAATTTTAATTCTTAGCGTCCGATATTTTGACAATAGCTTTGGGAAAATGGGATTTTTATGTTATAGGTTTGTATAGAATTGTCCGTGAAGCTATCTGTATTAATTGTTAGAAATCCAACATTTAGCTAGACTCCTTATTATTAAATCGTTTGAAAACTTGAAAAGATAGAGGATCAAATATATCACTTAACCGACTCCCTTCTCTATAAACTACCTCAATATTCCAATTTCTAAAATTATGTAACTACTTGTATAAGCTAGACTCAAGTAATTTGGTAAATGAACTCATGTGAGCCTAATAAACAAAAAAAGGTTCTTACCCTCCCAAATCGTGTTTCTTGACTACGCTCATGTCTCTGACCGAGTCGATGTAAACTTTTTTTATTGAGAAAATATATTTTTGTTTTATTTTTTACGATTTGAAAGAAAAAAATGGAAAATACATTATGTTCCTAGAGAACGTATATTAACTATTTAAAAGAATAACTTTAAGTTTGTTTCAAAAGAATATCTGCCAAAGCAGAAGAGCATACAAAATTCGTTGCATATGATGAGTTGTTTAGTTGGGTTTAGCTTTTGCTGTGACCTTGTTTAACGGTATATCGCGTAGAAAGTGTTTTGTTTTAAGCTGCAGCTTAAAACTTGAATGTCCAGCCCAACAACAACAACAACAACAGAAACAACAAAAATAACAATAACAATGAGAAAAACAATAACAGCAGCAGCAAAACGACTCGATTATTGTCACTATTGTCAAATTGATTGACTGTTGAATGTTTAATAATATATATTATATATGTACATATGTAGTGTATATACAACAGCTTATATACTTAAGTATATACATATGTAGCATCGTTAGCAATGATGATTAAGAGTCTGATAATGTCGTTATGAAGTTGACAATGACGCAGAGATGGTATCTGTTAGATACAAGAGCTCAAGAGCTTTGTCATTGGCCCAAACGGTTTTTGTTTTTTTTTTCTCTCTTTTTCAGTTTTTTATTTTGAATGCCAACGAAAAGTGGATTCGCGTTGGCAGGCAAAAGGTTATGGCATGGCAAAACCTGAAGCACTCGGAGCACTTGAGACTTGTAAGCCGAACTTTGAGAGATGGAGAGCGCGTTTAAGTGAAAAAAAGAGAGCGGGCTTATAGACTAGAAGAAGAGTCTTGGCTGCTGTAAAAAAATAATAATAATGCTCACACTAGTAGTCAGAGTTCATGGGATGTTTTTGGTCAAAAATGAGCAACTTTCAGTTAAATAATTTGGTATATATTATGCTTAGCTTTTCTGACAATGTGCACATTGCTTTTCACTTTTCAACAGCAGCTTAGCTACACACGTACATATATATGTACAGATGTATACATGTATATGTGCCTATGTAGTGAATATGTATAAACGCTACGGCTGGACTTGCTCTGTCCAGCTTATTCAAATTGTATGTGGGCTTTAATAAAACTCAGCACGAAAAGCACAAAAAACAAAGCAACAAACTTGTCAATTTACAGACTCTTAACTCTAGACAAAAGGGCGTGGGTGAGGGGCCATGGCAACTATCATACAACTGTTGCACTGGGCTCGTTGTTGGGCTCTGAGTTGGTCTCTCTGTGTTTTTTTCGCTGTTTGCCTGCCCGCACGCCAAAAGACCAGTTTGCCTTGGGAGTTGCAGAGTTGCTCAACTTGCCGACTACGTCCACGACGATCGATGATTATTATTGTAATTCAGTTAGTGTGTGCGCTGGCCATGCTAAGGAGCTGGAGTTCTCCAAGTTTTTGAACCCCATATACGCCCCATAAGCAGCCAGTGGGTCTACTGCTAGCTGCCATTTTAAAAATACATTGCGTGAAGTTGTTGAGCTTGGAATTGGCATATGCTGATTGGACCTTTCATATGCGTTAAGATATCGCATTAAAATGCAAGCCAGACTTGCTACACACACACACACACACAAACAAGTTTATGTGCAACACAGTTACATGCATATACATATACACAGCCAACACGCCTTTTGATTAGAATTTCGAGCATGTAACAAAAGTTCTGATTTGAATTTGTAGCTTTAGTTATTGGTGTTTCTTTTTTGATAGCTTTAGAGTTCGCTCTGTCTTTCTCTCTCTTCATTACTTCTCTATGATTCGGCTCTTTGCCTGCCTACTGGTCTCCTCCAAGTACTTGTACAGCGCGAAGGAGCAATGGCCCAGCACACTTTGGCTATTGATTAAGCTCAGTACAGAACATAGAAGAACTCAGAACAGGTCTGTTTGTGCCGACTGTGTGTGTTGGTGTGCGTATCTAAATGAGCTATGTGTTTGTTTGTATCTATGTATGTATGTACCTATGTCTGAGTGTACAAGTACCGGTTTAAAGACAGTCCAAGAAGTTTGAGGGGCCTCTAAGTTCAACTTTGCTGCATGCTGCTCATTATTGACTTGCCACAAAAAACTAAAAAGCCTTTCATATGGCGTAACCAGAGCGAACGCCACTGCTAACAAGTTACTTCACTCACACACACACACATACACACACACATACACACGCTCTCAAAGACTTCAATATAAGAACCATAAATACAGCAAGTTTGTTGCCTAAGTCTTTTGTTTTGTTGTATGTAGCAAATGTTAATTTTTTTATAGTTAATCTTTTTTTTTCGTTTTTATAGCTTGTGTTTGACTTTTATAAATTGCATTAACAGCTTTTATGTATATTTTTAAGTGTTTCCACAATTTTCACACCTTGATAATCAAAAAATTTAGCTTGGTCTTGTAGCGCACAAAAACTTTTACACTTAACCGCTTTTAAACAATTGTTTAAGCTTTATAATTTATTTAAATGCGTTTTTAATTTTTTTTTTAATTAAGACTAGATCACATAATAGCCAAATCACAAAATGCAAATTGCAAAAACAGCAAAACGAAATTATGCTATAAAAGTAAACAATAATAATGAAACGTATTGAAATCAAATGCGAGACACGGCACAAAATTATACAAAATATGGGAAACGGCAAAAACCAGTTGTCTTCTCGGCGCTCGCTCGGCCGCGACTGAAACAGCGGCAGCTTGGGATGATGCAGCGGCTGCCGCAGCGACTGCCGCAGCAAGCAGGCAGCAAGCAACAGCAGCAGCAACAACAGTAACTTTCGAATGAGCTTAAAAGCGAGCAGCAATTCGCAGACGCCGAAACAACAACAGCGACAACAACTGGCAGCAGCTCCAGCAACAAGAACAACAACAACAACAGCAACTAGTTACTGCTACAGCTTAAGCGTATGTGTAAACGTTTGATTGCTGCTGAGTGCCGCAAGCAGCGTTTTTCACGCCAAACTGATTTTCAGCTATTTATTGCAATACATTCTATAATACTCTATATATGCATGCAATGATTAATTTTTAAAAAAATTTAATTATTTTTGGATCTATAAAGCATTGTCCATCGGAATTTATTAATACAGTCGAACTTCCCTAAACCGACTTCTCACGGGAGCAGAACATACTTTCGTTTTCAGTTTTATTTTAAGCAGCTGTTTTTATTTGGATTACACTTTTACATTATATGAAACGTTGCTCCTTATACCTAGAAACTTTCTAAAGCATAGATGATGAGAATACGTCATAGTGTTGGCAACATCTCTTTAGCATCATCATTTGTATATTCATATACATAACTGCATTTCCCACATAAGGATTCTGAACAATGCCACGGCTTATTTTTAATTTGTTCAACCCAATATTCCAATCAATTTTTTTTTGTCCATGATGTAGGTTGATTTTCGTAACGAGTGGATTATGGCAACACTCAATTTTTTTTATTTTTGCACAATATGTTTCATTTTTTTCTGGTAATTTGTCAGGAGTTCGTTGTAATAACAATATATTGATAAGGGAAAGGCACTGTAACGCTAGGAATCTATTATTATCCCATGCTAGTTTTAAGGCTACACAGCCTGTCTCACTGCCAAAACAGTTATCTAGTACGGTTCCGAACAAGTAACATTAAGTTTCTGGCTAGAGGTGTCAAAGTTGGTGGTAATATTAGAGTCCGTGATGCTCAACTTGTTTATGTGTGTCTTAAGTCTGCTAGGTATTGTAACTGATCCACTCAGTTTCAAAAGAGAATTCTTAACCACTTGAAAATTTTTTGTAAGCTTATTTAAATTATGGGAGCAGATAAGTTGCTTAGCTTGCCTTAGGTCTGCCACGTTCTCTCTCTTTCTCATCTTCTCTAGGTAGTAGCAGTTGTGTATGACTATGCCACAGAAGGGCTCTAGCTCTATTAGTGCATTGTCAGCACCATCCATTGCTGGCTTGTCTGTTATTTTGTTCCAGTTTCGAAATCTGTTACTGTTTCCCATCTCTATGATAATTTTTGGGCACAAAAAAATAACAACCATACAAACACCCCGTGATATTTTTGCAAGGTTTTAACAGCTTTATTTGTTACTGCTGCCAAATCTTTGTCTAGAAACTTTTACGCCTGACTAGGACAATCATTGGATTCAGTGTCAAAACAACCATAATTAAAATATTTACACTTCGAAAAACCTGCGTACCCGTATGCTGATCACTATTGTAAATTCCTTATTTTCAAGTTATATACCCAGTAATCTCATACGACTGTAACTCACCTCATCTGTAACATCGCCTAAATGCTTGATATCTTCAGTTTCATGATAATCTTTGATTTCCTCATGGGATATAACGCGTTTATCGTCGATTTGACGCACTAGCCCATCGGCAGGGCGTGGCACCATGCGTTTAACCAACGTGCCACCAGCTCCAACGGCATCCAGCGGCGCCAACTGTGTGGTTTTCCCAGCATCGGGGGCAACTAAAGCAGCTGCAGCGGATGTTAACGCTGGTTTGCCAGCTATGTCATCTAGTAGGCCCAGATCGCGTTTCTGTGTTTAGTATTTATGAATTATAAAAGTCCTTCTAATTACGTGCTTTTTTCCTGCACTTACCTCTGTTGTTTCTGACTCTTGCTTGTCCGTATCCTCGGTGGTATTGGTGGACACAATGGGTCCAGTATCCTCAATAACTTTGCCATCCTGTAGCTTTAGTTGACGCTTTACTCGCGTCTCTATTTGTCGTGTTGTGGTCAATTCTGTTTTACGTTTAGTTATCCATTCCTCTGTAAAAATGCGTGAAAAGTTAGGATATTAACATAACGTATAGTCATGGTTGTCACTTTTAATTATGAATCAATGATTAAAAATTGCATGCAACTATATAAAATTATTTTTTTTAATATTTCATATATTTAATAGGTGGATAAGTGGCATAAGAAAAAATGTACCCTACGTTCATACAACAATATTTGAATTACCTAGAAGCGGCTTATTTCTATGGTTTGTTGGGATGCTTATTAAAAGATTTTAAAAGATCTGTGCAACTTAGTGATGATCTTAAGGTATAGATTCCTTTAGATAGCTTTATCACACAACCATGTAATAACTTAGAAAGGAGAATATGATAATATCGAACAAGTACCATGTCAAGCACTTGCGTAAAGCAAAAGGTAAACTAAGTCCAAAAAAAATTAAAGGATGAATTCTATATATGAATTGGACTTTAGTTTCGGTTTAAGGGAATCACACTTTTCTTCGACGTTTTTGTTTTTAATGATATTCATTCTTTTGTTTGACTAAAATATAATTTATTTACTCTTTGGGTATACCACCCATATGGAGGTTTCTAAATCACCAAATCGACCATAAATAATAAAACTAACTTTGACAATATAATACTACCAGCTTGGCTTGGAGATCTATTGCAAGTTACATTACATAATGTAAAATTATAAAAATGTATAGAATTTTTGTAGTTTGCTATTAAAACTGAAAAAACCAAATTGATAGGCTTGCGATCCATAGAAAAAAATACATTTTTAAATATCAAACAAAAAAGTAGCTTTCTTTGGAATATCTGTTGTTACAAGTAATTTTCAACTGCCGCCTAAAAGGCTGCTACATTTTTTTTTGGATTTTTTCATGTAGTGTCAAGTTATATGCACTGCATGCAACAAGGCCAAGCGTAAGACGGAAGTAGAATATATGTTAAATAACAAAAAGAGTTTATATTAAAAATTAATATAGTCGTACAAAAAACAAAAAACAGATTTATACAGAACGCCATCCAATTAATAAAAGCACAAAAGTTTACGATAACAATTTAAACTTTTTTACGCTCAAAAACTATGTAGCCCATTTGGAGGACCTCCATATATCATGCAGCATAACGAAATTACAAATGCAGCCTGCTTGGAACTCCAACGCTTGAACGATTTGTTGAATAGTTGCAGTCATTCTCCTAGTCGGTCTCTCGCCCTATTACGTAACAAAGTCGGTTTTGACTAGCATTTGTTTTGCTTTGTGTGCGGCCAACTGTACTATATGTATTTGTGTGTGTGAGTGTGTGTGGCTAGTTACAACCTGTGCCGCCAAAACCGCGCAGATTGTCCAAACGCTTAGCCGTCTGCTCTGGCGCTTGATTTAGTGAATGAAAACTGCGTTTTTCCACTGCCACAGCCACAAGAAAAGCTTTTTTTGTCTGGCTGCATTGAAATTGCTGGACCATTAAAGGTCGCTTACATAATTTATCTGCAGTCAGCGCAAAGAAATTGAAACGACTCGATGTGAAATGTGCAATCCGTAGACAATGTCTAAGGCAGAGCTATAAAGAAAAAGAAGAAAAAAATAACAACACCAACAACACCAGCAACAACGTTTCGCTTGAATTTTCGCACACTTTTGCAATTGGTGGACACAGATCCAAAGCAAGAGTCAGCACCAGATTCAGAGTCGGCTTAGACACGCTGGGCAGCTGTAGTGCCCAAGCGTTCAAGCTGTTTGACTCGTCTGATTGAACTATGAGCACACACTCACACATACACATACTATATCTAATATCTGTTTGTGTGGATTTTTTGTTTATCGCTTTTGCATATATCCGCATATTTTCAATTGCCAAGTCAACCAGCCATGTCATTAATATATAACAATAAACAGTTGCAACGTGACGAGACATATTGTGAAGTGAAGTGTTGCAGAATTCTCAATTTCGCTTCACTTTTATTAGCTCAACTTTCAATTGTTAATAGCTTACGGTAATGTATGTTGCAATTTATTTTAAGTGCTTGGAAAATAATTTACCTTGCATCTTGAATGCCTCAATTGTGGTGTCAATTATGACTTAATTATATATGTATGTATACACACGTAAAGTACCCAACAATGTATGCAACACGATTTTACGGCAAGGCAAATTACCATTGTTGCACTACTTAAAAAATATATATACTTATATTTAAAGCGCTCTAGTTCCTACCATCTCAGAAATATAGGCTTTTATACGGACGGACATGTCTATAACGACTTTGCTAACCACTCTGATCATACTTTATGTAACTATTAATCGAACCAAATTTTTAGTCACTTCACTTCATAATTTTTAACAAACTACACGTATACCATATCGGCACGAATATCCTTTCAGTTGCGACAAGCAAATATTATAAGACATAACACTCGACAAATCAATCGCAGGTGTAAAAAGCATTAAAATTGCCTTCCTAAAATTAGACGACCTAACATACTAGTGTTGGTAAATGTTTGGAAGCAAGGGGAATCACCTTATTTTGAAAGCTTAAGTTCAATATTTAGTTTTATTACATTGTTTAGTTTGCTTTTGGCCGGTATTTCTACGTGAATTTCAATGTTGGAAGATTCGCAAATTGGTCATCGTTATGTGTCTGTCATTTCAGAGGTCCAATCAATATTGAAGCCAAGCAGAAGTAAAATATTGGGTGGCATGGCTTAAATGAGACGAATTAAATTTGATAAGCAACGTTTAAGGCTGAATAAAAAGTCTCAAACATAAAGTCAGACAATATTGCACTTCCTTTTAGTATTAAACAGGCTAAAACTGGGGCATACCTGAACCTTATATATAAGCCAAGAAAAGTTAGAATTTTCACAAAGCGTCCCGTTTAACATTTTTGGTTTATTTAATGCAAAATTAGCCTCAGTTGGAAATGGGTATTCCACTATCGGGCACAGCCACGATAAATTGATATATTTCAGTTGATAAAATTCATGGGCTAGTTATGGACGATCGACTATCAATAATGTTAAGGTTTTGTTTGTCAATTTATATGAACCCCTAGGAAACGAGAAATGAAAAATTGGAGCTATATTGCTATTAAGCTATTATACATAGCAAAAATGTTTGGACAGCACGAGTTGTGTTCCTGCCAAAAGCAGGGAAATGCAGTCACGTGAAGCCAAAAGACTACAGACCAATATGTCTTACCTCATTTCTGCTCAAAACTCTCGAGAAACTCCTGCATCAATATATAAGACAAGGCATGAACCAACTTGTTGAGCCCAACCAACACGCATAGACTAAAGGGAAATCGGTGGAAACAGCGCTGCACTCCATAGTGGCTACCATCGAAAAAGCCCTACATCACAAGAATTTCGCCCTGGGAGCGTTCCTTGACATATCCGGTGCATTCAACAATGTATCCACTGAAGCTATAATGTGAAGCCTCAGACCAAAGGTATCTCAGGAGTCCATAAGTTCCTGGATACAAAGCCTACTGAGCTGTAGGAAAATAAGAGCGGAATGGGGTACCACGACCATGACAAAAGAGGCACACAGAGGCACGCCGCAAGGCGGACTACTGTCGCCCTTACTATGGAATCTAGTGGTAAACGACATCTTACACAGTTTTAAACGGAAAGCCCCAAGGATAACTGCCTATGCGGATGACATAGCCATAATTATCGTGGGTAAATGTCCTATGACAATCAGCTCGGTCATGGACAGTACGTTAATGGAGATACTGAAGTGGGCCACGGAAGCCGAACTCAGCATCAACGCGGATAAGACGGACCTAATTCTCTTCACCAAGAGATACAAGGTACCGAGATGGACTCCGCCATCAATAAACGCCGCTCAAACCCAAAAAGAGCGTGAAATACCTAGGAATAGTACTGGACAGCAAGCTGAGCTGGAAATCCAATGTTGAGGAAAGGGTGAAGAAAGCCACAAATGCACTGTATGCATCGCAGAAGATGCTAAGTAGCACGTGGGGTTTGTCACCAAGACTAATGCACTGGATCTTCATCTCAGTCGTGCGACCAGTACTACTCTACGGAGTTCTGGTATGGTGGAGAGCCACAGAGAAGTCCACATACCTACAAATAATGGAAAAGACCCAACGACGTGCACTGATGTGCATAACGGGGGCTTTGAGATCCACTCCAACCAAGGCCCTAGAAGCAATACTTGGAGTCCACCCCCTAGACATTCAAGCCAGACTACTAACACAGAAAACAGCGCAACGTCTCTGTGCAGCAGGGAATATGGCCCTTGCGAACTACGGGCACAGCAAAGTGGCAGGGGTAACACCCAATAGCACTGACTATATGACCCCAGTAAGCAACTTCTCCAGAACACTCACTCTAATGGGACCCGATGACTGGAAAATTGGTATGGACCAACGAGCCATAAAAATTTTCACAGACGGATCCAAAATGGAATCAGGCGTTGGGGCCGCGGTATACTGTATAGACCCACCCACGGAGCTATCTTTCAAGCTACCGGACCACTGCAGCATCTTCCATGCGGAGGTATTCGCCATAAAGAAGGCTGCAGAACTGGCGCTTACCCTAGAGCAGAGCCGAACAAACATATTTGTTGATAGTAAGCGGCGACCAAATCCATGATAGCCTTCAGCATCAATTCCAAAAGTGTACTGGCAAGCAGGGACACACTAGATGAACTAAGCACCCAGAAGGAGGTGTCCATCTTTTGGGTTCCCAGCCACCAGGGCATTGAGGGAAATGAAATAGCTAATAGGCTCGCAAAGGAAGGGGCTGAATCAAGACAACCGTCACTTGAGGATCTAAAGATTCCATTAAGGACGATTAACCACCGAGCAGAAGAAGACGCGGTAGTCAGATCTGACAGAAGGTGGCACAACACAATGAACTGCAAGGTAGCTCGCACTATGTGCAAGAAAACCAACAACAAACTAGCCCAATATATTCTGGAACTCCCAAGAAGAGACTGCAGACTCATAGTGGGCATACTTACTGGTCACTGCCTGACCGCAGCTCACGCTAAGAAGCTAGGCGTTACCAACAGCGACGAATGCAGGAAGTGTAGGGAGACAGATGTCAAAGAGACTCTGGAGCACCTCATCTGCCGCTGCCCCGCCCTATGCACATCGAGACTTAGGTACCTAGGAAAACCCTGGCTTACCTCACTGGAAGAGGCTGCCGAAAGGGCACCTCAAAGGCTTCTGGCGTTCGCCAAGCACACGCGCATAATTGACAACTAACGTAATGTACACCAGCCGCATCCTCCGGTTCCACTAAGGACTATGTAGTCTATGTGTGACTCCCCCCCAGGGGTCAACCGGCTTAACCTAACCTAACCTAATGTTTGGTATTACAATGTAATACAGGCCAAAAAAAAAAACAGAGCAGGGAACCTAATTTGAAAGACTCCATTTTTGTCCAATTTTTCATTCTATTCTTACAGCCATTGGACATCGATTGTGTGTTCAACTTTCAAAATTAAGGGCTCTACCTTATAACTTTAAGTAAAAAGAATAATAAGTAGTAATCGCACCCGAGAAGCCTGAAGCCTGGCTAATGGGAACAATAGTTCCAATCCATAAAAAGGGCGACAACAGCTTATGTGAGAACTATCGGGAAATTACGTTATTAAATGTATGTTACAAATTTTTCTCCGGAGCTCTTGCGAAAAGGATAAGCAACGCATCAAAAAAAACTAATGGGAGTGCACAAATGTGGTTTTTGACCGGGAAGATCAGTAATGGACCGAGTGTTTATGTTCAAATATAGAGAAATGCTACGAACATAATTTAGACGCACATATGCTCTTTACAGACTTCAAACAGGCGTTTAATAGCCGTATATCGTCAAAAGATTCCTCAAATATTAAATGGCCTCGGAGTGAAGAAAAAACTAACGCGTCTGGCTATGGCAACGCTAAAAATTACGAGAGGTAAAGTGTCAATACAACTAGACTGCACTGAAGATTTTATAATAAGCTCAGGGGTTAGACAGGGTGACAGTCTTTCCTCAAGTTTATTCAACCTCTCCCTGCACTGGGCAATAAAAAATTACATGACGAACGGTCAATGCATACAAAACCTCCTTATGGTGGCGAATAAAGCCAACTACTACTACTAGGTTAAGATGACCTCTTTAAATCAAAAATATTATCAAGAAAAAGTAAAACGTCAATATACAAAATAATAATAATACCAATAGACACCTACGGATCCGAAGTATGACCAATGACAACGTTAGATGAAGAACTGTTAAGAATTTTCCAAAGAAAGATCTTAAGAAAAATATTCGGACCAATGCTCAATGATAGAGACGAGCTTAAGATACAATGCCGTATTGCTACAGTTGTCACAAGGCGAGGACATTGACGAACAAAACTAATCGATTGCATAACAGATGACATTAGAACAATCGGTATAAGAAATTGGCAGGACCTTCCACAATATCGCGACAAATGAAGAAAGATTATAGGGAAAGTCAAAACCCACCCCGGGTTGTAGAGCTAAACGATGATGATGATGAATTGTACGAAAATGAACAAGGAAGAATTGGAATCCCACCAAATTTCAAAGTTTGTCCCGAGAGGAAGTAAGGAGGGATTTTCGTCAAATGTGAATATAAATAAAGGGGAAAATTGTTCTTAATTTTCTTTGGACGAGTGTCTTTAAAAATACAGGTAATGAGGGACATTTATTTTCCTTAATTTTTTTTATCGAAAGTTGAAAGACATCAGATGGCCTCAGAAGGTGTATTGGAATTAAGTAGTTACACTACTATTTATCGAACATAGATACTATAGTACATATATGTATATATATTTTTCTTTAGCAGAAAACAGGAGTGTGCTTAGTCGAAAGTCACGTTCGATAGTCACTACAGGTGCCTACTTTTCTCTGGACGGATAGTAAACTAATAATTATATTGTATATGAAATTAAAACTTGTCATACACTACAATCACAATATAATCAGACAAAATTTATATTTACATGATTTTTCTATTTATGCGTTTTCAACTTCCTTACAAAAATTAGCATATTCAAAATTACTCACTTAACAACGCTCCACACAAGTTCAATGAGATCAAATGAATATTAATATTTTACAATATAAGTTCATACATATGTATGTCGGAGAATAACATATATAAACACAAACAAATATGTTAAGATTGATAAACATGTAAACTAACATAGAGATGTTAATGAGAAATAAAGTCAACATAATTGTAATAATGTTAATAGTTAAGCGCTGCTGGGTGTAGAGTATTGCCCTAGCTGAGCGTGGCACACTGTGAGAGGATTGTAGAGTGAGAGAATAGTAAGAAACAAGGATAGATGCAGAAAGAGGTAAATTGAGTGACATGTCGAATAGTGAGTGATGAGGCTATAGGCGCGCATTCGGCAGTCAGTGAGTGACAGTTTAAAGTGGACATCTGCATAGTACAATCACACAGTGCGACTCGCTGCGTTTAATGATTTAACATGGCCGACGCTAATTTAGTTGAGCCATCTCCAACATGTACATATATACAAAATATAAGATATTTATGATTTCTATTTTACATATACAATCTCTTATATGGCTTTTCATGTTTCCCTTTAAGATGCCTTGAGCACTTCCTCAAAAAATTATCACGCTCTTTCACTATTATTCAAAGTGTGTCTATACAATAAGCCATTACATCTGACTACTAATAACAAACAAGCTACAGCATACAACGAACAACTTACAACAACTGACAGTAGCAACAACAATTGAGACACAAATTTCTCACATTAATACAAAATATTTTTTTTTCTGTTTGTGTGAGAGTCAATGTAATTATAAAAATTAACCATCAGCATATGTAAATATTTGATTTAAGCTTTTGCTTGTTATGCAAATTCCTTATTTATTGCCTAAGGTATTCCAAAAACGAATAAAAAAATGAAGAGGAAGTGTGCCATAAAATTGGAAGCCAACGCCCTTGTGGCAGCTAATATGGGGCATGACTAGACGGTCAGTGGCACGTGGCACCATAAACTGTATGCCCAAAAATGGTAATAGAGTCTAAACAAGGACTTGGTCAAATGTAAAGAACTACGGGTAAATTAGTGACAGACAATTGTTCTAGATAAGCCAAGCGAATATTACTATTATTAGCTATTTAAATAGCTTATACGATAAGGAAAAACGAAAAAATACGATAAAGCATATTAATTTCACAGAAACAAAATTCATATTCGTATTATAAATTACCGTTTATTGAAGCCAGGAAAATTTATAATTTTTTATGTTTTTAGATATTAAATTTGACGAAATTGAAAGACGTCGTTATATTACATGATTTTATACAATAAGCAGCGCAATTATTGTCGTCACATTGAAAGCCAAAGGAGTAATAATTCAAGAAAAAACATATTTAGGGTATTCCCGCAACTAATAAAATTGTCTGCTATCAGCTGTTTTCAAACTGTACAAATATCTATAGCAGTTGTTTTTTCTTTAAAGAGTTTTGTGTTTAAGGTTCTTACTAAAAATAATTAAGTGGATTTTTTAAAATCGCGTTAAATCAAATTGGCGTAAAAAAAATTCGCGCAAAACCAGAATTAGGTGTATTATATATCTGTGACTTCCAGTATGACCATTTTAGTTAGTCGGCCAAAATCAACCTTAGGCTAATTAACTTAGTTACTCACGGTCCTCGAACAGTCGAAAAATAAATTAATGAAAACCAATTAAGATCATTTTTCCCGGCAGTATCATTAAAATCAATGTTACACAAAATGTTCGTACAGGTAAATCATATGAAAGCTTTCTTCACATTATATAAGCCTTACAATAGAAGCATCTTTAAGTATCAATACCTTAAAAATGTAGAAAGTGGTCGTAGCTGGTTATGTCAAAATGCCTATATTTTGGAATATTGTTGCAGTTGATATGGGTAGGGTACGAAAATTATATATTAAAGTTTCAATCTCATGTTTCGATTTAAAGGTTTTAATTGTTATAGACAGATATTGGTTTGTCTGCTTCTTATTGTAAACGGATATTATGTATTGCCTAAATCTGCCTGTTGCATTCACTGCAATAGCTATAGTAAGTATGCCACTAGGGGTTCTGTTGCACGATAAGAACTTTTGGTAACGTACTCGGAGCTCTTTGCTATTTTTATACCCTGTACCGTATGGTACAAAGGGTATATTAAGTTTGTGCAAGCCGAAAATGTATGGAACATACAGAAGGAGACGTCGGACCCCCCAAAGTTACCTAAAGTATGATCAGGGTGACTAGAGAAGTCGATATAGCCATGTCCGTCTGTCCGTCTGTCTATCTGTCAGTATCACCGCCTAGATCTCAGAGATGATAAGAGCTAGAGCAACCAAATTTTCAGATTAGATGCGCTATTATGTCAGGGGAGACAAGTATATTTTATTTTTTTGATATCGGGGATATATTATATAGCTCCCATAGGGGTGTTTCAGAGGACCTCGAAAAAAAAAAAGTTTTAGATGGATGATTCGTTTGTTTTTGAAGATATCGTAACCAAATTTGGCATTATTTGTACTCACATAAATCATGAACTAAATGAGAATTTTTATTTTATTTAATTTCCACCCATTTCCACAAAAAAAATTGGTACAGTAGACGCTCAAAAATAAGAACCAAATATATATTTTCTATACTTTCTAAGAGTATATAATAATATATATAACTAGGGGGCTCTGCCCCCTGCGTGCTTCGCACGCCAACCCTCGTCTTTTTTTATACATTTCAAGAATAATAAGCGCAAGAATAATAATAATAAAGCGGATTGTTTGCCGACACGTGAACATGCCACGTACAATTGACTATGAGAAAAACATTCATTTTCTAAGTTCCATCCACAAAAACTCAAGGATTGGCCTTGTGATTTGTTTATCGTCAGGCAAATCGGAAATTGAACTATTTTAAACTTAAAGCGGACATCCATTGGGATCACCGGAATTCTCGGAATCAGAACTTCCTCACCTTTAAATTTTCCTTTGAGTATCGCTGCATGAATCACATTCATCATCAGTTTTCTTACCACCAAACATGTTCCATCACATAGTGTTGGTTGATTTATATTTCGAAGCATGATGATTACCGCTCCATCCTTTATTGTTAAATTGTGTGCTGGCTAGCCAGGCATATCCAAGGAGTTTAAAAATTCAGTTGGATAGTTGGTGGCTTCGTCTTCGTTTGTAACACAGTCAATAGATTTGAATGAATACAAAGTACCAACGATTTGATTCTGAATTACAATGTATAAATCATCCACATCAACAATTCGTTATATTTGTGGTTGAAAACAATGCTCGGGAATACGTTGTTGATGAGCTCGTCTTTCGATTAGACAAAAGTAAAAAACATTCGGAGGAAACGAAATCGATCCACTCTTTTAATCGAAAGGAACACGACCATTACCGAGAGTCATCATTTTTTTTTTTTTAAACCTTGAGCAGATGGATCGTTTGGCAAACCAACTCTCATGTTTGCTGTTAGCTGAAGTTTCTCCAAATAGCGCCACAGATAAGAAGATTTGAGGCAAGCGTTTATTTCATCGGCAGCAGTCTATCTTGGAATGATTGGCACTGTTTGCCAGAAATCGACAGATCATTGCGCCTCCAAAACATCTCGAATCATTGGGCATATCTTTTAATGTTCTGCATTCGTCCCAGATGATGATTTTAGACGCTACTAAAATTTTGGCCATTGCGTAGTGTATTGCAATTTTACATATTGGTTGTTCAATATTTTGAAACTTTAACGGAGATTTTAACATTGACTGAGCCGTACTGCATCCTTCTAACAATGTGGCCGCTATTCCAGAAAAGGCAACTGCTGCCGCAATGTCGGATCTCGCACGAACAGTGGCCAAAATTAATGACATCAGAAATGTCTTCCCTGTTCCACCAGGGCCATCCAGAAAAAATAAGCCACCATTTCCATCTTCAATTGCTTTCAATAATGTGCCATATACTTCCTTCTGTTGTTGTATTGGTTCTCTATTTTTTTGTTTACATTTCAATTCCTATATTTTTCATATGGTTAGATATCTAACAGTCAGAAGGAGGCGTGGCTGACCCCATAAAGTGTATATATTCTTGATCAACAGCCGAGTCGGTATAGGCAAGCCTCCATATTAGTAAAAGAATCTCAGAGACTATAAGCGCTATAGAGCTTAATTTTTGCCAAAAGATGCGCATAATAGTGACGCAGATGAAGATTTTCGATTTATGTCGATATCTGACCCCTAGCCTCCATAAGAGAATTTCGCTGTTTTCTTCTTTATATATGATTTTATTCCAATATTTTATGCGTTACTCTGTTAACCAATGCGGCTACGAATCCAACAAACCATAGATCATCAAAATCGGCCCAACCGTTCTTGACTTATAAATGGTGTAACTAACATAACTTTTAACTCTCTTTTATATATATAGATTATGAAAGTTATTTTTTATTGGAAAACGTAAGCAAAAAGATGGCGTACGTTAAAGTCGGGCGCGGACGACTTTGGGATACCCTGTACCACCACATCAAGTCCGATATATTGATTACGAACTCCAAAAGATATTTCTTTGCCAAGTTTGGTTACGATATCGTCATAAACAAACGAAACAAAACTGATTTGGTTCAAAATACGTTTTTTCGACCGATCGGCCCTATGGGAGCTATATGATATAGTCAGAGGATTTTGATCAAATTTGGTACAATGCTGGGGAACTCTAAAAAACTTCTGAATGCCAAATTTGGCTATGATATCTTCATAAACAAAAAAAATATTATCCATCTAAAACTTTTTGTTTTTTTCGAGGTCCTCTGAAACACCCCTATGGGAACTATATAATATAACCCCGATATCAAAAAAATAAAATAAACTTGTCTCCTATGGAATAATAACGGATCTAATCTGAAAGTTTGGTTGCTCTGCTCTTACCATCTCTGAGATCTAGGCGTTCATACGGACAGACAGACAGACGGATATGGGTATATCGACTTCGCTAGTCACCTTGATCATACTTAGGTAACTTTGGGTGGTCTCCGACGACTCCTTCTAT
Source organism: Chymomyza fuscimana (assembly GCA_949987675.1). NCBI lineage: Eukaryota > Metazoa > Arthropoda > Insecta > Diptera > Drosophilidae > Chymomyza > Chymomyza fuscimana. The sequence continues at coordinate 50,471,028 of OX465089.1, forward strand.
ATGTTACATACATTTTCGGCTTGCACAAACTTAATATACCCTTAGTACCAAACGGTTATTTGCTTTGAGTATACAATATTTGTTTTTTAACGGCAGCATAAAGTCATACCAAAACGTTTGTCCCCCGTCTTTTCTGGTCAACGAACGTTTTTATTCGCATCATTATCAATCAAAATCTACATTTTAACACTGTAGTAGTTAAATAAATTTTTTTCACTCTAAATTTTTTTAACTACAAATAATAATAAAACGGCGAATATGTAAAATATTTGAGATCAGCTATGAGGGATTAGTTAGTTCTAGTCTTTTAGACGATTACAAGACAAACAACAAAATAGTTTGGGATCATTCATCAACTTAACTCACCTTCTTTGGTAGTAGCTTCTGTATCGCAATCGATTGCTTCGTTGTCATCATCGTCTTTGGGCTCAAATTCGACCTGCGAAGTATCAATATCGTAGAAATTAACGCGTGTCACGTGACGCACGATATCTGTGGTGGTAGTGTTAGTACAATTGGCGGGCATTGGCAGTGACAAAGACAGTGACTTCGGCAGTTTCTGTTGGTGCTGGAACATGGGCTGTTGTTGTAGCTGCGGAACAACTCCTCCATTGATGTGAAAGATGTAGGGTGCAGCTGGGACACCACGTGGTGGCTTGGGCACAAAATTTGCCGGCAAAGAGGTGTGCCATCCCGAAGTGCGTCTTCTGTGTACTGGTGGCTTAGGTCTGCTGCTGTTGTTGTTGTTGTAGTTATTGTTATGACTATGACTAGGTTGGTGGTGTTGGTGTTGGTTATGACGGGGGTGTTGCTGCTGCTGCTGTTGGAGATTATAGGCGATGCGTTGGTCATATTGGCTAGTTGGTATGGCCGTATCACCCGTAGATGCTGACGAGGCATTGTTGCTGTTAGGTGAGGAAGATTGGCCACTGGAGTGCGCTGTGCCCGGTTGATTGGTGTTTGCTAGGTGGGCTTGGGCGTGGCTGCTGCTGCTGCGGCTGCATGTGCATGGCGTCAGTAGGAGGATCACCACCATTCGATCATCTGACAGGCCTTAGCTGTAAATTGTGGGAGGCGCGTCTAACTCTCGACAAGGCGACTCCCAGCAGCAGCGGGCGCCAAACTACATTTGGGCGTAACTTCTTACAGTTTTTGTTGTGTAGTTTTTTTTTGTTTATATGTATATTTCCACTTTTAATTAGAATTGCACTTTCGCTGATGTTGCAAATTTAAATACGGGCACACTTTTCTTATGCTGATTTTTGTGGTCTTGGAACACATTTTCACTGCACACGCGACGTGCCGTCAAATCCGTTTTTTAAGTTTCTGTACAAAGTGAAATTTTTTGAAACGACTTAATGGTAATTTTCCTCTACAAAGGAAAAACAAAGTTGTGCACAAACAATAACAAAACTCACGTGTTCGCCCCGTTGCCGCCGCGATTTTCAAATTAAGTTGTAGCTCAAATTTCGCATTTGCCCTAAAGGCATTAAATTCACCAAGTGTGAAGTAAAGAACCGTTTGGCTATTACATATATGCACGATATGAGTGTAACTAAATTACTATATAAGGTAGTTTAACAATCTTTATGTGCAGCTAAGCAAGCTTCATACAAAAAAAAGCTCATTAATCATAACTTAAATTTTTCGTTGAAATTATAATTTTCATGAATTTTTTTTGTTTGTTTTTAAGCGCACAAAGTGGGTGAAAATAAAGTCTTCTCCAAGAGATTTAAATCTTTAGACTGGCATACATATTTTAATGAGAACCTCATTACATAACATTTGACTGCTAAGTGTGGCTATAAATCCGCTCAAACTGGTCTATATGTAGCCTTAAGGGAATGTGAGAAACGAAATATAATGATATTTAAATTTTTTACAATTTATGATAATTTTTATGAATGAGTTGTTGTAGTGCGAACTTTAACAAGCTCTGCCACTTAAAAATTGACTGTAAATTTTTAGAGGTACGATAGATTATATAAGGTTGGATACAACTTGTTTCTGCAAAGCAAAGTTGTAATCATATGCCCCTATAAATAAGTATAAGTTAGTTTGGATACACTAATAGTTTCTGAATGAACGAGCCCCTCCATTTTCACTTATAGAATAACCAAGACGTTTTTGACTTAAGTTTGCAATCTATTTAACAGAATTCTCTGGTCAAAATTTGCTTAATGGATTTTCAACGCTCTCATAGATTTTTTTTGGGAATTCTACGGAGTGCTAACGAGTGCTCGCTATAAACGACAACTGGCAAGAAAAGACTGCTATTGACAGATATTTCTTTCGATATGGTTTATATTTAGATAATGAATACTAAATAAATACTAAATATTAAAGACAAATTACTAGGGAATCAATACAAAGTTTTGTTTTTGGCAAAGTACGATTTGACTATTAAAAGCTCTGAAGTTACTTAATGTTTTCAAGCTTGAATATAAAGATTCAGTAAATCTAAACTTAAGGTATTCACAGCTGCTGTTGGATAAGATGTAGAAAAGTTAAGGACTTTTACAATAACAAAATGTACAAAATGCCAACGCGCGAAATTTAAAATTAATAGGGGAAATGCTCGTAAGTTGACATACCATAGCTTTTTTGGCTATATCTCGACATTGAATACACATAAGCATCAATGTAAACATACCGTTGGAAAGAGAAAAGAAAGAGCTATAATCCACAATAGGCAAATCATTTGAATTATATAAAAATAAGCATTTTACAGAAAATTTTCCAAAGAGCTTGAAAACGACCACCAAATAAAAGGCTTGTAAGTCGCCATACCTGCAAAAATCGATGAAAATTTGAGTAAACTGAAATAAAAACCCATGATTGCTAAAATTTATGAAAATTTATTGATTTTAAATTGAACTGAGCATTAACTTGAATTTAAAAAAAACAAGAAAAATTTTACTTTCCAGAGAAGTCAAAATTGAGTTTTTTGTAAAAAATGAATTGTTACGGAAAATATTGAAAAAATTTATCCGAAAATGGCAGAAAAATGCACTAAAAAATATTCAAGTTAGTTTTAATGACATTCCACACAATAAAAAAAACATTTCGCATCAAAAACACATTAAACACATTAAACAGCAGGTTCGCCAACTTACAAGCCCTGTCAACTTACATGTAAACAAGATCTGGAAAGCAGAAGCACAAAGTCAATTCATTAACTGACAAAAAGTGCGTTTACACTTTAGCTAGTTGAGTTTTTGCACAACTTTTCAACTACTTAACTTAACAGCCCAGTATGCGTAAAATGTGCTGGTAAACATAATACGAGTAATTGTACAATTAACCACTTTGCAGATAAAAACCAAATAAGGATAAAAACCCCTGGATGTCCGAATTCTGATACGTGTACAGCTTTAAAAAAATACTTAGAAAGAGTTATTTTAATCTAGGTATTGATATATTGGAGTTTGATATTGACAGAGCATATAGGTGACTTAAGTTGTTTTGATTTTAGTATTCTAAAAAAAGAAACCATGTTTGCTGACTATTATTATTATTAAATATTGTAAATTTTTAAATTTATTTTATCTAAAATATTAAATATTATAAGAGTCGTTATATTATTTATTTTTATTTTATTTTTTTGCTAAATTTTTCTGATTTTCTCTTTTTATCTCTAAATTTGTTATTTCTTTAAATTGCTTGTGCATTTAAAAATAAAAAACACATTATGTACATCGGGATCTATTATATAATGCAATTCACTATACTCCCAAATAAAGTTTGCCAAAATATAGTACTATTGATTTTTTTTTGAGCTTCATAGATTTTCTTTATTTGCATGTTTATCTGTCATGTTTGTTCCATGATTAGGCTATTTAAACAGTTCGTTATCAGTTCACTAAGAGAACATCTCTATCTCTCTTATTCGATCTTTCTAACTTCTTTCATTTTCTATGCAAATATTTGTTGTTTGATTTCATTGAACGTTTATTGAATTGCTAATTAGTCTGAACAATCAATTTGAAGCACGTAATTGTAGTTGTATCTCATGTTATTTTTTTTTCTACTACTAGCTGTCGTGCTGCCTTTTTGCCGGTTACCTTTTGTGTTATATATAAGTATATATATGTATTGCGTATGTATTGTGTATGTATTGTATTTGTATTAAATTATCAATTCAGTTTTCATTGAGCATTGCATGACGTCAACAACGCAATTAGTTTTAGATGTCATTTAACCATTGTTAGAGTCTGTCACTTCCGTCCTTCAGTTGGACAAGTGATCCAACAAAATCAACGTCAACTTTTGTCACCCAAATGCAAATGTTGCATAGAATAGTGGCAGTTTGTAGCAATTGTTAACTTTATTTGCACAAATAACTTGTTAGTTGTAAGTATGTATATTTAAATGCAAACCCAAAAAATGCTACTTTGACAATTTGCCTTTTACTTGACCCACTAACATTCATGGCGCTGCAACAGCAACAACCACAACAACAACTCCAGTCAAAACAACACCAAAAAACAACAAACAGAGATATGTGATAACTTTATGCACAAAAAGTCACGCACTGGTCAGCCAAGTCAAATAGCCAAGCCCATATTGCAATAGTTTCGAGTAAACAGAATTTCGGCTACTTAAGTCGGCTTACTCAATTGAGTTGTGACTTCGAAAAAGGGCTGCAAGCTAAGTTCGTTCCGAATTCAACAACGAACCGAACCTTCGGGAGTACCGATTTTTTTTTCAAAAATTCTCTGTAGAAGTTAAAAACTTTTCGTTTGATTAACATATTATAAATAATTCCCTGACTGACAATTTTTGTCAGTCGCCCTTGGGCGGGGCATGGGGATTTCTATTAATAACGGTGGTGTCTTGAATTAGTAGAGATTTTCTTGGGCGAAAAGCGTCTTTGAGCTAGCGATGCCAGTGCTAGGCAATAATTAACATATTGCTGGTACTTTATTATAATGTCTTTTAAATAAATTAATATCCGCTTTAGCAACAATATTTATTGAAAATAACCACGATTTAGCTATTTTTATTACAAGATTACATTTTTTTTTATACAAAACACGAACCATTTTATTATTATTATTATACCCTGTACCGTATGGTACAAAGGGTATATTGTGTTTGTGCAAGCCGAAAATGTATGTAAAGTACAGAAGGAGAAGTCGCAGACCCCCCAAAGTTACCTAAAGTATGATCAGAGTGACTAGAGAAGTCGATATACCCATGTCCGTCTGTCCGTCTGACCGTCTGACCGTCTGTCCGTCTGTCCGTATGAACGCCTAGATCTCAGAGATGGTAAGAGCTAGAGTAACCAAACTTTCAGATAAGATCCCTTATTAATCCATAGGATACAAGTTTATTTTATTTTTTTGATATCGGGACTACATTATATAGCTCCCATAGGGGTGTTTCAGAGGACCTCGAAAAAAAGCAAAAGTTTTCGATGGATAATTCGTTTTCTTATGAAGATATCATAACCAAATTTGGCAATCAGAAGTTTTTTAGAAACCCCCAGCACTGTACCAAATTTTATCAAAATCGGTTGACTATATTTGGCATTAAGAAGTTTTTTAGAGTTCCCAAGCACTATACCAAATTTGATTAAAATCGGTTGACTATATCATATAGCTCCCATAGGACCAATCGGTCAAAAAATCGTGTTTTGTACAAAATTCGTTGTGTTTCGTTTATTTGTGAACATACCGTAACCACATTTGGCATTAAGAAGTTTTTTAGAGTTCCCAAGCACTGTATCAAATTTGATCAAAATCGGTTGACTATATCATATAGCTCCCATATGATCGATCGGTCGAAAAAAACGCTTTTTGTACAAAATTGGTTGTGTTTCGTTTGTTTGTCAAGATATTGTAACCAAATTTGGCGTTCAGAAGTTTTTTAGAGATCTTCAACACTGCATCAAATTTTATTAAAATCGGTTGACTATATCATATAGCTCCCATAGGGCCGATTGGTCGAAAAAAAGTTTTTGATTAAAAATTCGTCTGTTTTTGGTTGTTTATGAAGGTAATCATAATCTAATTTGGCAATCAAATGTCTTTTGGTGTTCTTAAGCAATATATCGGATTTTATTGCAAGCAGTGGTACAGGGTATCCCAAAGTCGTCCGCGCCCGACTTTAACGTACGCCATCTTTTAATTTTATCTTGCCAGTTCGTTTTAATTTCTCTTGCCACAAAGTTGTCGGATTTAAACCACATACAAAATTCGTTTTGGTGAAATTGGGAGCACCAATCATGTGTGGAAAGTATAGCACTCCGTATATTACGTTTTGTTCACAAATGAAATGTTTGCAAAATAGGCGTACTTTATCACAAAAAGATAAAGAGAAAACAAATTTTTGAAACACTCTTCGTTTGTTTTTTGGACTATCAGAAATATAATAATAATTTCAATCAGCAAATTTCAAAAATATTGAAATCTTTTTGCTTAGACAATTATCAATCAAATGTCAGCCTTTTTACACTTTTTTAGTGTAGATTTTTAATCTTACGGGAGACATCATTAATTCTTATAAATTAAAAACAGTCAAGACAGAAAACTTAATAACCCTTCAAATCGGTGAGGCATATTTGGAGTTACAAATGCAATTCGAATTTTATTTGTACAAAAATTTCGAAGTCAAGTGCTTAATGGCAGGTTGTGTAGGACAGATTTTTCAAAATGACGATTATAAAAGTTAAAAAAAATTATTTTTTTTTTTAACAAAATACAAGAAAGCCCAAATATTCGTTAAAGTTAAACAAGGAAAAAGAAATTAAAATTAAAAAACATGAGAGTTTTTGTACACTAAGGAAATTCGAAAACAAAAAATGTTAAATTTTTGAAATCCTTGAATTAATATATTTTCATTTAATGTGCTTCAGTGAACCTTGCTGCGAAGCGAACCAGTCTGGTTGCAACCGTTTCCTGTTTCCTACTCACGAACCGAACCTCACAAGAAGCTTCTAAGGTATGCGGCCCTGCTTTTTATACCCTGTACCGTATGGTACAAAGAGTATATTGTGTTTGTGCAAGCCGAAAATGTATGTAACGTACAGAAGGAGAAGTCGGAGACCACCCAAAGTTACCTAAAGTATGATCAGAGTGACTAGAGAAGTCGATATACCCATGTCCATCTGTCCGTCTGTCCGTATGAACGCCTAGATCTCAGAGATGGTAAGAGCTAGAGCAACCAAACTTTCAGATAAGATCCCTTATTAATCCATAGGAGACAAGTTTATTTTATTTTTTTGATATCGGGACTACATTATATAGCTCCCATAGGGGTGTTTCAGAGGACCTCGAAAAAAAGCAAAAGTTTTAGATGGATAATTCGTTTGCTTATGAAGATATCATAACCAAATTTGGCAATCGGAAGTTTTTTAGAAACCCCCAGCACTGTACCAAATTTTATCAAAATCGGTTGACTATATCATATAGGTCCCATAGGATCGATCGGTCGAAAATTTGTTTTTTGTACAAAATTCGTTGTGTTTCGTTTGTTTGTGAAGATATTGTAACCAAATTTGGCATTAAGAAGTTATTTAAAGTTCCCAAGCACTGTACTAAATTTGATCAAAATCGGTTGACTATATCATATAGCTCCCATAGGACCAATCGGTCAAAAAATCGTGTTTTGTACAAAATTCGTTGTGTTTCGTTTATTTGTGAACATACCGTAACCACATTTGGCATTAAGAAGTTTTTTAGAGTTCCCAAGCACTGTATCAAATTTGATCAAAATCGGTTGACTATATCATATAGCTCCCATAGGATCGATCGGTCGAAAAATACGCTTTTTGTACAAAATTGGTTGTGTTTCGTTTGTTTGTCAAGATATTGTAACCAAATTTGGCATTCAGAAGTTTTTTAGAGATCTTCAACACTGTACCAAATTTTATCAAAATCGGTTGACTATATCATATAGCTCCCATAGGGCCGATCGGTCGAAAAAAGGTTTTTGATTAAAATTCGTCTGTTTTTGGTTGTTTATGAAGGTATCATAATCAAATTTGGCAATCAAATGTCTTTTGGTGTTCTTAAGCAATTTACCGGATTTGATTGCAAGCAGTGGTACAGGGTATCCCAAAGTCGTCCGCGCCCGACTTTAACGTACGCCATCTTTTAAAGCATACTTTACATAAAGCCAGTTAGGCTTAAAATTTATATTAAATGAATCCGCAAGACAATTCGGAAATTATAGATTTTCCTCTTTAAGCGTTGAAAAACTTACAGCAATAACAATTTAGGAAAATACTAAGCAAAAAAAATAGCAATTCAAAAATCACACAAATCTTGGCTGCAAGTTGTGGGAGCTCAACAACAACAACTACAACATCTACTAACAAAAGTAGCATACAAATGCAATCGTTTGTTTGGTGAGTAAATGCGCGTGATTTTGTATATGAATGTGAGGTTTTTTTTATTTTTAACATATTCTTGTTTTTGTATGTGTATATGCCTTAATGGTGGGAAAAAAATGTGCATAGTATATTTCTTTATATACTCTGCATTTAGTGCATAGTCGTAGTAGATTGTGGTAGAAGTTTGTGTGGTTGCAAGTATATTTGTACTACATTCCATTTCCGCATAACCGTCTTATTCTTTTCTAATTTGTGATCATTTATATTCTTCCAACCATGTTTGAATACATTTAGGACACACCCTAGAAAGGCTAGAGGTGTTTTTAGTTATATTTTTTACATAAATTGAAATAATACTATAAAAATGTATTAGAAACTTGTTACACTGATGACCTTTTCCAAATCAAGCTATTGCACTTAAATGCCCATTTTAAGTAGTTCCCTAAAACAGCTTAAATAATGTGTAACTTTTGGAAGAAAAACTTACAAGAGACGTACACAATCAGTTTATTAAGGCTGTACTAGTTTTTATTTTGTATTGTTTTAATTTTATCCGGGCTTAATATTTAAAACCCCAAATTTTTTAAAAATGTGTTAGAGCTGGCGATCTAGAAATATTTAGAGTAAGAAAGGCCTACCTTCCAATCTAAAAACTCCTAAAATTTAGAATTTAAATAAAAATGTTGCGTGTCTGGCTATTTAGGAGTAAAAATTCCCGTTTTAGGTCTTATTTCTTAAATATTGGAAAAGTGGGTTAGCTCTAAATATTATATAATACAATCAACTACATGAAAAAAGTAGCAGAAAAAATGGAAACTAACTCTCTGGCAAGCCTTAGACCTATAGTACAGCATTTTATATTAGGAATTTCTTTATTTCAACAACGGTTTTCCTTAGTTTGATCCTAATTAGGCATTAACATACCTCCTTAACTATAAAACTATTACAAAAATAAAAGATGTCTTTGACGAAAAATCGTAGGGTAGTAGGTACTAAAGATATTTAGTATATATGTATTATATATAAGGTCATCTTAATTTATCCCTTGCTACAATTACTGCTGAAACCAATTATAAAAGGCATAGGTTAAGAGTTTACTGAATTGCTTTTTCTTGCTGCACCCAAGTGTACATAAACTTCGTTGCTTTGAAGTGACCTTTCCACCCCTCTTGATAGCATATTCGTACATATGTATACGCTTTTCCAAAAATCAAATCACTTTGGTTGGCTTACTCAACCAAAATAAGCCCATTGATTATGGGTATAGATTGTGGGAGTGCCTAACTAAAGCCTGCAGGAATTTTCATTAAATATTTCCCACGTTACGCATACGCAATATTTGGTCTTGGACATTACGTAAGTCCTAAGCCGCAACAGCAACAACAAGTAGAAATAGAAGTGTTGTAAAACGCAACAGCAAAACAACAACAAAATGTAGCGCAAAAAATAATAAGCTAAGCTACAACAACAAAAACAACAACAAATATCACGAAGCGAGAGACGACAACAACAAAAACGGCAGCAGCGAAGCTGGCAGCACTGCAAGCAGCGACAGCGTCCGCAATTTTAATGATTAATTTTTTGCACGTACTAAACGAATAGCTATATAAGTCTATATGCATATAAGCGCACATATATTATATACATATAAATAATTTTTTTTTACTTATTTATTTGTTGTTTAAAACGTATGCATTACATTTTGCACTATGCCATCAGCTAAAATATAAAACTAAATTGTAAAATTTTCAATTCCAAACACGATAAATAAAACACGGCGCCACACAACATGCAACATACAAAAAAAAAATACTATATATGTATATACGTAGTGATTAGTTTAATGTTTTTTAATATAGTTTGTAGTTGTATATTAAGCCAACATTTATTTAATTGCCAATCATTTTAAACCGCGCAAAACAACAATTTAACTTCAAAGTAAAGCGCGTTCGAGTGAGTTAGAAGCAAATAAAAAGAGCAAGCGCGCAGCAGCGACGAGTTGCGGCGAGTTGCGGCGTGTTCGACGGAGCGACGACGACTGCGGCGTTATACGTGCTGCACCGTTAGTTTGTTACACCTGAATTTAGTAAACAACGCTGTCAACGCTGACGGCAACGTCAACTGCGACGTCGACTGCGGCCTCAACGTTCATCTCTTGTCTAAGCCAGCGTTTTGGCCAAGCTTTTGCAGCCAAAGCCAAGCCGCAACTGCTGTGTCTCTTTTGCCGCCAGAGTTTGTGTTAGTAGTAACAAATGTTTTGATCACGTTTTAGTTGCAACTTACCAGTTCGTTATGCTCCTCTTTGGTGCAGTCTTGGCCAGCTTTTGTTTTGTTCGCTTTGCTTAAAGCCATTGGTTATAATTTTATAGTATTTATTTCTTATTTGTTAGCAACAAATTTTGCTTAAGTTTTCTGAGACGCTCTCACACACCTGCTTGCTGCGGTTTATAGTACATACTCAATTTACACTTTTACATGCTCAATAAACATATTTTATGCCATATGAAAATTGGCTGCTGTTTTGAAAAGAAAACGGGTTTTATAAAATTATAATAGTTTATAACATTTTTTCAAGCCTATTTTTTCTTAATAATTATTATTTCACTCACTAATCATACAAAATTTTTGCCACAAATTAAAAATTAAAGTTTCGCATTTAGACGAATTATATAATTTCTAAATTAAAACAGACGATTTTTTTGCACGATATAAATGTTTTGGAAATTATTTGAAATATTAAAAAACGTTTTAATCACGACATAAAAAATATACAGCATACTTTTAGGAAGCATTTTTAATTAAGCTTAAACCACAAAAATTCAAAACATAAATTGCGTTCATTTTAAAAGAAATTGTATTTTTAAATTGTAAATTTGTAAATTAATTGTACTGTTTGTACCACTTTTAGAGTTGACGTTAAAGCTCACTTATTATTAACCATGTTTAAAAAAAATAGACACATTTCTATTTTGCATCGACGTTATTTGTTTAACTCTAAGAGTTGGCAGTCGCATTTTAAAGTTTGCACTTAACACTTCTACACAATTTTTTTTTAAATTAATTTATTTGCAGTCAGCATGTTTACAAATAGAGATTTCATTATTTTGATGCATGATTTTCTTGAATTTGAAAATTTTTCGAATAGTTTCAGATGATTACTTTGTAAATGCAGCATACTTTTCGGCAGCGCTTTTAAGTTAGGCTTCTACTAAAAGCTTTTTCTATGTTTCACAGCACTGAACGTCACTTGTACTTGCCCGCCAACACATTACCATATCAAATATTACGCATACGTCATGTGGTTATGACTTTTTCACTTGTTTTTATATAACGTTTGCATATTGTTAATATTTATTTTATATGAAAATGATCAATATTATGAGAATAAAATATTAAAAGTAATAATAAAACAAATAACAAAATAAATATTAAATTGTCTTAAATATGTAGTTTAATTTTTCTTATGTTCAGGCACCATCTTATCCTGATATTTTTTTGGTATATATAAGTATAAGTTTATATCAACTTTTTAGCTTCTTCCTATATCAATCCTAAAATAAAATAAAATAATAAAACCTAAAGCTTGTTAGTAACTCTGAATAGGTGAATAACTCGTGTTCAATTGGATTTATTCAATTTGTGCACTTTAAAATTAATATCCGAGAAGTAATCTGAGAAGGTTTCTGAATCGGTGGTGATATTTGGAATTTCATTTGAAAGTTCTATTATTGGGCAAATGAAACTTAAAAATTTGTTATTGCTTAGTTTCTCAAAAATTTTAATATGACAGTTTAGCTAATTTTTTAAACTAATTGAAATTAACTATTTTGTTTACAGTGCCAGTAAACCCAGTTTTCTGTGAGTCGATCATTTTGAAGCTATTTTAAGTAACGCGAAAATTACTTGACAATTAAATGACGAATGCAACTCAATTGCCACAGCTCAGTAATCACAGTTTAAAAGAAATAGAACAACGAATGAAAGATTTTTGAATATGGATAACGTTTTGAAAAAAACTGAATACTATTGTTGAAGTGTCAACGTTTAGTCTAGGGAAGAAATGATAATCTTTATACAATAAGAAACGAAAGAAAACCAAAAGAATTCAAATTGGTTCAATTCGTACAACAAGGCCCCTTCTCTTTCGTAACGCTCATTATTATATCCCCATACAATTGTAATATTTTGTTCATCAGGGAATATATTTTTTTAAATTTCATGTTCTAATTGGTTAAACAATGTCAAAAATGTATTGATGCAAGAGAGAGCTGATACATATAAGGCCTAAATGTTTTTTTTTTTGTGCGGAACAGGTTTTAATTCTAAGTATTTATGGTATAAGAGTAAACCATCTAATAAAATTTCTATCACCTAGCTCTTGTCTCGTCCTGATTATTTTGCATAAACCTTGCTATCTTTTACCATTTACATAGAGGTTATAAAAGGTGAGTACATAATAAATTGGATATGCCATAATAAAGCTGCTAAAAGATATTTTTACACAATCATTGTGGAACTACAACTTTTATTAAAATTGCGCCAACAAAAACTGTTAACAGAGTCCCATTCAATTTTATTGATGCTTTGTCATATTTATTAGAGATACTTGTGCAACTAGTGTGCGGGTGAGACCCAAAACTAATAGAGTTTCGACAAATTGTTGACAGCCCCTCTGGTGAATGTCAATATGTAAATTGTATAAAAATTGTAAATTGTTCAGCTGCTCAGCTTGGCCAACATGCCGCCCACTTGGCGCATTTTTCTCAACGCATTTGGTCAAAATCAGTTTTTTTTTTAGTATTTCAATATTTTTTTATTTTTTTGGCGCAAAGTTGATGGCCGCGCCAAGTAAAAAATAAAACAAGTCGCACAAAACAAACAACCACGCAAAAATCATTTTTTTTTTTTTTTTTTTGTTAACAAACAATGATTGAATGATTCTTGGCTTAGAACTGAAACGTAAAAACATGTAAGAGAAGACTTCAGAAGACTTTCTTATGTAGGCACATAAAGATGTGAAAATGTGTGAAAAGATGTTTTTAGTTATTGCTAAAATATTGTCAAGCTCGAGCTATAATTGTAGCGTTTAAGCTACTTTTAATATATATTTTTTTTTGTGTATATATTGATGACAACATTTCGAAAATGCTAAACTGCTGAACGAGTTATTTACTCAACGGCCCACACAGTGACAATACAAAATATCTATATATGTACAAAATATATATACATATGACATTGTGTATAGAGCAACAAACATAAAATCGTACATAGCTTAAATGATATAAAACTGTCGGCTTGTCATACAATTTACATATTTGCAAACAAGATGACCGCAGCAATAACAACAATAGCAATAAAACAAAAGTATTTAAGCCCATGAATTGAGATGAAAAACTGTTTTAAATGAAACTACAGTTGAGATGAAATCAGTTTTTAATGAAGCTACGTTTTTTTTTTAACTCTCTTATGGTTATACATAGGTAGGTATATAGATAGCTGCTATGCTGCTGCACATGTTTGATAGACGCCAATCAAAAACGACAACTACCCACATCTTGAAGTTGTGATGCCTACATTTTTAGTTATATGTATACTATATACCAATATGTACGTACGGGTGTGTTCTATAAAAGTCAATTAAAGTCAGTTAAGGCCAAAGCAACAAGCATCAAGTCAGAATGAAGTATTTCCATAATGGTAATTGCTAATTTTGGGTTGTTGTTGCTTTTAAGATTTTAACAAATACTGAATTTAACTAAAACAAAACTAAATTGTCTTTCCAATTATTTAAATCAAATATACAATTGGATATTGTGTAATTTGAGCTTAAAATATTATACTCAAATTGATTCTCTTTAAAGATATTATGATTAAATTTAAAAAAAATTTATTTTCATCAAAAACAAAATTGATTACCAATAATAATAATAATCAGATAATTACGTTATGATACTAAAGCAATTCAATTAACGCATTATTATTTTCAATTAAATTTTTTTAAACATAGAATATTAGTTTTACTTAGTTAATTAAACATCTATATTACTAATTGATTTTAATTTAGTCTACATATTTTTAGGCCAAAATTGCTATTGAACTTAATTATGTTGCAAGAGAAATTAAGAAACAAAATTGAACCATTTTTTAAATCGATTGCAAAAATTCATATTAATTTTTTATTCAATTAAAATATTTGCCATACTAAACATGATAAAAAATAATTGTTTTGGAAATTGGGCAACATTTAAGAAAAATATTCTTGAAATTAAGAATATTTCATGACACTTTTAAATACTGGCATATAATTTTGTGAACGCGTTTTGAAACCAAAAAAAAAAAACATAAACATTGCAGATATTGTAAACTGTACCAATTTGAGATTTGACACTAGTATGTCTTAGAAAGACTCGTTAAATAATTTTATTGAAAAACGCTTTTGGTGACAACATATATTTATAAATCATCTTATGATTTCATTATTTTTTTTTTTCCTTCCTCAATGTAATGTTTTTCTATAATTTTTTAACTACAATCTATTAATCTATAAAAAAAAAATAAACTTAGTTGATGCCTGTAATACTGCTCATATTATAGAGTAGAGAGCTCGTATAAATTAAAGCAAACAATATTAAATAACAAATATGCATATGCAAAACTATGTGGTTAAAAATAGTTTATCAAAATACAAATAAATGCATAATTTAAACATAAAAATTTAACTTTTAGCTTAACAAATCAATTTTAAAGCAAATCTTTAAAATATGTGTGATTTTAAAACTATATTCAAACTATAGGTGAATCTTTAAATTTACTGTTTCGTTGTTGAGTGGAAGATCACAAAAACTTGTTTGAAAAAGTTACGGAACTATAATACTGGTAAAAATAATCTAAAAAACGAAAATATCGGTATAATGATAAAATATAATGATATAAAACATCGAGTTAAGCTCAAGTTTTACCTAGGTCGAAAAGAGAACTATTTACTCTTAAGTCATTTACAAATATTTTAAGCTTACTAATCGCTGATTGATACGATTTATTTACTTATTTTGAACAATATATACATATGTCCCATCTTCTAATAGAATTCAATAAATGTTAACTTTGCAAAACCAACATAATTTGTTTTTACCTTTATATGATATAAATAATTATTTATTTTTATCAAAATTGTGCTTTCGAAGGTTCAGTCATTCATTCATTGATCTCAAAGATCATCAGCAATCAGCTGGATGTAGTTCCTATAATTGTGTTAAATACTACAAGGTCAAGCTACTAAAAGAAAAAATTTAAGCTCAGAATTGATAAAATAAAACAAAAACCGTAAATTTGCACAAGGTCAAGCCTTTTCTTGGCTGGAAAACTCAAATATTGTATCATTGATTACTGGGCTCTCTCACCAACAGCGTAAACTTAAAATACTAAGGTTAAAAACCTATTAATTAATGAAGGTCAAACAATATTTGACTGGAAAAATGAACTGCACACTGATAGCCAAAATGAATATTGAATATTTTTTATTTAATTGTTTAACTAGTCTTAAGAAGTTTTCGTATAAAGGTTTTTACCCCCATTTGCCTTATTTATTTATATATTACAACACTAAATCTTATAATGTAAGACAACATTATGTAAAATATCTCAGATGAGAAGCTGTCGCTCAACACTATAAATAATCTAGCTTAAGAAAATTAATAAGCAATAAATAACTAAACTAAACTAAAACATTATTATTATTCGTATTAAGGAGTGCTTTATCCTACTAAAAATATAAAAACTTAACATAATACTAAAGATAACCAAAACGAAGAGTATCGCAAAATGAAATATTATTTAAGCTAAACGATGCTTTAAAGATTAATGGCACAAAGCTTATAAAAAAAAAAGAAATTTGTTAGCCAATGTGATGTTATTGCTGATCTCTAACACGACTATATTATGTATAGTAAATTGTTGTACTTTTAGAATCACAATTTTATTTTTATTTACTATTATGGTTTAGGAAGATACAAAATTCTGCTAAAAGATTATTAAAATGTTTGTATAACGATTACAAGAATGAAGCCTGGAAGTTTTTTTTCTTTGAAAAAGTTATCTAAGGGGCCACTAATTCTATACATATATGTATGTACATTAGGGTGGCCGCCGCTGGTATGGAGGATTTTTAAACCGTCGATATCAATAACGCCACCCCCTAAAAAGTTTCCTTTTTACCTGAATATAGCGCCTGTAAAATTTAAAAACGGTCCGAATGTATTTGATGGGTCCGGCAATAGGTCAAAGGTCATAACTTGCACTTTTCCCGTTTTTGACTGTGTTGTTCTACATAAACTTTAAAATCTTGTTACCAATCAGACAAATTATGGTTCAAAAGGTCACATATCTATCAAAACATAATTTTAAAAAAATATAGAGTCGGCCTAAATAAATTTGCTAAGCTCTAAAATTGATTAAATTGACTAATTACACCAGTTTACAAATAAAAAAAAATGTTCGTATCCTTAACATTTTTGAATCGTTTCTGTAGTAAAATGACATGCTAAAAGCGAAAATGCAGTCAAAATTTTTTTTCATGAAACGGGCTTCGAGATATTTAAAAAAAAAACATTTTTCGAAATTAAAAAAAAAAAAAAAAAATTGCCTTTACTTAACAGTAAGTATCTCTGGTTATACTAAAATGATTTCGATAATTTTTTTTCTCGACTGTAGATAATTGAATTACCCATTGATTATATTTGGATCATGTTTTTGTCAAACTTACGATTTGGTCGCTATTTATGCATTTTTATGAAACTTTTTTATGACCTTTGACCTATTGCTGGACCCATCAAATACATTCGGATCGTTTTGAAATTTTACAGGCGCTATATGCAGGTGAAAAGGAAACTTTTTAGGGGGTGGCGTTAGTAAAATCGTGAGATGTTGCAAAAATGGCCACCCTAATGTACATACATATATAGATATGTAGAAGCAACTTTTATATTCCATGAATGCACACCACAACCGTTAAACACCAATTAATTGCTCAAGGGCAAACAAAGTTAGACTGCTAGTAGGTATTACTAGTAGATCACACTGATCACAAAAAACGAATGTTTTCAGAAATATGCAATTATTTATTGCTTTTAACTGCACTTTAGAAACTTTAGCTAATTTGGCAAATTTTCACTTAGATCTCTACATCGAAATGCCTTTAAGTCAATAAATAAATAAACAGATGTTGCGAAAATTGCAAATAAAACACTTGAGCGCGCTTTTAAACGCCTCGACATACGCGACTTGGAACGCGAAACTTCCAAAATAATCGAATGTTGGTGTAAAATTAAGCGGCATGCGGTTTGCAGCATGCAACTTGTTGCGCTTCCCTTTGGCCATTTGGTCGTTTGTGCAGCATTGTGCTACCGTTTGGCATTGGCAAGGCAAATTGCAATGCTGCTCATTGACTTGAGCAATCGATTGATCTGGGTGGAACACAAGCACTTTTATATATAATATACACATATAATATGGTTGTGTTTGTGTCTGGCTTATATACATACATATGTATATATTTGCATAAATATTTGTATATGTAAACTTTGTTGCCTGTTCTTGTTATTTATTTGCTGTTTTCTTTGAATTGTGCAAAATGTTGTTCAGTTTTGGTTTTAGTTATGTCGTTATTTGTATTTATTCTGCGTCGCGACCGCAAATAACAACAACAACAACAATGACGCAGCAAGCACTCACAGATACAAGCACACACAGATGCACACACACACACACTCACATACACAAGAAATACCGATCGAGCAGGCGCGCAAGCTTTTCGGACGGTTCGAGCCAAGTTAAGTGGTTTGTTGTAGTCCCAATCAGATTCACAACTGATCTACCTGCTGCTGTGCTTGCTGCCATTTCGCCGACCAACCTGGCTCTGCTCCAATCTGCTCCGCTGCTCAGCCTCAGCCGCAGTCAGTGCTTGCCCAGCCCGCGACGCCATTCACAATAAACTCAGTTTTTACGGTCCATCTGCTCAGCCATTCATACACACACACAGAGAGCGAGAGTTTCAGAGAGCCGATATGGCCATAAATTTGTTCATATGCGAGCAGTTTCAGGCCCCAAAAGCCGACAACAACAACACCAACAACAACAACTAATCAAAGCTATGACCAGGCTATGTATGATATTAGCCCGGTTGCTTTACGAAAACGCCTCTACAGCTCTGGCGATTTGTCTCGTGCGAGACTTGAATTGAGCAATGAAGAGTGCGCACGTTTGTTGGCCAGACTGCAGCTATGGCTACAGCTCTTTGCGCTCTCCCAGTTTTGGATAAGCGTTACAATTGTTGCCAAAGTTATGCCGCTGTTGTCAGTCTCTGAGTGGACTCATACTGTCCAGTGCTGCTCATATGTGTGTTCATAAATTCCAATGATTGTTCAAGTTAAGAGGGAATTTTTTAGAAGTTGTGCTTATAGAAATATACATATATCTCATGAATACAAATTAGTCAAATCGGCTAGCTAAATGAGATTTAGCATGCCTTATCATTGATAAAAAGCGTCAATGAAATGCCAAGCCTATCTAAACCTTTATTTTTTGAATGAGTGCTAGTTCCGCCTAAAACTATAAGCACCTTGTTGGAACATATAATAAAATAATTACATTTTTATGCAATCTTTTCTATATTATATAGAGCTTTATATAAGATAGAAATGATCAATCAAAAATGGTATTTTAAAGTGAACAAATTTGTTTATCTTATAAAAGGTTTATTTTCCAACTATAGGCAAATGTTGACATATACATGCACCACTCGGCACAGGTTAGTTTCATGTTAAACACCCAAACTATAAAACCAACCTATAGTCCTAGTTATTTAAATGGAATGGTTTAAAAATGAACAAGATTGGATAAAACTACCGACTATAATATACCGTGTACTTTTCTAAATGTTCACATTGTTCGCCTAATTTGGAGCCTGATTAAATGAATATTTTATTATTCGCATTAAATTTTAAAATACTGCTGCAGGTGACTCAGGTGCAACTTTGGTGGCTCTTCGAAGCCTCTTGTTTATGTATTTATGTAAACTATTTTTTTTTTGTTGATCTATTTTTGATGTAAAGGTTTTGGGGTTTTACTCAAACATTTTTTTCAAAAACTTAATTTACCTTCCCTTGTGCTCAAATTACAATAAAAATTCTTATTACTTTTTAAGGATACTCGACCAATATTTACCGTTTATTCATGTGGACACATGGCACCAAATAATCACGAAGCATCGATAGAAAAGTCTTCAAAAGCCTTCGATGTTAAGGGAATTTCTTGATAAGTTAAGATCTGTCCCGATTGCTGAAAAGTTTTTCTCCTTTATATGGCTTACAAACCCATTAGCAAATATTTTGCAGTCTTTGAAATTTTGTTCAGCATTAAGGAATGCCAACCTTTTCCGACATACTATAAGGAGCTTTCAATGTCATAAGATAAGACTGACTGATTCTAAATAGTAGGATCAGCAACACTTACCTTTAATAATCGAAGAATTTTTTCTCGAAGCCAGCAAAATTATATAGAGAATTAGCCAATTAGCAAATCTCGATCCGAACGGGAAAATAAGACCTTGAATTCGCCCTCGTCAAGTAAACATCAGTACGCTGTTGACCATTTATTTCTCTAGGACACAAAACATGTTCCGAATTCAAGCCCCCAGTGAAATAGCTAGTCTTCCATCTTTCACATAGTTATTTTTATTTTTATGCCGTATGCACTTAAATTGAAACTTTTTTGATATTTTAAACTGCAGAACAAGTGACCGTCGTATGCATACTATAACAGATTTATTAGATATCGTAAATTACCAATTCATCTAGTATTATAGATGATTTAGATGGAGCTCAACTAGTTCTGTAGTTTAATAGATCAGCTTTTCACATGGTTTTTCTATATATTTATATAACGTATATAATAATTATATTACGCATTGAGTATATGCAAAAGCATTTTGGGTGCTTCAAGGTGCAAAATAATCGTAAAAATATATATCTCATATACTATTAGTATATGCGATGCATATGTATTTTGAACATAAAATGCATATATAGGCGACGTATGTATGTATAAGTAGCTACAAATACGTTTACGAAATGCTTTAATACGTGTACATAATACCAAGGCGTAGACATCGACGTACGACTGCCTGCTATCAAAGTCCGGCCCACACACAATTACTTAGATATATGTATATATAGCTATTTAGCTAATAGCTAGATAGACGATTATTGAAACTACATTTTATGGCTGCGACTGCAGCTGCTGTTTAAGATTCTCGGCCAGCAGAGATTTACCCGTCTCAAGAGGTCCAACAAAAATGCGCAGACTATCGATGCTATTGCGTAATTTTGTGGTCTGGAATTTGCTGGGTAATTTCGGTGAGCCGCCAACAGAAGCAAATGCAAAGGTCTTGTATTCCTGGTTAAGCAACATTAAAAAAACAGAATTAAGAAATTTATGTGCATGCATATATGTATGTACGTACGTATAGGGTTTTATTTGCAATGATAACAAGGAAAAAGTAATAAAAACGAAAAATTAAGGAATAACTAGAAATTAAGTTCAATGTCATAATATTAATTAGTTGACTAAGTATTATAACTGAGGCGCAAAAATTCAATCAGATTCTTCTTGGAATTATGTTCTAAGTATAAACGTATAAAAAGTAATTGTAACTTTTTTCAACTTAAAATCAAGTAATAAAAATTAAAATAAAACAAGAGTCAGCGTTCATCCAGCGCTATGTCATGGTAGTAATACAAGGAAGGTGTTTTTGGAACCATTTAAGTTACCTGATTGCCGCTGGGCGAGCTAGCCTCGCTAACAGTGGCCGGCATTTGTCCCATGTATGACTGGAATGTGGCCGTAGGTCCCTGTTCCCGATTATTGCGCGTGGTGACTTTTTCCTGTAGTGAGTTAAAAGTTTTCGAGAGCCATGGCTGCCAGCTGTTGCGATTGGTCTGCATTTCATTTAACGTTGTGCTTAACTGATGATTTAAGTCCTGATTCTTGCATTCGGCCTCCACCTGCGCAAGCTTGGCTTGTGCTAGTTCCAGCTCCAGTTCACGTATCCGTTGCGTGGCTGAACTAAGCGGATCGAGTGGACCCAAAGCAGGGTCATTTGCGATCCGACTGAACTTCGTCTTGTCCAAGTCAACAGAGCAGCCTGCTGTTAAACGGAGCTTAGCATTGTCATTGCCCACATCAATTTGCTGCAAGCAATGCTGGCACTTGGATACAGTGTACTGGAAGAGATTAAAATATTTGAGAAGCTGTATGCATTACATAAAATAAACTTAGCGAATGAAATTAAGTCTGTTTAAACTGAGACCACAAATTTTATATTATCAAGCTAAATATATTGGATCTTTTTCTCTGTTTCGATCAATTTCTCTGTGGGTTAACCGCGTGACATCTAGCAATCAAATTTAACCCTTCTGTGTCTACCGAGGTACTTCAATTGCTTAAATTCTAGTTCGATAAGGTAACGAATCTTTTACTCGTACTTTCAGATTGAGCTAGATACACAACGTTTTTTTTTATTGGAACTTATAATTTAAAAACTTTGACTTAACTGAGTTATTTAAATAGTTTTGTACATAAATTATTAATCTTAAAATTTTTAAGTTCCAAGCCTTATGAAAAAAGTTTCGAGTGTGACTTGATGTCTATTAATCTAGGTTATATGAACTTAATTTTGAATCTTTAACCTCTAGCCATATATCGTTACTTACCATTACGTTGCTTAATGTCTCATTTAGAGTGGTCATGTCCTGCTCCAAGCGCTGTATAATCAATTTGTAATCGTGTATGATGCCTGTATGTTTCTTCTCCTTTTCTACGGCACGTTCGTTGGCCGCAGATAGCTGATGTGTAAGCCCTTCAATCTCGGACTGCAACTTGCGACGTTCCTCGCCAAAGCGGCTTTCATAGATTTGAGCCTCCTTTTCCATGCGCTCCTTATGCTGCTTTTTCAGTAAAAATTCTTCCTCATATTGTTTCAATTTTTTTATCTTACGCTCGCAAGCCTGCTTCATAATTTTGCGTGCCTGACTTGAGCTGCGACACTTCTTGGGCAGTGTTACGCGAAAATACTTAAGTATGCCTTCAAAATCTAGTTGTCGCAAATCCGCTTCACAGATTGACAGCAAAGTGACAGCCACCTGGAATAATACTGGTAGACCGTCTAGCAGAAAAACATCTAGTACATGAAAAACAAAGCACAGGGGAAATCGCGCTGTAAAGAGCGTAAGAAACCACTGGGAGGCATACATGTGCGTCTCAATACCACAAATGGCAAAATGTTCGTACAGCTTCGGCAGCTGATCCTTAATCAGACGTTCCAGTTGATATAGGCGCAGATATAACACCTCAAAGCCGGCCTTATAGAGATCACGCAAGCCATAGTCATACATAAGTGCTACCAATACGCAAAAGGCATCCTCTTCGGGCATCTGTTGCGGAAATGTATAGTTTTTAAAAGAAGCACAATACAAAGTTGTAAATTGCTTGTGCCAAGTTCACTAACCAATAATAATCCAATT
Organism: Chymomyza fuscimana; assembly: GCA_949987675.1. NCBI lineage: Eukaryota > Metazoa > Arthropoda > Insecta > Diptera > Drosophilidae > Chymomyza > Chymomyza fuscimana. Next base: position 50,493,945 of record OX465089.1, read on the forward strand.
ATTGTTGTATACTTACATGCAACAGCAAACTAGCCGCTATAAAACTAAGTCCCTGGCAATATCCAACCTCGCTGTCATGCACAGCATAGGCTTTGGAAACCTTGAACAACGCATCTTGACCAGAGCCCCCGGACTCCTTAAAACATTTGTGCGCTGGAAATGTGCGATGTATGTCGCGCTGTATGACCGTCTCACATTTGGTTTCCTGCAAAAAAGCTTATTTATTTACAATATAAAATAATATTCAAATCACTCACTTTGGTTATTAATGTCTTATACATATCATTCATTTCCGCTTTGCCATCTACATTGGCCAACTTTTGCCAGATCTTTTCGCGCAATGCCTCTGGTACGCCCAAGCGCACCAACGCTGCTAAATTCTTGGGTCGCTTTTCGCCGTCCCATTCACGCAATATGGGATCCCATTCATCCAAAGTATCTTGCGAACAGTCCTTAGAAACTTCACCAGTACCACTGAGCAATGGTTCATCGCCGTCGCTGCTATAATCCGTGGGACAATCATCTTCTATGGATGCTATTGAAGAGGAACGCACAATGCGCGATAAATTGTTCATGCCTAGTTTAAGCAATGAATCGGAACGCTGTTCAGTTATCTCCTCTGAAGGATCTATAGAGTTCACCTTCCAATTATATTCCTCGGTTCGTTTCAAATGCATATAGAAACGTAGTGTCATTGGACGCTTGGACATAAAGTGCTCCATTATGCGCATTTCACCTGCGGATTGTATGGTTACCAGAGTATCAATAACAAAGCGAACTGGTTCTTGTATCCCACGCATAACCACATCAACGGCAACAGTTAGCGATGTCTTGGAGGTTTCTGTATTCAGTTGTTCGAAAGCCTTTTCATTGGCTTTCCACTCGGCACGTATTATATACGGATTAAGACACTGCATGGAGCTGGCTGTAGTGGGTGCGTTGCCAGTTGTAGTGGCATTGTTTGATCCACTTGAAGACTCCACTGGAGCTGCACTTGTTGCTGCCGTAGCTGTGGGCCCTTCAACATAACCCACGCTTAGTAGATCTATGAGCTGCATATCCTTTTGCACCACCAATTTTCCTGGAGCTAAGAGCACGCCAAAGCAGCGCTCTATCAATAAAGGTTGCAAAACATTTGAGGGCGTCTGTTTGATGGTTATGCAAACTTCTTTGTCTGCATTTGAACGCAGCTTGAAGCAGCTCCGATCACGCGGTACAGCGGTAAATGAATTCTTGGCCACTTTTTCGCGTATTTCCAAGGAGACTATGAACTCATAGCCAGCTGTATTCAAAGGGTTGCCACTAACATCAGAGGTAACCGAATTCGCCATGTCCACTGCAGAGTTTAAGCTGCAGGTCATGCTGGGCGGATACGTTTGAAAGGCTTTCTGGAAACAAGCTGCAAACCAAATTACAATGATTAATAAATCGCTTTTTAAACAAAGACATTCCAACAATACAAATAACGCCAATCTAAGTCTATATAAAGAAAAACACTCACCGCTTACTTGATTCACCGCCTCGGGTATATGACATCGAAAAACATGGCATTGAAATAAAGCATCCCCGTGCAACCAAGTGAAGGCAAAGCAGCCATTCTCAGCGGTCTCCAGGGGGCCGCGATAGTATAATATAATGCTTGATATTTCATAAGTGGCAATAATTGTATTGGACTCGGCATCGTGAAGTCTTAAGAATATGAAAAGTCATACGTTAATTATAAGTCACACGTGCAGTAAAGAATTACACCAAAACTTACACCACCAAACCATCAGAACAATTCGGTATACTGACGCTTATTTTGAGGCCGACTGATTTGGATCCGCTATTGAGCTCATTCATAATACGATACACATCGGTTTCTGATTTGGGTGCATTGATATTGGCAGCGCCTAGATAAGTAACACCCGAGAATATGGTGCAGCCCTGATCGATTTCTGAAACTAAAAAAAGATAATCTTTTAAATTAGTTTGAGTAGTGGCATTTAGGATAAAACGCATGTGAAAAAGTTTTCATTAATACGCTAAGGGTAATACGACACAAGGTAAATAATTGACGGTGGCTGGGATGATGTTTATACCCTGTACCTATAGGTACAAAGGGTATACTAGATTTGTGCAATGTATGTAACGGACAGAAGGAGGCGTGGCAGACCCCAAGTCCTTTATACCAAAATGCTTATCATAACCTCGGGTAGCGATTGAGCCATGTCCGTCCGTCCGTATGAACGCCTAGATCTCGGAGACTATAAGAGCTAGAGACACGGAACTTTACCTGCTGGTGCGCATATTTCCTAAGCAGATGAAGTTTGTTGAATCATGTCAATATCTTTCCCCGTTCCCCCGCGGTTTTTAGCCACACCGTTTAATATTTTCATTTGAAATTTAACAGAGCGATACGTTGTGGATACATGCATCTATGTGTAAAAAATGAACAAAATCGGACAAATACAGAAAAAGTTATAGTCAAAAATGTACAAATTTCACTGCCCCTTGCTCATAAAGTGCATCAATATTTGACTCCTCGTAATTATGGGTACAAGTGACCTAGAATCACAATTTTTGGTAAGCTGATTCGTGTGGCTCTAACGAACAAATCCACATCCAAATTTTATCGATGCGGTCCCACCACCCCCCGCAATCGATTTACCGTGTTTTCTCCCACACCCCTCAACATACCAACTTGAAACTTACCCCATATACTTTAAATAACTTCTTTGACGTAACATTCGAGTTTCATCAAAATCGGTAAAAATTTAGGGAACTTATAGGTATAAATATCGAATTTCACCAAAAAAAAAAAAAAATTCCAATTAGAAAGTTCGTAGAAGGAATATGCAGGAAAAATTGTTTGCGAGACAAAAGGTACAGGGTATTCCACTGTCGGGCACCGCCTCGACTGTACCACATTTTTTTACATATACATATGTATGTATGTACATACTAAAATATTTGTCTCTAGTTTGTTTATTAATGAAACGTCTAATATTGAAAGTGTTAGTACCGAAGCGGTGCTATTAATTGAAACATTTGTGCCAGTTTAGATCTGATCGTAATCATTTTTACAGTATACTAATTTAGCAACTATCACTTGGTCACTGTGCAACATTTCGACCGATTGATTTCGGCAAAATTCTCCAACGGTAGAATAACAGTGTATGGGATTTACATGAACCGACAAACTTCACCTACGTACATATGTAAAATGCGCATCAAATGTGGTGTCTACCCAACTATTATTCTATACAAAGCCCTTCTTAGGGCACGTTTTGCAGAATAGTTTAAAAAGCTTACCTTCGTCATCTGTCGTATCGGATTTTTCTGGCTTCATTGCATCCTTTTTCTCTTCAATGCAAGCTGGACTGGCATCAATACAATCATAAAAAACCGAATGCCCAACGCGATTATGTTCCGAAGCATCCTCCTCTTCGCTTTTTGGCGAGAAAATTTTACCCTTCAGACGCATTTCGTCGCCAACGCTGTCGGGCACAATAAGAGCTGGTTGGGATGTTCCAACGTCTCTTAAGGGTAATGCAAATGATTTCAGCTGAACTTGAGTGTGACTTTTCTTTTTATCGCTGACAGCTGCAAATAATAATTGACAATTACAATACAAACGTAGTTAGTATTTAATTAAAAAATTCTATGAAAAATATTTTGTTTTTATAGTTTGTTAATTTGTTGAACAAGTAACCATGGTAGCCGTCGTTGCTGCTTCGACACGATAAGATATGATTATATCTTAATTGGAGCTGGAACCGTGACTCGGTGCAAAATTAGTCACACGAAAAAAATATATTTCAAATTAATGTTTCGAATTTATAGCTTAGTAATATATAGGTACATACCTATACTAATGGTATTTTGGCGGCAAAGTTTCAAAATATACCTACAAACTAAATTGCCAAAACGGGTACGTTTGGTAGATCCTTTATCCTTTTATCCACGTTGATTAAACTGTGATATTACTAAATGTGTAAACGTGCGTTAGTACCAAACAGTGAAACGAGTCACGATCACGAATCATGTCCAACTCTAATTTATAAATATAAGTTCTTTTTTGTTGGGGCACTTGCGTTCCAAATAATTTCAATGTCTTTTCATATAAGTTGATTAAAGTGTATTCACAGCTGTGTATCTGGCATACAACTATTATAAACGAGCAGGCGCCGCATCGGTTGAATAGTTACGCATCGGCAATACTCACCAACTGCTACAGCGCTGCCGCGTTCCAATTCCAGATCGCGCAGGGCGTCTGTCATTTCGTGTTGAATATCGATAATGTTACGATTGTGCGCCATGTCTAAGGTGGGGGAACGATTGCCACCAGGTGAAATGGAGGCGGACAACGCCAAAGCGCTTAATGAGGTGGGCGCCTTGCTCATTTGTTCCGGTACATTCGTCATACCATGCGTGCCACTCTCTATGGGTGTTGTTACATTGCTGTCTGTAACGATTTCGTATTCCCCGCTTGTTGTAATTGAAGATTCCGAGGATTTAGTACTGAGATTATCATCCATGTTATGTGAGTGTGGGCAAAAGAGACTGCCTCAAGGTTGCCTTTTTACTGGGAGTGTGTGTGTGTATGTGTAAGCTGAACTGCAATTCAATTGCAACACTTGCAATTGTTGATTTTCTTTTGCTTCTTTACTTAATGCGCATTTTGTGTACGCTTTTGTTTTCGTTGCGTACAATTCAATTCAATACTTTGTACATGTATTAGAAATATTTCCTTTAAAATAATTCTTTTACTTTCATTTGCGCGCACTCAGTTATTTGGCGTAAATCGATGACGAATCGCGGCGGCGTTGTATGCCCCCAGCCAATACTTGTGGGTTGGCTGCAAGGGGCGACAGTGTCAGTGCATATGTATGCGTGTGTGTCGATGTGTGTGTTTACTTGACACAAAAAAACTATACAATGTAGGGTGGCGCTTGGGGTCAACAGTTTGATGCCTGTGTATGCTCCCTTTACATATAGATTTTTCACCAACAAACTTAACAGCACTCTTTACTTTACTTTACTTTACTGCGCATCGGCTTTTACATATTTTATATACTTTTGGGATAATTTTGATATTATTTTGCCAATTTTCAATAATATTTTGCAACACAACAAAAGTTTTCCTGTTTTGTTTACATATTTTTTTTGCACAGTGTGGTATAACAACGCTAGTTTTAGCATATCATATCATATGTTGATCAGGCGACTTACAGCACTGACGTTTACGCGCGCTTTGCAGCACTCAGTAAAAAACGTGCGCCGTTGCGTTGTTTGTCGAATAAAGGTTTTAATATTTAGGTAATTTATAAAAACGTATCAATTTTTTTAATCGAAAATGTGGCCACGTTTTGGCATTAAAATTGGCAACAGTACGCTATGCATTGCCCATGTAAAAGCTGATGGCAAAGTTGAAGTCATAGCCAACAAGCAAGGTGATCGTGTTTCTCAGGCTTGTGTCCTCTGGGATGGCGCGTCCGAAATTGAATGTGGGTTGACGGCGAAACAAAAAATGGCCACGAGACCGAAACAAGCTGTAGCACATAGTTTCCAATTGTTTTTGCCTGAAAGTGAGCTAAGTGCAGATAAATTGGCCAGTGCTTTGAAAGATATTCCTTGTGATTATGATCAGGACAAAGCCGTCTTTAGAATGGAGCATTCTATGCCTTCGGAAAAAGAGGATCAGGAAGACAAAGTGCAGACCAAAGAGCTCAGCGCTTTTGAGGTCACTGTGGAGCTATTGCGCGCAGAACTGGAGCTAGCGCGCCAGTATTACATCGTTTCGGATAAGGATCCCATAGCTGTGCTCTCTATACCCTGTTATTATCCTGAGCAGTCCTATAGACAGCTGGCGGAAGCTGCCAACAAGGCTGGCTTTCAGGTAGCACAAGTCATAGCAGAACCGACAGCCGCCGTGTTGGGGTATGGAATTGGCGAGAGTGAGCACAAGCAGCGCAGACACGTGCTGACTATAAAATGCGGTGGTCTATATAGTGAATTCTCTATATATGCTGTGGAACATGGGCTTTTAATGGAGCTTGCATCTTTTGGACCTTATGCCATTGGCGGAAGGCAATTTACCGAGGTCTTAGCACAATTTATCCGCGAGGAATTCCAGCGCAAATACAAGCTTGATCCCCATGAATCCCGTCGGTCCTTGGCCAAAATACGCAGCGCTGCTGCCAATTGCAAGCATATTTTAACCACACTGCCCTCAACACAACTGTACATCGATTCTCTAATGGATGGCGTGGATTTCAATGTGCAAATGTCACGGGCGCGTTTCGAGAGCCTTATACAGCCTGTAATTAACAATTTAATGCAACAATTGAATGAGTGCGTTGATCAGGCGCAGCGGCAAGATGCGTCCTTGTCGCGTATTGACGAAATTGTACTTTTAGGCGCCACTATGCAAATACCTAAATTGCAAGCAGCAGTGGCAGCCCGCTTTCCAGATGCTAAACTGCATAATAGTCATTCAGCGGATGAGATTGTAGCCATTGGATGTGCGCGACAGGCCGTTCATCTGCTGGATCCGCTAGTGGAACAGCTAGGCAAAGACGATGACTGTGTACTTGTCGAAGACGATTTGTTTATATGGCACGGCAATGATGAATCTAATGCTCAGTTGGTACTGGGCAAGGGCAGCATATTGCCTGCTAAAATTAGAGTATCATTGCCGCAGTCTGGAGAAGGCGATGCAAGTAATGCAGTGGCAACGTTTAAGCTACGCGGCAGTATGGGCGAGCTAGAAGTAGAATTACCGGATACCACGCCAACTGATGAAGGCTTGTTTCAGCTGGAAGTGGAGGTTGATTGTAATGAGGACGCGGGTCAGCTTATACCTATGGTACGCCTAAACGTTATATAAAAATCCTCTTGGAACTTGATAGCGTATTTATTGTTTGGTAGCCTAAACTAATTGTATATTAAAGTCAAAGTTTCAATTAAAAGTTGCGATTATATTTTAAAAATCCATTGTAATGTTCTGCTTGTAGTTGCGTTCTAACTTTCGCAGGAATTCTTCAAAAACCAGTACAGCTTTAAACATGCTGGTTTTCTTATGATCTTTAATGCGACTTTTGTCCTCAGGTGCCTCTAAGTAGCTTTTAGTCTTATCATCATAAGCGTTAATTTCTTGCAGTAATTGTGATATTGTAGGCACACTGGTAGGATCAAACTTTCCCACCGCATTAATACTAAAGGGAACACATAGTTTGCCTGTAGCCGGATGAATACAAAAAGGCGACTTGAGCAAGTGATTAAAGCCTTTGGTTACATTTATGTCCAACCGCGGATACAGCACACACAGTTGCACTTCTTCCACAATATGCTTAAGCTTGCGGCTCCAAACATTGGATGCGCTGGTGCGCATGGAGTTGGCAAAAAGCACAAAGCTATCCCAAACTAATCGGGAATGTGCGCCATCTTCGTGCGTCTTTTGCAGATAAGCTTGCAGCTCATTGCGTGCGCTTTCATCGGTTATCATCTGTAGCAGCTTTGTGACACCTTTTGGCGTGCCGAAGAGATTCTGATCTTCTAGGACAATTTCTTCAAACATGGGTTCTACTGTTTTAAGAGCTCTTCGAATGCTATGATGCATGCGATCGCCTACTTGAACGCGTGGCGAGCTAGTGCCCATAAAAACCGTATAGGTAATTATATTAAGATACTCTGCTACAGCAGCGCGTCCTCGCGCATCTAAATGGCGTGCCTGATAATCGCACACCCAGCAATGAATGCCACGACGACCCGAAAAGACCCAAAGCATATTCTCGAAGCCGAAGTCCTCACGCAAAGCTGCATCTAATACTCGTGCCGCTAGAACCATAAACTTCCAGCATTTTGCACAGACTCCAGCGCCAGAACAACATGTACGCACTTCATCATAGTCCGTCATATCGATATCGAATACCAATTCGCGCTGCACGGGAAAAAGACCACCTGGCACTTGGCGAAAGTTTTTAGGGCGTGTGGACATTACTGGTCCTATATCAATTTTGTACGGATTGCGCGAGCAGATCTCTTTTTCCAACTCTGCTTGAGTCTCAAAGCAGAGGTACCGAATGTAGATGTCATCGTGAAGTGTAAACGATATTTCACGATTGGTAAAAATGCCATCTTCGGCTAAAAGAAACATGTGTGTACTTATATTATTAAGGGCATGACGAATTTTTATTGATTGTATTTACATAGTCCATAGGACAGCCAGCGGTAGAACGGCTTATGTGGAAAGAGACGTCTATAATAGACAGGCAGCATGTCGGGCAGTATGGTAGCATCATAGACCGGCACTGGGAGCTGCTGGGATTGTGATTCTTGTGGTTCAGGTAGTTCGGGCATTGTTAAGAGCTGTAAAAGAGTAAATTAAATGATATCTTTACTGTCTTTAATACTAAACCTTCAAGAAATTGAAAGTCTTGCGACTATTAAGAATAATTTTAAAAATTTTGGAGACTTTACCTTGAAGGGACTGACCACACGATTGGAATATGTATGTATATAAAAAAGATGGCGTACGGTAAAGTCGGGTGCGGACGACTTTGGTATACCCTGTACCACCACATTGCAATCAAGTCCGAGAGATATATTTACAAACTCCAAGAGATATTTCTTTGCCAAACAAACGAAACACAACGAATTTTGTTCAAAATACGTTTTTTTGACCGATTGGTCCTATGGGAGCTATATGATATAGTCAACCGATTTTGATAAAATTTGGTACAGTGTGGAAGATCTCTAAAAAACTTCCGAACGCCAAATTTGGTTACAATATCTTCACAAACAAACGAAACACAACAAATTTTGTACAAAAAGCGTTTTTTTGACCGATTCTTCCTATGGGAGCTATATGATATAGTCAACCGATTTTGATAAAATTTAGTACAGTGTTGAAGATCTCTAAAAAACTTCCGATCGCCAAATTTGGTTACAATATCTTCACAAACAAACGAAACACAACGAATTTTGTGCAAAAACAAACAAACGAATTATTTATCTAAAACTTTTGGGGTTTTTCGAGGTCCTCTCCGATATCCAAAATATAAAATAAACTTGCATCCCCTGACATAATAACGCATCTAATCTGAAAATTTGGTTGCTCTAGCTCTTACCATCTCTGAGATCTAGGCGTTCATACAGACAGACAGACGGGCATGGGTATATCGACTTCTCTAGTCACCCTGATCACACTTTGGGTAACTTTGGGGGGTCTCCGACGTCTCCTTCTGTATGTTACATACATTTTCGGCTTGCACAAACTTAATATACCCTTTGTACCATACGGTACGGCAAGACTGAAAATTTGATTCTACGCCTTGTTTTGAGAAATATTGAAACGAGGACGGACAAAAGGCTAATTAATATTAGAATCTTCTTTCAATTCTAAGCACAACTGTATATACTTTTGGTATCTTTAATTACATCTTTTTATGATACAATCCGTCAAATTTTAATTTTAATTGACAGCCTGATAAGTATAAAACGACCTATAATTTCTTTTCGAAACCTTAAGCTATATTTGTATATATTTTTTTTGTCAATTTTTTTCTTTTTCAAAGAGAAATACACATTTGAGCTTAAAATATTTTAACGACATGCATTAGTTCAAAGTAAATATCTAATTGTCAATATGAGTTGAATTTAAAACAATGGAATACAGCTGAACACGGTCAAAGAGTTCGTCTGATACAATTTGCTTATTTTTTAGTACATATAAAGTCTGTATATATCGAACTACAATACATATATACTATGTAATTTTTTTATACGCCTAGGTTAGATCATTTTTTTAACTTAACATTAGAACACGTTACGAAACATCCATCAAGCGTCTAGTCCATATCCAAAGTCCATTTAAGCCACCGTCAAGCGAATGTCCTGCATCTTGTGCTGCTGCCAGCTATGCGCAGGTTGTCGTGGAGGTGCCGTATTATACAATGTTACGGAGGCTATGTGGTTATTGGGCATGACTTCGAATATAAGATCTTGATAGCCATAACAAAACGTCGAACCGAATGGATTCGCCGTATTTGTAGAGCTGGCACGATGTAGCACAACAGGGCGCTCCGAGGTAGCCAGCGATCCGCTTATCTCATCCCATTTCGTATAGGCAGTTATGTTGACGTAGTCGTGCTTGCTGCGCGCTAAATCAATATTGTCGCTGTGCTGATCTGACTGTAACTGAAACTGAAACTCACAGCGATGATACATATTAAAATTGAAATGCCCGGGATAATTGGTGTGCAGTATAAATTTCTTGCAGGTCTGTGTACGTGCATCGAAGAGAACATCAATGCCAAGCGTAAAATAGTTAAAGAAAATGTCACTGCGTTTGCTCTGCGCCTGGCGATTCACGCTGGACGAGTGTATCTTCATTTTGTCCTCGCTCTTAAAAAAAATTCGATTAGGTGCGCCCAGATGTGTCGCCACATCTTCACAGCTGTCACCAAATAGCAACTCGCGTGTAAAACACTGACGACGCGGCTCCAAAGCACGGCCAGAACCTTCAGTAAATAGCTTGAGTTTAAGGCCCTTGGTATGGCCATAAGAGGTGCGTAGTACAGTCGCTGACTCCAGATACATTTGTCTATGGTAGCAGGCAAGTGGCAGTGAGGGTGCGCGATTCTCGGCAACATTGCTACCCGCATAGAGAGACATTTTGGAGACAACAGGTGAGGCGCCATTCAGGAAGACCAGCGAACCGAGACCATGTGCATAGCCCGAGTGCAGTTTGCTGTCCACAGGGAAATAGAAGCTCAGTCCACGAAAATGTAGTGCAAATAATTGTTTGGCTGCATCATATACGCCAGGATGTGTGGCTCCAAAAGAATGTTCAATCTGTTCTATGGAGGGCAATACCTCAGGCGAATTAAAGTAAACGCCACAGTATTTCAGTTTCACTAGCTTCATGTTGAATACTTCGATGGTTTTCAGACGCTGCACCACGGGATCAAAGATCAGACGAACGCCATCCTGTGGCAGATTTATAATAATGTCCACGCCCAGCGGATTTTCATCGGAGTATAGCACCTGGACGCCTTTAATAATGCCAACCTGGGATTGTATAATGGCAATGGCCTGCGAAAAGTGCATGCCCAGCACGAACTCCCAAGCCTCGCAGCCTAGCGAAATTTCGGGCACTATTTCCAAGTCGAGCATAGTTCTGTGTGGCGTATAAAATACAAAATTAGTTTTTTTGTTTTTATACGCGCTACACCCAAAATTCGCCAGCTTACTGACCTTGATATGTGAAATCAGCTGCTGCCCACGAAAATATGCGCAATTTGTTTGTTGGGGTCGTCAACAAGGTATTTTGTTTTTTTTTTCTACCGACTTTTTTGCTTTTGTTATTGTTTGTTGTAGTTGCTTTTGGGTGTATGTAGCTGTAAGCCTGCGATTGTTTATAAGCAATTGCGCAATGTGTTTACGTAAATTTTTGGGCGTTCTCTTAATTTTCATATAACTTAGCATATAATTTAAACCGTTTTATATCACTTTTCTTCTAATACATAGTCAGACAAAGACTTAATATGCGCAGCAGAAAAAATGAGATAATAACAAAATGCACATGTTGCCAGACGTTTAGAAGAAAGAGTTTGCAGAAAACGTTTATATAAAAAGATGGTATTTTCAATGTCCATAACCCAATTAAAGAAATAAAATTGCTAACATGCTTAAACATTAATGTAAAAGTAAGCACACAGATGCAGTTAAATGTAAATTTCTAATGTTTACGATGTAACAATATATAGTGGCAACCTTATGACATATAGCAACAGCTGTGCAATGCTGGGAGCGCTATTTTCGCGCCTTTTTTTTTGTGCAGGCTTCTTATAGAATTCACTTACCCTTTTTGTTTTTTATGGGAATGACAAAAATAAGCGGGCAATTGAAAATAAATTTACTCACAGTAGTTGGAAGAAGTTATCACTTTTTATTATTTATACTTTCTAATATACGCAGACTACGTTTTTAATAGCAAGCGAGCAGCTGCTTAACTTCTGTAGCTAGAGTGACCCTTTTGCTAAACGGCAAAAATTACGCATGTTGTACACACTGATAATTTTTGAAGTATAGTATATATAGTATAGGTTATATGCATAAAAAACAAATTAAATTTTTTACCAAAATATATTTTGTCCAAAAAATTTCCGTACATTTAATGATACTTAAATATTGTAAAACCTCACAGGCAATTGGTATTTTTGTAAAAACTACACGCATTGCAAACCTTTCTCTGGGCAAGGTGCGTTGCACTTTGTACAACAAAAATTTGCATCCGTTAGCATATTTGCACTTAGACAATAATAACAATAGATATGACCACATCCCATGTGATGGGGCAGTGTTGGTCGCTCTCCGCAATAGATACAGGTAGTGCCCATTGTCATCTTCGGCGTAATCAACTCACGGCTGACACTTTGGCGGCGCCAGCCACTTATCTGTTGTCCAAACACCCAAGTATGGAGCAGACGATTTATTTTGCGAAAGTTTATGATAGGTAGCACGAGACCCAGTATTTCCTATTTACAAATAGAATGTCAAACATGATTTAATTATGTGAGAGTTGGTCTTTGCAACTTACCATGAAACCACCCCACAGCAGTTCCCGCGTCAGATACTTGTATCCTATATCACGACGTTGATTATTACGTAGGCTTATATAGTCCAAGCCGAGCAAATAGTCTAGCAAACTGGGTTTTCTACCAGTCTTCAAAAAACGAAAGTAATTCAGTATGTTCAATACCAACGCAGAATTCTCCGTCCACGTGAGTGCCTGGCTAAACCACTCGACGCGGCGCGATAGTCGTCGTTCCTCCCAACTTTGTACATATGCGGGCAGCACAGTCAGTGCAAAATGCAGCACGAGACGTGACACAGTCAAACGTTCAGCGTCATAAGCTAGTACTAAAAGCTGTTGACCAAATGTGGAGCAACGTTTTCCAACCGAACCAAACCAAATAGCTGACTGTATAACCAAGTCCAGCTCGGGTTGTATTTTGAAAAATAGCACTGGCTGCGGGTAAGTCTGTATAAAGTTATGACTTATTTTATAACAATATTACTACAAACCGATATGGCCTGCAGGTTCTCTAGCAGGTTATCACGTATTATACGTGTAATGTCCTTGTTTAGTGCTATGGCGTCTATCTGTGGGTGGTTTAAATGGTTGGTTGCTTGAAATTTTGTGAGAGATGCAGGTACTCACTTGGTTTACACGCGGCACATATTTATTTTTGATCAACATTTTTCTTATATTTAACCGACTTTATTTTCATATTGTTATTGCTCACTGTACTCTGCCCTTTTGCTTATTGTTAACAAATTCGTTGAAAAGCCTATCGATAAATAGAAACAGCACGATATTTTATCGATTTTGGCAGTTGGCAGCACCTAACATTTGCACTGCAACAATCAGCTTTTGCTTGCATTGGAGAATACGAACAAGGCGAGTAAAATAAAAACTGAAACATTTGGCGCCAATTTGTTGTAAATCAAATTTATTATGTTTTGACTAATTCAAGCCGCTTCTTTCTCAACTATGTGTATTGCTTACGTTAACTTTTAAATTATTCGCAACAATTGCAGATATTTGGCCATTTAGGAAGCACACCAACATTTAAAAATTATATAAATACGTTATTACAAAAACCTGTTCATGCATAAATAAATGTACGCGGAAAATGTGTCTGCAATTTCTAGTTTAATTTATTACTTATATGCTGCGTAAACCAGTTGTAGAGCTTTTACTGTTTTTTTTTTTTAATGGGATATCCCAAATGGGATTTTTTTATATGAAGTTTTGTCATTTCGTGCGAAATTTTTCGAACTGCGTATGGGCCTTAAAGTGCAAAAAAATGTGGCAAACGCAACATTTGGCCAACATGCGACCTGGCTTAAAGTTAAGGCTAAAAGTGCAAGTTCAATGATTGCCGCTGGCCAATGACCACTTTGTTTTTGTTCATTGGGTAAGATGAAACAAGTTTTTGATTTTATAAAAAGTACATAATTCACATTTTATTACACAATTTACATTTTCTCTCTTTGTTATCTCTTGGTTGTTCTGTTCAATAAAATTTTTTTACATAATGCAACTAGAAGATATGTACATTTAACAAGTAGACATAGATAGTTTTATAAATTCGTTGTTAAACTGAGTCAATGCACTAGAGCAGTGGTCGGCACGGCCTATGCACGCGAGCATAGGGATTAGCGACGTCGACACACGTCATGTGTTATACACAAAATGCATGCATGTGTGCGTGCTTTTTGTACTGAAATTTTCTCTGCCGCAGTGACGTATTGCGACGTTGACGTTGGTAAGCAACAGACACGAAGTTGATGGTGCGTAGCTTCGGCTATTGTTGGTCTGCTTTACTTTTCTCTGCTGTAGTGGCAGTAAAGCAGACCAACAATAGCCGAAGCTACGCACCATCAACTTCGTGTCTGTTGCTTACCAACGTCAGCGTCGCAATACGTCACTGCGGCAGAGAAAACTTCAATGCATACGCAAAAAAAAAATTGTGAGTGTATTTTGTGCCGACCACTGCACTAGCATGGTATAATAAGTAAGGTAGAGTAATAGAGAGTTTATTAAGATCATAAATTTTGTGAGAGTAAGATAAGTGAGAGAGAGAGAGAGAAGCAAGCAAAAATTCTATGTTGTATTTACACATAGCATACACGTGCATGTGTATGCTTGCAAATGCTGCAAATAAAAATATTCACGCAATAAATAAAACAACAAATCTTGTGTTTGCACACATACACATGTACTGCGTGCTTTAGCTGAAAAAGAAATCATGCGCATCGCCAACCTACCACATCAACAGTCGCAACAAGACTGAAAAATATGATCTTCGTGTGAGCGAGCGCATTCTCTATTACTCTACCATGTTAATTATACCATGCTGCACTAGAGCAAAGAGTTCAAGACAAGTACTTTATGGTTAAACAGTAGTGACTAATAAAGGTAGTATGTATTTAGTAAGTATTTATAGTAGTTGCAGAAGAGTTAGTGGAAATTATTTGCTATCACAGAAAATAAAATAAATGTAATACAAAAAACAACATGAATATTATGAAATTATACACACATACACAATAAATAGGGAGTAGTGTGTGTGTGTATCTGTGAGTCTGTGTCCTAATTACGAGATATGAAGCTGATTACATTTCATGGTCGTTCGTTGTTCTTGTGGCTGATGCTTGATGAAGTTCCTCTAAAGTGTCTGACGCTTGGAATCAAACGTTCACGTTTCTTCCAAGCAAATTTGGCTAATTCTAATTCCATAATAATAATAACTTTAGTTGTGCTTAATGGTTCTGGCTGGCTTAGTAATGATGCTCATGATGCTCATGCACCTCCTCATGATGATGCACTGGTGCAGTCTTGTGGACAACAGCGTTGAATCCATTGTGT
Organism: Chymomyza fuscimana; assembly: GCA_949987675.1. Taxonomy (NCBI): domain Eukaryota; kingdom Metazoa; phylum Arthropoda; class Insecta; order Diptera; family Drosophilidae; genus Chymomyza; species Chymomyza fuscimana. The sequence continues at coordinate 50,509,369 of OX465089.1, forward strand.
TTGTCAGCGGTATAGTCTACAGTGCGAATGGAACCATCTGGTTCAACCAGGGAGTATTGTCCTGTAGTTGAATTTAAAAGTATTGCATTCAAGTTTGTTGCCTAAGTCATTTGTTACTTACCCTTAACTGTATCACCATCGCGTGTCTCATGCTGGGACTTGACATCGCCAGTGTGGAAATCGTTGACGCCATATTTGAAGGCATACTTGGGAGGCGCCTATTTCGTACAATCAACATTAAGCATATTCTACTTGCTCCATATACAATTTTTTTTAACTTACATAGTAATCCACATGCTCATCCTCGTGATGCTCATGGTGCTCATAGCCATGTTCTTCGCCAAGCGATATACGCTCCAGTTCTTGATGATGACCATAATCATGTATGGGCTCTTCATGTGCCAAATGCTCATACCCGCCATGATGATCGCCATAATAATGATGATCTACTGGATAAGCCAAGCTCAGGCAAAGCGCGGATACAAAAATCACATACTGTAAATTGCATAATTACCAAGAGGCTTTAATAATTGTTTATGAAATCTTTATGGGTGGTTGGTTAGTCCATCATACATAAGTCTTATACTAGGTTTTTTTTTGCTTTCATATTCTGCGGTTATGTGGTATTTGATTTTCCCAATTGATTGTAAAAATTACCAACGCTTTTGCGGTTTGCTTATTAAATGCTACTTAAAGTTAAACTTCCTAATTTGTGAGTTAAACTTACATTTTTTTTTTAGTCATATATCAATCAATGTATACGTATATTACATAAGTACATTTTCGAAAGCTATATCGGCCAGTTAATTGCATACTAAGCTTCTGGAAATTTATTTTTTATTGCACCCGGTAGAGAAGTGGATATAGACACGCCCGGCTACCGTCCGTCCGTCCGAATGCCTAGATCTAAGTGATGATTCTGATCTTCGATTTAGCACCCTTATTATGTCATGAATTTTATTTTATTTTTTCTATGTTGGCTTTATATGATATAGCATAGTTTTAAGAGCATAATTAATTTATTTGACAAAAATCGGTTTACTATATCATATAGCTCTCGTAGGACCAATCGATTAACCAAAACTTTTAAAAGGCATAATTCGTTTTTTTATCGTAACAAAATTAGCCCCCATAGAAACGATCGCTCGAAAAAATGTTTTAACCTAAGCAATACAACTTGGTTGTATATAGAGCAAGTGTACAAAGTGTTATGGTTTTACGTCATCTTAAAGTCTGACTTTAACATTCGACGTTTTTATACATGACATACAATGGGTATATTAAGTTTGTAATACCAAAAAAAAAACGAGATAGACCCCCACAACCTTTATACCGAAATGATCAGAACTACAAAACGAATAGATTTAGCCCTGTCAGCCTGTCCGTCCGTTCTTCTGTCCGTAAGAACACCAAAAAACAAGGAGTATGAGATTTTAGCACAATGTGCATCTTATAAATCTTCACTTGCATTCAATTTTTTTTATATTGTCTCTCGCATTAACCAATCACATTAAAAGTTGCCACAGGTTCACATTTTCTTGCAAAACTAAATTTTACAAATTAATTCAGAGCAGCATGTAGTTTTATTTTCTGATTGAGTGAGATTAAATATCATTTAACGTTCATAGGAATTGGAAACCTTGAAGTTAAAAACAAAAATGTAAATACAACACGACTCTCTTCTCTTCTTGAAGAGAATAATTTTTTTACAAATATATTTTTCGTTTTCGGATTAGAGGTAATGGGATGCTCGGTCATATTAGTTAGTCTTTATTATATTTTATTTTTGAAATTTCTTAAAAAGTTACATAGGAATGAGCAAATAACTGATGTTTAAGACTAATTTTGTAAGGATAATTTTTGTCGAAAATTTCATAAGCTATTCGCAGAAACAAACCAGTTTTTATTAAGTTTGAAAAGTTAATTGCTGTAGGCGAAGCACTCAATAGCTGGATAATACTAGTCGATCCTTGTAATAAAGCTTCCAAATTTTAATCCTTTGATGAAAAGCATCACTAAACAAACATCTTTTAATTATGTTTGTTTTACTTGGTTATTTAAACAAAAATCATTTTCAACTTCTTCCGATGTCCTCTAATAGGTAGGTATATATTTCACAAATTCCTTGTATATTCCTTTATTTTTTATTTTAATATTCACTTCACTTTTTGCACTGCAACAGCAATAAACCAAATGATTCGTCATTTGCTATTATTTTTAAGGATACTGTCACTAAAGTTCTGTTTCTTTCACTCTGTTAATCCTTTGAAATCCTTGTGCCGCTCACCTTAAGTGCCATTTTTTTTTATAAATTTATAATTGTTTGCGTTAGAGGTCACAAAACAAATTGCTTTATATTATTTTTTGTAAATTTCAGGAGGTTTTTTGGTTCACAATGTGCACACAACGACTTTCCACAACTGAATGATATGGCTGCAACGAATATTCGCTGCTTTTATATAGTTAGTAGTTAGGAAGAAAGTGAGCCGAAAAGCGGCATAAACTGCGCTGCCTGCAGCAGCTGCAGCCGCGACGCTGACAGCGGCAGCGACTGCGGTGAGCGTAAGCAAAAGCTCAAATTTAAATCAGTCCAGTTTTTGACTCATAGTAATGTTGTTGTTGTTGATGTTTGAGTTGTTGTTGTTATGCAGGACTTTTAACGTACAGTTGGCCAAGTTATCGGAGATGTCAGTCGATACGATATGTCGTCGTCAGTGTTGCAAAATCCTGAAATCTTTCTTTAATTATAAATGACAACTTGACGTTGAATTTGTTTGCTAATAATATTTATATTTGTTGGTTTTTTGTTTTTACTATTGCATACATTAAGTACTGCAGTTTGTGCATTTTCATTGCTGCCTAGTCAGCATTTTCTGTGGCAATCTTTGATGCAGTTTTTAGCCAGTAACTCTTTCTTTCAGCATCATTATCAACATCATCATCCTCATCATGGTCGTCATTATGATCATCATTAAAAGCAGTTTGGCCCAAATTTTCCATTTGGCTTTGGCGTGATTTTGATTTACATTTTGGCTGCTTTTAAGGCTATTGTAGTTGTTGTAGTTACTCTTATTATTAGTGCAATTGTTGATGTTTTTTGTGTGCACTTTTGCCTTTTTTTTTTTTTAATGCGCTAATTTTCGTAAATTGTAAGTTGAGATGTTTCCTGGAGGGCTCAATAAACCCCCATAAAAACTCTCTGAGCTTTAATTTGACCAACAATGGCAGGGTATAAAAAATGTTGTAACATTTAAGTGTTTCGTTGCCTATAAACAGAGAATATTGTTTTTTTTTATGTTTAGCTTAAAGTACTTGCATTTTTCATTGGTTCAGCTTTATTTAAATTGTACTTAAAATCAAAGTTAAGTGCAACATAGCGATTGCAAAATTTAAAATTTACCTCTTAAAAGTTTAAAAGCACACAGACATACACAGATACACATTCACAGCTGAAGTATTTCAAGAAAAAAATTTTAGCACATTTGTCTAATTAGCCGTGGCAGCGGGGTATATACACATATATAAATTTAGATACTTACATATGTATGTATGACAATTGTGTTGGAATTGATAAAACGGAGTACGTCTTTGTCGATTTACTCAATTGCTTAAAGTTACATCATAAATAGTGTGTAAGTTACTCCAGCAAAAAGAAGGGAGTCAATAAAGTTGGTAAAAAACTAGGGGACCTCGCACCCGTCGTCCTTCGCATGCCAACCCCAGTAAAGCCTACGCTATTCATTTCGACAAATCCCATATCTCCTGCACTTTCCTTAATTTCTATGAATTTTAGAATGCTAAAGTAGTGCTTGCCCGACTCTAAAACACTGTGTACCAACGCAGTGTACGAAGTTTTTAAAGGGTCTTCTAGGTAATTTGGTCGTCTTTGTCTATAACTCCCGGAGTTTCTAGCCGATTTTAATAAAACCACTCTGACAGTCGGCAAGACATTTCTATATCGATAGCAGGGTATAAAAAGATATAAGTAGTAGGAGCAAAAAATAATACATAAGTATTTATGCTCATTTCCGTTGTCCGTCGATTTGTATTCAAATTTTGTGTTCCTAGCTTTTATGATCCCCGAGGCGAAAGCGTTTTTAAAACAGACGTATAACTCTCTACTTAGGAGTCAAGAATATAAGTAGCAGTAGTATCAGATTTTTTTAAGCCGAGATCTGTGTTTGACCGCGTTAACTTTTGAAACATTGTGGCGAGAAAAATGTTTAAACATGGAGTCTAGCAGTTACTGAAAATTTAGCCGCATCGATAAAATTTGGATGTGGATTTGTTGATTAGGGTCACAAAAATAATCTTACCAAACTTGGTGATTCAAGGTATTTTCTTGTACCATAATTACATAGAGTCAAATATTGAATATGTCCGTCAGTCCGTATGAACGCCTAGATCTCAGAGATGGTAAGAGCTAGAGCAACCAAACTTTCAGATTAGATAGATATATTATTTTTTCGATATCGGGGTTACATTATATAGCTCCCATAGGGCTGTTTCAGAGGACCTCGAAAAAAACCAAAAGTTTTAGATGGATAATTCGTTTGTTTATAAACATATCGTAACCAAATTTTGCATTCAGAAGTTTTTTAGAGATCTTCAACACTGTACCGAGTTTGATACAAAATCAGTTGCCTATATCATATAGCCCCCATAGGACTAATCGGCCAAAAAATCGATTTTTGTACAAAATTTTGGTATGTTTCGTTTGTTTATAAAGATATCGTAACCAAATTCGGCACTCGGAAGTATAGGTCCCAAGCACTGTACCAAATTTGATCAAAATCGGTTGACTATATCATATAGCTGCCATAGGGCCGATCGGGTAAAAAGTGTTGTGCACAAAATTCGTTGCGTTTCGTTTGTTTATGAGAATATCGTAAGCAAATTTTGCAATCAGATGTCTTTTGGAATTCTTAAGCAATATACCGGACTTAAATGCAGTGTGGTGGTACAGGGTATCCCTAAGTCGTCTTCGCCCGACTTTAACGTACGCCATCTTTTTACATTGCTATGTTATTTATATGACTGTTTTATTGTGTGGAATTATCATTGAAACTAATTTGAATTGTTTTTAGTGCATTTTTCTGCCATCTTCGGATATATTTTTTCAATATTTTCCATAACAATTAATTTTTAGTATGACGACCAAGAAAAACCGATCACAAAAAACCACAATTTTGACTTCTCTGGAAAGTAAAATTCTTCTTGTTTTTTTAAATTCAATTTAATGCTCAGTTAAATTTAAAATCAATAAATTTTCATAAATTTTAGCAATCATTTGTTTTTATTTCAGTTTTCTCAAATTTTCAGCGATTTTTGCAGGTGTGACAACTTACAAGCATTTTTTTTTGGTGGTCGTTTTCAAGCTCTTTTGAAAATTGTCTGTAAAATGCTTATTTTTATAAATTTCAAATGATTTGCTTATTGTGGATTATACCTCTTTCTTTTCTCTTTCCAACGGTATATTTACATTGATGCCTATGTGTATTCAATGTCGAGATATATGTACATAAAAAATATCTATGGTGTGTCAACTTACAAGCCTTTCCCCTACATTTTTGACTATAACTTTTGTTGTATTTGTCCGATTTGGTTCATTTTTGACACACAGATGCATGTAATAGCTGTTTTATGTTTCAAATAAAAATATTAAAGGGTGTAGCTTAAAAGCGAAATTCTACTAGGGGGAAAGGGGTAAAATATTGCTTTGATTCGAAAAACTTAATTTGCTCAGGAAATATCCGCATCAGCTGGTAAAGCTTCGTGTTTTTTGCTCTGATAGACAGATAGACGGACGGACGGACATGGCTTAATCGCTACCCGAGGTTATGATAAGCATTTTAATATAAAGGACTTGGACCGTCACATACATTGCCAAATATAGTATACACTTTGTACCTACAGGTACAGGCTTGAAAATATTTCTAAGACTATTGATACACTCAGTCCAATTTAAATTGAATGTTATTAACTTCTTTTATATACCGATTCGAAACTTTCTTGTCAAATCTTTAATGTATTTACAACATCAATTGACTTGGAGGTCGCTCTCCTGATCTTATGATACAGTTCTTCTTTGGACTGAACAATGCCTCGTTTGTTGTTGTCAGATTGTATATAAAAATATATGAATACCACAAAAAAAGATATATGTATGTATAATATATATTTTAGCTTTTATGTATATTGATTAGAGCTTTTTGGTATGTATTACTTACTTCAAGTATAATCGCAATTTTCCAAAAATTCACCTTGGTCTCTATGTGCTGCTCCACCAGATGGGTTGATGGACTTTTAAATGAAATTGGACGCGTTTTAATAGCTTTATTACGCTTGACGGCATATGACAACATTTGACAATAGCCAGACAACAAAAGCAACAACAACAAAAGCAAACTTCAAGACGATTAGCAATCAAGAAAATCAAAACATTTTCACGTAAAATTTTTCGCAAAAAAAGCGGCAAAAAACAAATAAAAAAAGATGGCGTACGTTAAAGTCGGCCGCAGACGACTTTGGGGTACCCTGTACCACCACATTGCAAAAAGATATTTATTTGCCAAATTTGGTTACGATATTTTTATACCCTGTACCATATGGTATAAAGGGTATATTAAGTTTGTGCAAGCCGAAAATGTATATAACATATAGAAGGAAACGTAGGAGACCCCGCCAAAGTTACTTAAAGTATGATCAGGGTGACTAGCGAAGTCGATATACCCATGTCCGTCTGTCCGTATGAATGCCTAGATCTCAGAGATGGTTAGAGCTAGGCAACCAAACTTTAGATTAGATCCCTTATTATTCCATGGTTATTCTTCCAAGTTATTCCAAGTTTATTTTATTTTTTCGATATCGGAGTTACATTATATAGCTCCCATAGGGGTGTTTCAGAGGACCTCGAAAAAAACCAAAAGTTTTAGATAGATAATTCGTTTGTTTATAAAGATATTGTAACCAAATTTTGCATTCGGAAGTTTTTTAGAGATCTTCAACACTGTACCGAATTTGATCAAAATCGGTTGACTATATCATATAGCTCCCATAGGACCAATCGGGCAAAACATTTTTTTAAAATAACATTCGATGTATTTCGTTTGTTTATAATGGTATCATAACAAAAGTTGAAATTCAGCAGTTTTTTAGAGTACCCAAGCACTAAACCAAATTTGATCAAAATCGGTTGCCTAAATCATATAGCCCCCATAGGACCGATCGGCCAAAAAATCGATTTTTGTACAAAATTTGGTATGTTTCGTTTGTTTATAAAGATATCGTAACCATATTTGGCACTCGGAAGTTTTTTATAGGTCCCAAACACTGTACCGAATATGATCAAAATCGGTTGACTATATCATATAGCTCCAATAGGACCAAGCGGCCAAAAAAATGTTTTTTGAACAAAATTTGTTGCGCTTCGTTTGTTTATGAAGATATCGTAACCAAATTCGGCACTCGGAAGTTTTTCAGGGTTACCCAGCACTGTTCCAAATTTGATCAAAATCGGTTGACTATATCATATAGCTGCCAAAGGGCCGATCGGGCAAAAAACGTGTTGTGCATAAAATTCGTTGCGTTTCGTTTGTTTATGAGAATATCGATACCAAATTTTGCAATCAGATGTCTTTTGGAATTCTTAAGCAATATATCGGACTTAAATGCAGTGTGGTGGTACAGGGTATCCTAAAGTCGTCTTCGCCCGCGTTTAACGTACGCCATCTTTATAAACCGGTTTTGATCAAAGTGCTTGGGAACTATAAAAAACTACCGAATGTGAGGTTTGATTACGATTTCTTCATAAACAAACGAAATACAACGAATTTTGTACAAAAAACATCCGATCCGTCCTATGGGGGCTATATGATACAATCAAACGAATTTGATCAAATTTTGCACAGTGATACCTTCAACCGATTTTGATAAAATTTTGTACAGCGCTAGGAATCTCTAAAAAACTTCATTATGCCGAATTCGGCTCTAAAATCTAAAACTTTTGGTTTTTTTCGAGGTCCTCTGAAACACCCCTATGGGAGCTATATAATGTAGTCCCGATATCAAAAAAATAAAATAAACTTGTCTCCTATGGAATAATAACGGATCTAATCTGAAAGTTTGGTTGCTCTAGCTTTTACCATCTCTGAGATCTAGGCGTTCATACGGACGGACAGACAGACAGACGGAGAGACGGACCGACGGACATGGGTATATCCACTTCTCTAGTCACTCTTATCATACTTTAGGTAACTTTGGGGGGTCTCCGACGTCTCCTTCTGTATGTTACATACATTTTCGGTTTGCACAAGTTTAATATACCCTTTGTACCATACGGTAGTGTATAAAAAAAAAAAATGGCAAATAAAATAAATGCTTAATTACGTTTAGCTTATGTTTGAGTATGTATCTGTATCTGTGTGCACCTGTGTGCCTGTGTGTGTGTGTGTGTGTGTGAGTTGCAGGTGAAAAATATAACGCAAGTCAAGACATGCCAAAGACGTCAGTTGCATACCAACAACAACAACTGTAACATCAACAACAATAAGCGAAAAAAGCCAACGTCTTTTCAAAATGTTGCAATCGACGATGTGCCGCAAATTGAACGCAATAATTTTTCGATACAATTTGCGCACTTTTATTTTCTTTTCTTTATATTTGTGCTATAACAGCCAATGAAAATAATAATCATAATAATTTTTCGATGAGTCGGTGCCCGACACTGGGACACACTGCTTAAAATGTTTCACAAATAAACTTAAAGTCTACGCCCAGTAAGAGGTAAGGGTATATACTTTTTGAGTGCTCACATGAGTTAACCTACAGTGGTCAGCATAATTATTTTGACAAAACTTATTTGTGAATATCGGACCTAGCTCTGATTAGCAGAGCTCGCAAAAAACGCTCAACACTTTCAGAGTGTCCGAAAAAAACCGCTCTCTTACGAACACTTTGAGAGAAGCGATTGACAAAACACTTTCAATTGTGTTTCTGCTCAAAAGTGTTCGGGTCAGACCAAGACCAATATTTTCGCTTCCTTTTTGGTTGTGTTTTTCGCGGACACTTTTGCTTGAGACATTTAGCAAAAGTGTCTTTTGTGTATGTATGCGTGCTTGTGCGAGTCGCCTGTGTTTTACTTCGTGTTTGGTCGCGCAGGCGACTTACACAAGCACGCATACACACGCAAAAGACACAAAGAGATAGTTAAGGTATTCAAGCTTTGTGTTGAGTTGAGGAGTTGAGGAAAAAGTCAACAGGCCAAAGCGTGAATCCCTCCTGTTGGGTTTTTGTGTTGAGTTTTCTTCTTCTTTCCTCTGTTTGTTTACATTTGCAAATTGGTATAAATTTCATTGAAATTAAAAAACTTGAATTAAAAATGCCTAGTAAGAACATAAAATTAACTTTAATTGAATCTGTAGCTAAAGTAGCTATGGATTACACAGGTTTTTATTATTTTATTGCTGCGAAAATGAAATAATTGCAGAGTTTGTGCTTGTTTTTTCTTGTGTTTGCTTACATTTGTAAATTGCAGAAAATTATCATTAAAATTTGTATTTAAAAATGCCAAGACAGAGCGTAAAGTCTATGCTGATTGAAGCTGTTGCCCAAAAGGCTTTGAATGAAATCAATTGTATTGAAGGTTCGTCTGCTAAAACAAATTCATTGTGGAAAAACTATTTTTTGTATAATACAGATACAATGGGGTTGCGTGGCGACGCACAAATTGATGAAGTTTTAGATAACTATCATGAGGACACGAATGCAATTTTAATTTCGCATCGCGGTGACCACTTCCACATTCTGAAGTCAATTGACTGTCGCCAGAACGTACTCAGTTCCTTCGACGAAGCCCGATTTGTTCAAATGCTGAGGGTAACTCCAAAACAGTTCAGGCATATATTAAGCCTAATACAGCCCCAGCATTTTCCAATTCGCATCTATTTTTATACACTGTACCTATAGGTACAAAGGGTATACAAGATTTGTGCAATGTATGTAACGGGCAGAAGGAGGCGTGGCAGACCCCAAGTCCTTTATACCAAAATGCATATCATAACCTCGGGTAGGGATTGAGCCATGTCGTCTGTCCGTCTGTATGAACACCAAAGATTTCGGAGACTATAAGAGCTAGAGATACGAAACTTTACCAGCTGGTGCGCATATTTCCACAGAAGATAAAATTTGTTGAATTATGTCAATATCTTTCCCCGTTCCCCCGCAGTAGATTTTAGTTTTTAGCCACACCGTTTAATATTTTCATCTGAAACTTAACAGAGCGATGCGTTGTGGTTACATGCATCTGTGTGTAAAAAATGAACAAAATCGAAAAAGTTATAGTCAAAAATGTACAAATTTCACCACCATTTGCCAATAAACTGCGTCAATATTTGACTCTACGTAATTATAGTTACAAGTGACCTAAAATCCTTTAATCCTAAATTTTTGGTAAGCTGATTCATGTGGCTCTAATGAACAAATACACATCCAAATTTTGTCGATGCGGCCCCCCACCCCCCGCAATCGATTTACCATGTTTTCTCCCACACCTCTCAACATATCAACCTGAAACTTACCCTATATACTTTAAATAACTTCTTTGACGTAACAATCGAGTTTCATTAAAATCGGTAAAAATTTACGGAACTTTTAGATATAAATATCGATTACACCAAAAAAAAAAAAAAATCCAGTTGGAAAGTTCCTAGAAGGAACATGCAGGAAAAATTTTTTCGAGCCAAAAGGTACAGGGTATTCCACTGTCGGGCACCGCCTCGACTGTACCACATTTTTACTCTTTTACTTGCGTTAACTCCAACAACAAGTAATTATGTCTAATTCACTTATTTTTGCATAAAAAAGCCACAACCTTTTTTTTACTTGCGTTAATACCATTTGATTATTTTAAATTGGGCGCTCTTTTTTTTTTAGCGAGTATAAGGTAACTCGTGGCTTTTCATATGACAAATATTGCAGTTCTGAAAATGCCGCAATTATCGTATTATGCAACACTTTCTCAACAACTCAACAGCAAAAAGTAGACTAGGGTCTGGGTTGAGTAAAAGTTGAGTTGAGAGTTGAAACACAGGGTTGTATTTCCCCATACATTTTGTTTTTGTAAAAGTCCTCAATTATCTACTATGATCTTTAACCTGATGCTGCACACAGTCATAAAGGACATTAACTCGAACGGAACAATATTTGACAAAGATTTTCAAATAGTTGCGTATGCTGACGACGTTCTCATCATGGCAAAAGACAAAAACAGGCTAGTCCGCATATTCAAGCAACTTGAAGTAAAAGCAAAAGCAATAGGTCTGAGGGTCAATGCTCAAAAAACTAAGTTTATGCTTCGGTCAACGCGTAATGTAGAGGTCAACAATATAGTCATAGACAATTCTGCTTTTGAAAGCGTAAATGAATTCACATACTTGGGTTTCGTTCTATCAGCAAACAAAGACTCATCGATTGCTATAGACGAAAGAATTAAAGCTGCAAACAAGGCGTATTATGCAAACATTAAGTTCTTTAGATCAAAAGTTTTATCCCGCATGCAGAAAACCAAAATACGACCTGTCCTCACATATGGTGCTGAAATATGGACTTTAAAAGTTAATGTTTCAAACCAACTATTGCGATTCGAGAGAAGCATTATGAGAAAAATATTCGGTCCTGTTCGACTTGAAGACGGCACATATCGTATTCGTTACAACAACGAAATTGAAAACATTATTGGTGGTGCTAATGTGATACGTTTTATTAAAGCACAGCGGATTAGATGGATTGGCCACATTATAAGAATGGCAAACGAAAGGGTTCAAAAGAAGGTAGAAAAAGAGGCCTACCAAGAAGGAGATGGCTTGATGACGCCGAAGCAGACCTGAAGACGATGAACATTCGCAATTGGAAAGATGAAGCGAGAGAGAGAGTGAACTGGAGGAAAATTGTTGATGAAGCTATGGTCCACCACGGACTGCGAAGCTAAGAAGAAGAAGAAAAGTCCTCAGCACCTCAACTCAACATAAAGCGTGAATACCCTAAGTGTATTTACAGCTATATGTATACGAAATATTTTGTTGTTTATCTTTTGCATTCTCTTTCTGCTGATAAAAATGGAAGCAGACAAAAAATTTTTTTATGGCATAAGTATTTTGACAAAATCTTTATGGAAGTTGCATTGCACATTTCAGTAAGTGACAAAAAAGAAATCTGTGTTATTTATATTTTAAAATAATAATAAAATAAAATATTGAAAAAAAATAATTGGAAACCATTGGAAAATCCCCGTAGTTAAGCTTTGTTGTGATAGCTTAAATAGTTAAAGATGGCGTACGTTAAAGTCGGGCGCGGACGACTTTCGGATACCCTGTACCACTGCTTGCAATAAAATCCGGTAAATTGCTTAAGAAGACCAAAAGACATTTGATTGCCGAATTAGATTACGATACCTTCATAAACAACCAAAAACAGACGAATTTTAAACCAAAAATGTTTTTTTGACCGATCGTTCCTATGGGAGCTATATGATATAGTCAACCGATTTTGATCAAATTTGGTACAGTGTTGAAGATCTCTAAAAAACTTACGACTGCCAAATTTGGTTACAATATCTTTACAAACAAACGAAACACAACGAATTTTGTACAAAAAACGTTTTTTTGACCGATTGGTCCTATGGGAGCTATATGATATAGTCAACCGATTTTGATAAAATTTGGTACAGTGTTGAAGATCTCTAAAAAACTTCCGATTGCTAATTTTGGTTACAATGTCTTAATAAACAAACGAAACACAACGAATTTCGTACAAAAAACGTTTTTTTGACCGATTTGTCCTTTGGGAGCTATATGATATAGTCAACCGATTTTGATCAAATTTGGTATAGTGCTTGGGAACTCTAAAAAACTTCTTAATGCCAAATGTGGTTACGGTATGTTCACAAACAAACGAAACACAACGAATTTTGTACAAAAAACTTTTTTTTGACCGATTTGTCCTATGGGAGCTATATGATATAGTCAACCGATTTTGATAAAATTTGGTACAGTGCATGAGAACTCTAAAAAACTATTGAGTGCCAAATTTGGTTATGATAGCATCTTAAACAACCGAATTATCCATCTAAAACTTTTTGTTTTTTTCGAGGTCCTCTGAAACACCTCTATATGATATAACACCGATATCAAAAAAATAAAATAAACTTGTCTCCCCTGACATAATAGCGCATCTAATCTGAAAATTTGGTTGCTTTAGCTCTTACCATCTCTGAGATCTAGGCGTTCATACAGACAGACGGACATGGGTATATCGACTTCTCTAGTCACCCTGATCATACTTTAGGTAACTTTGGAGGATCTCCGACGTTTCCTTCTGTATGTTACATACATTTTCGGCTTGCACAAACTTAATATACCCTTTGTACCATACGGTACAGGGTATAAAAATGAAGATGCCCATTCCTCATAAACGTGGCGTGACTGCATTCTTTAAATTCTCCTATTAATAGTTTCTCTTGCCTGCTCAACTAAATTACATGTTGGCTGATGCTCCTGCTCTGCATTCCTTAACTCTAAGTTTTCTCTGAGCTGTGTTTTATGCAAAGTATTATTTACTTGCTCTCCTCTTTCTGCTCTACGATCTAAGCAATGTATCACTCTCTGCAATGCTAAACTCTAAGTTTTCTCTGATTTGACTTTTATGCGTAGTGTTCCTTGAATAATTTTCCTGCTCTGCAATCCTAAACTCTATGTCTTTTCTGAGCTGCGTTCATAGCTTGCTCTTGTCCGCCGTCTATAAGGCCTCTCCTGCTCTGCATTTCTAATCTCTAAATCTTCTCTGAGATGCGATCTTTGCATTAGCATTTAGTTCTTATCCATAGTGTTGCAATTTAATGTCACATTAGGTAAATACATTAATATACAATATACAATTACCTTTTAAAGTTTTCACTCGATTTTAAATATTGCTACGGCATACTAGTCTTAAAATCATGGCATATAAGCGTAATAAATTTGAATCCGATTCTCCTCCTACAAGGAAACAGGAAAAGATAATAAATAAATGGCAAACTTGATTTGCCAGACTATTATGCGCATCTTTTGGTAAAATTTCAGCTCCATAGCTCTTATACGGACAGATACACAGACGGACAGACAGACATGGCTATGTCGACTCAGCTGTAGACGATGATCAAGAATATATATACTTTATGGGGTCTACCACGCCTCCTTCTGCCCGTTACATACATTTGTACTTTTTAGTACAGGGTATAAAAAGGATTATGTACCAAAAAGTAAAAAGGTTAAAAAAATATTTAGGGTATTCACGCTTTGTGTTGACTCGAGGACTTGAGGACTTGTTGAAAAACTCAACAGGCCAAAGCGTGAATCCCTCCTGTTGACTTTATGAGTTGACTTGTTGACCTTTCTTCTTCTTTCCTGTTTTTGTTTACATTTGTAAATTGGTAGAAATTGCATTAAAATTCAAAAGGTTGAATTAAAAATGCCAAGTCGAATAGTAAAATCTTTACTTACAGAATCTGTATCTAAAGTAGCTATGGATTACTCATATTTTTATTATTTTATTGCTGCGATAATTAAATAATTGCAGAAAAACCGTATTTGACTTTGTGCTTGTTCTTCCATGTGTTTGTTTACATTCGTAAATTGGTACAAATTGCATTAAAATTGAAAAACTTGAATTAAAAATGCAGAGTAAGAACATAAAATCTACTTTAATATAACCTGTAGCTAAAGTAGCTATGTATTACATCGATTTGTATTATTTTATTGCTGCGAAAATGAAATAATTTCAGAAAAGCCGTATTTGAGTTTGTGCTGCTTCTTCCTTGTGTTTGTTTACATTTGTAAATTGCTGCAAATTATCATCAAAATTTAAAATTTATATTTAAAGATGGCGTTCGTTAAGGTCGGGCGCGGACGACTTTGGGATACCCTGTACCACCACATTGCAATCAAGACCGATATATTACTTACGAACACCAAAAAAAATTTTTTTTGCCAAATTCAGTTACAATATTTTTATAAACAAACGAAACACAACGAATTTTGTACAAAAAACAAATTTTCGACCGATCGATCCTATGGGAGCTATATGATATAGTCAACCGATTTTGATCAAATTTGGTACAGTGCTTGGGAACTCTAAAAAACTTCTTAATGCCAAATGAGGTTACGGTATGTTCACAAATAAACGAAACACAACGAATTTTGTACAAAACACGATTTTTTGACCGATTGGTCCTATGGGAGCTATATGATATAGTCAACCGATTTTGATCAAATTTGGTATAGTGCTTGGGAACTCTAAAAAACTTCTTAATGCCAAATGTGGTTACGGTATGTTCACAAATAAACGAAACACAACGAATTTTGTACAAAACACGATTTTTTGACCGATTGGTCCTATGGGAGCTATATGATATAGTCAACCGATTTTGATCAAATTTGGTATAGTGCTTGGGAACTCTAAAAAACTTCTTAATGTCAAATTTGGTTACAATATCTTCACAAACAAACGAAACACAACGAATTTTGTACAAAAAACAAATTTTCGACCGATCGATCCTATGGGACCTATATGATATAGTCAACCGATTTTGATAAAATTTGGTACAGTGCTGGGGGTTTCTAAAAAACTTCTGATTGCCAAATTTGGTTATGATATCTTCATAAGCAAACGAATTATCAACCTAAAACTTTTGCTTTTTTTCGAGGTCCTCTGAAACACCCCTATGGGAGCTATATAATGTAGTCCCGATATCAAAAAAATAAAATAAACTTGTCTCCTATGGATTAATAAGGGATCTTATCTGAAAGTTTGGTTGCTCTAGCTCTTACCATCTCTGAGATCTAGGCGTTCATACGGACAGACGGACAGACAGACAGACGGACAGACGGACATGGGTATATCGACTTCTCTAGTCACTCTGATCATACTTTAGGTAACTTTGGGGGGTCTCCGACTTCTCCTTCTGTACGTTACATATATTTTCGGCTTGCACAAACACAATATACCCTTTGTACCATACGGTACAGGGTATAAAATTGCCAAGACAGAGCGTAAAGTCTATGCTGATGGAAGCTGTTACTCAAAAGGCTTTGGATGAAATCAATTTTATTGAAGGTTCGTCTGCTAAAACAAATTCATTGTGGAAAAACGAACTATTTATAATACAGAGACAATGGGGTTGCGTGGCGGCGCACAAATTGATAAAGTTCGAGATAATTATCATGAGGACATAAATGCAATTATACTCTCGCATCGTGGTGACCATTTCCACATCCCTAGGTCAACTGACTGGCGCCAGAACGTGCTCATTTCCTTCGACGAAAAACAGTTCCAGCATATATTAAGCGTAGTATAGCCCCAGCATTTTCCAATTTTCATCTATTTTTACTCTTTTACGCGTTTTATGCGTTAACTCCAACAACAAGTAATTATGTCTAATTCACTTAATTTCGCATAAAAAACCCACTACCTTTTTTACTTGTGCTAATACAATTTGATTATTTTAAATTTGGCGCTCTTCTTTTTTTAGCGAATATAAGGTAACTCGTTGCTTTTCATATCATGAAATGGCTAAAAAATGACAAATGCGAGCAGTGCTGAAAAGGCAGCGAATTATAATATTGTGCAACACTTTCTCAAAAACTCAACAGGAAAAAGTAGACTAGGGTCTGGGTTGATGAAAAGTTGAGTTGAGAGTTGAAACACAGGGTTGTATTTTGCCATGCATTTTGTTTTTGTAAAAGTCCTCAAGTCCTCAAGTCAACACAAAGCGTGAAAACCCTAATTGTAAACATACACTTTAATGAGTAATAATTGATACTACTCCGCTTAAGTGAGCGATCTCTGCTTTTTTCAATTTCTCTTATTTCTAACTTACATAATAAATGCTGTGGTAAGCAGCATCGTACTTAAATTTATTCTCATGAACCATAATCATAAACATTTAGGGTATTAACGCTTTGTGTTGAGTTGAGGAGTTGAAAAGTTGAGGAAAAAGTCCGCAGGTCAAAGCGTGAACAGCCCTGTTGAGTTTCATGCGATGAGTTGTTGAGTTTTCTTCTTCTTTCCAGAGTTTGTTTACATTTGTAAATTGGTACAATTGACATTAAAATTAAAAAACTTGAATTAAAAATGCCGAGTCAAAGCATATAATCTATTTCAATGAAACCTGCAGCTAAAGTAGTTATGTATTACATGGATTTTTATTATTTTTCTGCAGCGAAAATGAAATAATTGCAGAAAAACCGTAGTTGAGTTTGTGCTTGTTCTTCCATGTGTTTGTTTACATTTGTAAATTGGGACTAATTGCATTAAAGTTAAAAAACTTGAATTACAAATGCAGAGTAAGAACATAAAATCTACTTTAATAGAACCTGTAGCTAAAGTAGCTATGGATTACACAGATTTTTATTATTTTATTGCTGCAAAAACGAAACAATTGTAGAAAAACCGTATTTGAGTTTGTGCTGCTTCGTCCCGTTGTTTGTTTACTTTTATCAATTGCTGCAAATAATCATTAAAATAAAAATGCCAAGACTGAGCGTAAAGTCTACTTTGATTGAAACTGTTGCTAAAGTGGCTTTGGCTGAAATTAATTTTACTAAAGGTTCGTCTGCTAAAACAAATTCATTGCAGAAATACTTAGTTTTTGTTTATTACTAGGGGGTTGCGGGAGGACATGAATGCTATAATACTCTCGCGGCAGGGCGACCACTTCCTCATCCGTAAGTCAATTGACTGGCGCCAGAACGTGCTCAGTTCCTTCGGCGACAAGCGTGTTGTTCAAATGCTGAGGGTAACTCCCCAACAGTTCCATCATATATTAAGCCTATTACATCTATTTTTACTATTTTATTTGCGTAAACTCCAACAACAAGTAATCATGTCTAATTCAATTTGTTACTTGCGTTAATGCAATTTGATTATTTTAAATTTGGCGCTTACTTTTTTCCAACGAGTATACGGTAACTCGTTGCTTTTCATACCACGAAATGGCTAAAAAATGGCAAATGCATTAGTGCTGAAAGGGCAGCGAATTACCACATTGTGCAACACTTTCTCAAAAACTCAACAGGAAAAAGTAGACTAGGGTCTGGGTTGAGGAAAAGTTGAGTTGAAAATCGAAACGCAGGGTTGATTTACATCATGTATTTGTTTGTGTAAAAGTCCTCAACTTTTCAACTCCTCAATTCAACACAAAGCGTGAATACCCTAATTATTCAGCAAAGTTTCATGCCCAAGCCTGAACCCGATGTGACGTCACATGTTCATGTCTGAACAAATATTGCGTCGCCTGAGAACCAAACCTGAGACGAAAGTTGACCTTATAATCCAATACCTTAACAATTCACCTACTCATACACGACGACTTATCTATCTTATATACTTATTTCCGTAAAAGAAATTCCTTCTAAAAGTGATCTGAAACAAAAAAACAATCGCAAGGATGCCTGGCTTGAGTCTATGGAATTTCGACATCTATTTGTCATGCAACGATAAACTGCATTGTTAAATCGACAAATCGGAATCGGAATCAAAATTCTGAGCTACCATGCATTGCTACTAGATACATTTTAAGAAGTTTCCTTGTATTTGTTTGAGACATGGGCTTCCAAGCACTAACAACCTCATTTTTTTTTCAAAGAAAATCTTCGCAATCACCATCACATACACAAAAAAACTTGCTCCCGTTGATGTTGTTGTTGCTTTTGCAGGTGTTAATTTTTAGATTTTTTTTGATTTTTTTTAATGTAGCTTACTTTTACTGAGTGGCAGCCAACAGGCCACTTAATCAATCCTTCAAGTTTGTAGTTTGTATCTTTTTTGTTTTTGGATTTTCATGTTTTATACGCTTACAAAATACAAAAAGTGAAAAGTCAAAATGGAGCTCAGAAATTTTTTTTTTTTTTTTGGGCATTTGTTGAATGTGATATCCATGTTGTATGTATGTATGTAGTGTGTGTTGGTAGCATGTAACTGTTAGCTGCTGGCAGCAATTACCTACTAACTCATATTTACCGTTAGACATTTAGTACATGCATTAACTGTACATTTACGACATCGTCTATAAGACGTGAGCGTAAGCAATTTTGTTTTTATGCAGCTATTGCCCGATTGTCTGGCGTTTACCTAACGGTTACTGCCTGCTTGTTTAATGAACAGCAAAGTCCAAAAAAAAACATCAATGCACAAACAACAACAACATGTGAACAAACAAACAAACATCAACAAAAACAACAAGAGACAGAGCAGCAACAACTTTTGTCTCATTGTTTCATATTTATTAGAGTATTTGTTTGTTTGTTTGTCTCTTTTTTTAGCTTTTTTTTTGGCTTGTTTGTTCGTTCCATGCACATGTGCAGTCCAGTCCACGTTCATCTAACGAGCGCAGCCGACGTAAGCAGCACAGTCCCAGCTGTGGAGCAGCGAGCATCTTTCATCTGTCGTCGTACCATCTGTGGGAACTTTTTCTATACCCTGTGCCCAAAGGGCAACAGGTATATTAGGTTAGTGCAAATTTTTGTTTTACACAGTAATGGATTTTTTAAATATTATAGTTTTAAGATGACACTACCCATCTCTATGAATAAAGCTGATCGCGGATATAGCTCATTCTCACCAACACCTTTATTTCTTTTGGATTTCATATTTTTATATTGTTCTCTTGTTCCTTCAATACTTTTTTATACCTTGTGCCAAATTTGCAACCCCAGTTAAAACAAAGTCCTGTAATAGATTTGTTATTCAATAACTTGAGAGTTCGATTTTCTGGGATTCTAGTTTTTCACTGTTTACACATAATCTTTTGCAAGTACAAAGGGTCCAGCTGGATAAGGTACTGGAGAAAAACTTAACGCGTTGCGGCGAAAAAAAAATTTGAGTTTATTTTTTGACAAGTCTGCATTTCCCAGTTATGGGCAACTAATTTTACCAGTTGTGGGCACATAATTTTTTTTTTACTTAAATCGTTTTTGCCTAAATTAATGCCATTAACCCATTAGTGCCCACTTTTGCTGCTTAGTTACAGAAAATTGATCATACTCGTACCACTGTAGTTTCGAGCATAAATTTGATTTTACGCAATGTTTTTAAAAGAGACATGTAGGCAATGTAGAGATTTTCAATAACAGTTAGGTTAGGTTGAGGTGGTTGCCTGTCTTGGAAGAGCCCAGACGCACTTAGGCACAAAAAGGCCCTTTGTGATGCCACAGGTAACGCTGGTCGAGAGCTGACCAGGGATGCTCTTATAACTCTGTATATGAGCATTCGTGGTCAGCACACGGTCAATAACAGTATTCTGATTTTTTTTTTTTTTACTACTTATTCGAAAGACTTTCTGATTTTTAGCAGGTCGGTCAGAAAAACCAAACCTATTAACTGGGTTTGTATATTTTCTTAAATAAAAAATATTTTGTTATCACTAAGTGTGTTCAAAATTCAGTTTACTGGCTTGGCTACAACGGCGACATAGGGGCACATTTTTTCAGGAATGTTATTGCCATTGAAATGCATATGAAAGCATAAAAATATCAACCTTTTATAACTCGAGACATAAAATGTAGCCAGTATCTATATTGAGAACCAACCGAAAATAGTAGTGGGCTTGAAAGAAAAACAACCCGTTGTAGTTTTCGAAACTTTATTTGATAGGTGAGCAGACTAGACTATAAGCATTTTAGGAAGAAGAAAGGTAAGGGTTCTGATAATGATACTTTCAAAGAAATTTTGCCAGTTTAGAAACCGGCGGCTCTTGTCTGCAGCTGGCTGCAGAATATCTTCCCCGCATTTCAGTTCTTCAGCCTCTTGTAGTGAACCGAAATGAAAAATATATTTTTTGCTTATTGAAGCTAATGAAATTCTCTATGCCTTAACTAAATCAGACTGAGTTTTGACGAAAAATTAACTGAAATGTGGACGTTTGAAAAAAAAAATTGTTTTTTTTTCAATATTTTTGTGATTTGATCTTGCTTAAAAATAACAATTTAACACTTTTTCATGTATATTGTTAGTATAAGGCATACAAAAAATTATATCCTTTCAAACATGGTTTAAATGAAGGCAATCGAAACAATAGATCAAGAGTTATGCTTGAAATGCGGATGAAAAACATGGTTCCGAGAAAAACGCGTTTTAAGTTTTTATAAAGTTTTCCGTGGAATAATTTTCTGGTTTGATCAGTTATCACGACAAGTATGAATTTTCATTAGGTTTTGGGGTTGGTGATTACAAATATGAAGTCAAATTGACAAAATTCAAGATGGTGGATCCAATATGGTGGATATTGATTGACGAATATATAATGATAATCAACCCTTTAAAAATATTTTAAATTTGAAAATTGTCAAAAGTAAATAAATTTTATAAAATTCCAAAATTTGATTGTAAAAAATTTTAAGATTTCCAAAATTGTCCAAACAATTTTTTGTGGAATATGCTACATTATAATCACATCAGGATCTTAGTCGCTTATTCCTGGTCCGTACAGGATTCCTTCCTCGATTTCGAAGTTGAGTTCATATGTGTGCTTCTGCTGAAGTTTCAAGAGGCGGGCGTTTCGAGAAACGACCGATATTATCGGCTGGCCTTGATGCTAATACTGATATCCAGGGCGTTCATGATCTTTAGTAAAGATGATCTCCCATCGTTGAGCAAACACGCAGCAATGTATGTCGAAATTTCGACCACTTTCACTCCACAATGCAGATGCTTGGGCGCCAATCTCCAAACTATAGAGTTAAAAGACTCATTCGAGTTTTGTGTGTTTGCCCCAATGCAGCGTTCTAGGAGGAACAGGTTGGAGTGCGCTTCGTAAATCGGCTTGATGGCTTCGGCAACATTTTTCGCGAGAGGAAGAGGATGTTTAAAAGTGTCCTGTCTTCCTTCTTTTTCTGCAACTCGCCACCAGCTCTCATCTCCTGCAGGGCAGGTGGTGTTGCGGATTTTCGTCCGTTGAGCATTTGTGGAAATAAGTAACCCAGATAGCGTCTTTCAATTGAGTCTCAATCTTGTGGCCAACACTAGACAAGAAGGCCAACCTGAAAAAGCTGAGCAAGGTTCAACGGACCGCAGAACTGACTATAAGCGGGGCTTTATGCTCCACACCAAACGAAGCACTAGATGCTATCTTAAACCTCCTGCCTCTGGAGAAGGTGGGCAAACAATCAGCCACTCTATCAGCTTTACGCATGAGAGAGGCGGAAAAATGGAAAGATCTTGACTTCGGTCACGCCAGGATTCTTAAGGGAAACCCTCTGATTCCCGAGAGGATGGATTATTGTACTTATAAACAATTTCAAAACACATATCCCAACTAGGGAGGAGTGGAATTTAATTGTACCAGGCCCAGCTGGCTCAATAAAGATTTTCACGGATGGGTCCAAGCTGGACTACCGTGTAGGTGGAGGCGTCTGCATTGAGGAACTCAATGTCAGAAAAGCTTTCCGACTCCCGGATCACTGATCATTGCAATTCAGAAGGCACTGACAGAAATACGAAATCGTACTCGTAACGAAATAAGTACATTTGCATTTACTCGGACAGCCAGGCTGCTATCAAGTCCCTCGCTTCGTCGACATCATGCATGAAGTCAGTGAACAACTGCCGCTCATCTCTGGAGGAGATGGCTGAGCAGTTTTCAATCAACCTCATATGGGTCCCAGGACATAGGGATATCGAGGGCAACTGTATTGCGGATGAACTGGCTAGACAAGGAGCTACCAGCATCCTCCTTCGAGACAAGGAGGGCCTGGTTATACCCATGGCCAGCTGCAAACCGAGACTACGAAACCACTTCGCTCTCTTTGCAAACCAAACGTGGAATCGGATATCGAACACGTGTAGAATCTCTCGGCAAACTTGGCCGACATACTGCAGGAAAAGAACCAAAGAACTTTGCCGTCTAAATAGAGCCTAATGCTCGACCGTCATCCGTGCTATTACCGGACATTGGCTGGTGGGTAGCCATGCATCCAGGCTGAACGCTCCTCACCACGACTTCTGTAGAAGCTGTGGAGATGAGGAGGAGCTGGAAACGGTAGAGCACCTTTTCTGCCACTGCCCTGGACTGTGCAGGACAAGGTTCCGTTTTCTAAAGTCATACTTCCTTGATGACTTATCTCAGCTCTCGGAGCAGAGTCAAAAATGCCTATCAAGGTTTATTCAGGCCGCCGGATGGCTGTGACCAATATCTTTAGGAGACCTCGAGAGTGGGGAAGAGTGGTGTAAAGACCACCGTAGCCACCTTCCTACCAAGCCCCTTCGTGTCCTTTCTCAACTTCCGAAGTCGCCCCCCATCCCGCGCACTCTTTCTTTAACATCGGGCAGTCATCGTATGGGTTTAAATCAACGAGAGCCTTGTAAGTTTTTGTGTCCCCGTCGCCGATATAATTCTTATACTTGACTCCCAGAAGATTTTCGGATCGCAAAAACATCTCGCGCACGCCGTCCACCTCCATTTTGCCCGCACTGCCGGTCTGATTCGCGGTGCATTCGTCAACATGATTTTCGCTCCATTCTTCGTAATCTGGCATCAATTGTTTCGATGCCCAATTGTGACAGGCTTGGCAGTAGGAAGATTTCAATATGACATCTATAATTTTCGCGGTGTACTTGCCGATAAGCGAAACGAGACCAAAAAGCGACGAAAATCCTGGCTTTTCCACGAACCATCACCGGAAACAGATAAGTGAGTCAGCTCTTTCCCAGCCTCAGAGTTGGCTTGAATTTCTTCGCTCACGGCCTTTCTTTGAACAATTTCAAAGACAGTCTTCGATGCGGCGTGCAAATTGTCCAGGAAGTTGTAGTACATGGTGTTGCTGAATGAATTTTTTATGTCCAGCAATGGGCGAAACGTCTTGACACTTTGTACCCCGCACCCGAGAACGCAAAAAGCAAACAAAAGTCGCCGGTTTATATCATACACATTTCGCGACATCGGGGATGATAATAACTGGCGCCTATCGCACGAACAGTCCACAATGAGTTTAAACCCCACGCCAGGTCCCGCCGTACACTCAAACAAGTCTTGCAAACGAGAAACTCACTCAACGCGTTGAAAATCAACAAAAAAATCACGTAGCAAATCACGTAGCTAGAGTTGGCGTCAATTTCAACATCACTATAGTCGATGTCTTTCAGTTTTTTGGCAGACGAACTAACGTGGTTCCCATCTGCTTCTGCCGTATATCTATTTCCATGGAACTTTTCCTTCGAAGTCCGGGAAGGTGGTGGTCTGCATTTTAGCATTTTATAAAAAACTGGCGAAAAACTGTAAAACGAACAAACTCGTGTGCGGGAAAGGCGATTTGTAAGGTTAAGTGAGTGCATTTGAGATGCGCTGGGTAGCTGGCCATTATATTCGCAAGCATTGCGATACTAATGCAGACGATGAATAACTAAATTCTCATTTTTATTTTCATTTTTATTTCATTTTTATTGCTTTGAAGACAAAATAAATTTCGTTTTTTTCTATTTTAAGGGCACTTTCCATAGGTGCCCACAACCAGTTAATTTATTTTTTTTCGTAAAAATTGAAAAAAAACGTTTTATATTTTTTTCTTTTTTATGGAATCAAGTCGATTCTTTTTCAAGTAGTTAGCTAATGTCTGTAGATTTCCATTGATATGCATATGTCTATTGACTTGGTCAAAAGTTATGGCTGAAATAGCAAACTATGCCCAAAACCGCACTACTTCCCTTACTTATTAGAAGCATAAAGACCATTTCGTATGAAAAGTTCGCTTAAAAAAATGTTTGCGTTGGATCCCACAATTCGACAATTTATTTAAGTCCATCCAAAAGTGTGTAGATCTTAAGGTGCAGTAATTTGGAAAACAATAAAGCCGTTTTTGATGATAAATAGTTGTGTTTTGTTTTATATTCCTGAAATATGTGGATCAGTCCATTTTTTAAATAGCCCCATTGTACAAAAATATTCAGTAGTTTAGTCACAATTAACTAAAGACGAAAAACACGTTTTTTTAAATTAAGCCGCAAAGTGTTAAGTTAAAAAACTGAAATTTTGCGAAAAAAAATTTTTTTGTCTTATGTGCCTAACTGCATCATTAGTTTTCAAAAATCAAAAATTTGCAAATATATACATATGTACCATAGAAAAGCAGCCTGTATTTTGGAGACTATAAGAGCTCGGATAACCAAACTTGACATCTGAACTCATTATGTGTCCATTTAGATTCAGTTTACTTTTTTTTCTTATGTCACGCCCCATCCATTTCCAAATAATTTCAAAGCGCTAAAATTTCTATAATTTTAAAGTTAATAAATAAATATAGGAAATAATCGAAATATAGTATTTTAGAGGAGAGACGAATCGTACGTAAGTCTAGCTGACTTGGTAGAATGTACCAATTCCAAAGTGAACAATCACTCAAATTGTTTCTTCATTTGTTTATTTTAAATTAATTGACTTTTATGGACTTGACGGGATGGTATTCATTTATAAGAGATTTCGCCGTTTTGCTGTCCTGTACATCTAAAAGAACGAGGGAAAGAAAGGTGCTTCTTGGTGAGTTCAATACTGTCGAGCAGACTTAGATGAAAAATGTTTTCGATGATCTTATGGCCAAGTTACCCATGTAATCTTAACCAGTTCATGTATTAGATAATTTTTATTAAGGAGATGGCCACCCTGTGCTAAACTTAGCACCATTTTTTTTTGTAAATAATTATAATATGTACGTACTTACATACTATATGTATATATTTTAATGTTGAAGGCATTAGGTCCATACCAGCTTAATTATAGCTATGGATAAAAGCAGTTTGTTTTAATGAATGTTATAAACAAGTGCATTAAAGTTAAGGGATTAATCCATTATTTTGCTTTGCATGATTGTCTAACTTTTGTTTCCACAATAAGTTATGAAACGATTTTTCTGAAATGATGAAAATGTTTCAACTTTACAATGATTAGATAGAAACAATAGGTATGGAAATTAAAATGAATCATTTACGGTGAATTAAAGTGAATTGATTCACATTCTTTGATAACACTTAATAATTGGTGGTGCTTTTTAGCCAAGCTTCAAATTTTACGAAAAATTTGCCGGATTGACTATTTGGCAACGCCCAATTCAGTTGATCGGTAGCGAATCAAGGTTTCTGGGTCTTTTTCGATACTAGACGCAACGATTACTTCTTTCTTCACCAATCTCTGACAGGTTGGTGGCTTAAGGTCAAAAATAGTGTTCTCATGTTCAATTTTTTGCATCAGTAACATTGACAGCTTCTGTAACAAAACAATTGGAAAAACTATCAGTGCTTTCGGATAACTGATTTCCGAGTAGTTCTAACTTTTTGTTTTACTCTTGCTCGTATGGTGTACGAGTCCTGCTGTGGGTGTGCACGCTTCAAATCAAGAAAACCTTTTTTTTTTAATTTACCATAGTGTGGGGCTCTGCACTTTCTCCTGAGCTTGGGAGTACTTAGCAGCAGAATGGCTATATCTGAATCCAAACTTTGTCGTCCAAGATGTCTCTATGAAAACTGTGAGAACTGAAACAATAAGTAACATGCCGTAATTACTTGCGGGTATAATAGGTATAATAATAATAATAAAATAATAATTTCCCTGACTGACAATTGTGTCAGTCGCCCCTGGAGCATGAGGATCTCTATTAATAACTGGTCGAAGAGAACAGTTTATAGCCGAATCCGAACGGCGGTATTTTGAATTAATAGAGATTTTCTTGGGCAAATAGTGTCTTTGAGCTAGCGATGCCAGTGCTACTGTAGGGACTCGAACCACTTGCGGGTATAGGGTATATTAAAGTCACGATGTCCCAACTGTTACCGGCACATTTGTTTTTTTCTCTAAATGCATTTTGTTTTGTTTCTTGTTGCACTGGTATCCTTTTATGCATGCAAGCCACAAATCTTGCATAATACCTGCCATTGTTGTTGCTATGGCACATAATTGAATATAACATTTTTATTTCATATAGATATCAATTTAGTAATTTATTATGAATCATTTTTCTTTATATAAAGAGTTTAAAAAACGCAAATCCTAAACAGATTTATGGCCTGGTCACTGACTTATGATAAGAATAACTAATAAATTTCGCGAAAATTAAAGTGTTCAACTTGTTTGAAAATAAATATTTTTATATAGATGGTATGTGCAGTTGTAAAAAATGAACAAGAAATATCTTCACCGTGTAGGCCTATTTTAACTTATAGTAAATATTTTTTATCTACAAAAGTTGCTTATTATTTGAAGTAACTTTCAAGTCCGTGGATTCATGATGTAAGGAAAATTGTAATATTAAAAGAAGATTTATAATTAAATAAGCTTCTGAGTTACATAATATTTGCAATGAAGAGTTATTATATTTATTTGTTAAACAGTTTTATTTAAAAGAGGGGTGAATACGTATTATTGAGAATTCGATGAAATATCTTGTATTGGTTTTTGCTGATAATAAATTTTTGCAAGAAACCGATTTTTGTGATCTTTCACCTTAAATATCTGGAGACGGGGTCATGACATTCATTGTTTCTATTGATAAAATAATGTCGAAACAATCATTAATATAAGGTTTGAGGTTATTAACTTTCCATTCGGAGAAATTATGCTTATTTGTCATAATAAAAAATTAAAAAAAATATTTTAAATTACAGTATACGCTATAAAAACGAAACTTTCCATACAGTTTAATTATATTGTATGATAATTATATATTTTACAATGTGTACAAAATCGTTTTAGTCTTTTTAAAGTTATTCCAAATAGCATTTTCATCTTTGGTTCCGTCACCCATTTACCAACTAACTATATAAATTTTTGAAAATTGAAGAACAACTTTTAACAAATTTTAATAGCCAAATAAATTCATTTTGCTGTTTTTTTTTTGTTTATTAAAGGATTCTAGACTAGAATCTAGTTTATTAGAGAACTGAAAAGCCTCTAAAGGTATTTTTTTTAAATATAATTTAGGATACAGTACAGAAAATATATATTCTACTATATGCATAACTTTATCTTTTATGCCTTTAAATGGCATTTTGTCACAAAAACTATTCTTAACAAAACCAATTCACATGAGTCTTGTAATAAACTGCTGTTAACGTTGTTAGTGGGGCCTCAATGAGTATGAAAAGTAGCCTGTTTTTCTACTCTAGTTATTTTTCATACTTGCTCGGGTAATCTTGCTTTCAAATCTAGTTGTTAGGATTGCTCAAGTTGTCATCGGATTTGCGATCGTAGAGACACCCATTGATAACTAGTTCCATCCTGTTAACTGAGCCTATTTTTTGTTGCCTTGCATGGGTTCCTCTCAAAGAGTTGGGGCACTGCGACCAGAAATCACTGCAAAAGACTTTCCACTTTCCGCATGAATAGCAGTAGGTCTTTTGTTGGTATTGACCTAAGATGGAAGGGACTAATCCGTTCCATTCCCATGTGACAGGCTCTGTCCCACAACAGCGCTGGGCAGTAACAGAGAATATGTCTGGTGGTTTCATCGTCCTCGAGACAGGGTCTACACTCTGAAGAATCCGATAGGCCCATTTTCTGTAGTTGGTATTTTACAGTGTGTTGCCCAGATAGGTATGCTACCAGGAGTTTTAAGGCCGCTCTGCCAAGGCCTTTTGTTTTGATCATATCCAGAGGTTTGACAAGCGCTTTTGCTTATCGCAGCCCCGGTAAGGAGAACCAGTATCTCCTATGTTCTCCTGCAGTCCATGGAGAGAGGAGATGCTCCATGATGATAATGCCCTGATAGCAGCTTGGCTATCTGAATAAATACAGATGTTTGCTCCCCTAGTTCCCTTGTGAAGGATACTGTGGGCGCTGATCTCTGTGGCATCAATCTCTGCTTGAAAGACGCTGGGCCAGATGCCCATTGCAGTAGAGATTCTGGTGTTGGGTCCACAGACTCCAACACCTACACCCTGTTCAGTTATGGACCTATCCGTTAACCATTGTTGCCACCGGAGGTTTCCACAGGGGCTGCCATCAGCCCAAGTCTCCCGACTTGGGAGAAGAGATCTAAATTTCTTGTTGTGAAATAATTCCTTGATCATAAGATCTGATCTAGAGCAGATCGATACGTCAGGAAGGGAATATGTAAGTGCGGCATGACCAGTGTCACTTGCTAAGAGTCCAGATGTAATCTAGATAGGTAGTAGACTCTGCTTGGCTGACTTTTTGATGAAAATGCGCAGTGGTGTGAGTCCAAGGACTGACTCCATTACAGCTATGGGACACCACACAAGCGCTGCATATGTGACGATAGGCCGTATCATCATAAGGTATATCCATTCTATAATATTAGGGCTGAAGCCCTATGTGCTGCTGAAGAGTAGAGCTCGAGTGGCTTTGGAGAGCACTTGCTCTAAGTGTGAGTTCCAGTTTAGTCGTTTGTCTAGGACCACTCCTAGATATTTGACCTGTTCTGAAAACTTAACCTCAGTGTTATTTATAACGAGGTTCCGAAGCTTCATATTGTATCTCTTCGTGAAGGAAACAATCATAGCTTTCTGGGGGTTGATGCTAAGCCCCTTGCTCAGACACCAGTTCAAGGTTATTTGTAGAGCATTATCCATCATCTCTATGATGGTGTTCTCATACATTTTTACCCGTCACTATGATAGCCAGGTCATCTGCGTAGCCAGAGACCATAGCAGGGGAGATAACACACCTTTTTTGGACAACCTTTTACAGCTCCTATGCTGACTGTTGTACCATCTAGAGATGAAGTTATGTCCCTCTGTCGGAGCATGGATTCAACCAATGTGATCACGTGTGGTTCTATGTTTCTATGTGCCAACGCTCTAGAGATAGACCCGAAGTCAGTATTGTCAAAAGCTCCCTCGACATCCAGGAAGGCACACAAAGCTATGTTTCTGATTAGGTGGTGGCAATCTCTATTGACTTTCCTTTGGAGTAAGCAAACTGCATTGGGTTCAACTTGACTTGCAGTTTGTTTCTGATATGAAGGTCGAGAATTCTCTCTATTGTTTTAAGAAGGAATGATGTTAGACTGATTGGTCTGTATGACTTGGGCTTATCTATTGGCCTATTGCCAGATTTGGCGATGAAGACTCCCCGTACTCTCCTCCAAGAGTGAGGTATGCATCCCCAATCAAAGCTTGCTCTAAACAGACGAATCAGTGTGTTCAGGATGAGATCCAGGCGTTTCTGGCAGTGATGCCAGAA
This sequence comes from Chymomyza fuscimana, assembly GCA_949987675.1. Taxonomy (NCBI): domain Eukaryota; kingdom Metazoa; phylum Arthropoda; class Insecta; order Diptera; family Drosophilidae; genus Chymomyza; species Chymomyza fuscimana. The sequence goes on from OX465089.1 coordinate 50,539,580, forward strand.
ATTGAGAGACAAAATAAGATAGAATTAAAAAAAAAAGTTGCTAAAATAAGCTAAAAATCAAAATAAATCTGCTAAAAAACAAGCTACACTGAACTGCTCCCAAAAACAAAAATTTTTTCGTTGTTTTAGTACTTAAATATTTTTCTTATATTAAATTACTAATGATTTCATCAACATCAGCAGAATCTTCTTCATCACTTAAATATTTTTCGTTTATTGAAATTAATTTTAAATATTTAAGTGGCTCATTATAAGTATGGCAACACTTGCTATTTTTGCGCAGCCCGTATCTGTGAAATTTAAAACAAAAAAGTTATTTTAATAACACTAGTTTACAAATTTTAAAAAATGTTGGTATCCTCAACATGTTTTAGTCATTTCCGCAGTAAAATGTCATGCTAAAACCGAAAATGCCATTTTTCGAAATTAATAAAAAAGTGTCTACTTAAAAACAAATACCTCTGGTTGTACTAAACTGATTTTTATTATTTTTTTACCATACCGTAGATAATTGAATTACCCATCCATTATATATAGAACTTATTTTTGTCTTTACTGTATTTTCTTTACTTATCCATTCATATAAAATTTTTCGTAATTTTTAGCACATTTCTAAGAAAAATTCTATATCGAACGTAAATTTAAAAATTTAAAAAAATGTTTTCATACAGTTTTTTCTATGGCTCATAAAGTTCGATCGATTACGAAAAAAATGAGTGGTACATATTTTTTGAGTTCCGTTAAAACGCTGTTCTTTGGTCCTGTCATGTAGAGGTGGTATACTATCGATGGCACTATCGATAGTATCGATAGTTTTATTTTACGGATACTATCGATGGTTTTCTTCGATATATCGATAGGTTACTTTTGTATGTGAAAAACTTTTTTGACAAATGAACAGACGCTTCCGATGGGGACTATAAAAAATTATTTAAGTAAGTCAAATTTTTATAAAAATTCTTCGCATAAAAAACCAAAAATCGATGCCGCATTAACCTTAATGATTGCCACCAACGTCCAGCATTTCCGGATAGTAGACGACTGTGGTGGCTTCCAAAATGACGAATTTCAAAAAATTCGTTTGACGTTCCACATTATTTGGCCAGTCAAAATTTAAGCCAAAATGCAAATTCATTGAGCCCTTTGAAGTTTAGTATAAACAACAATTAAAAAATGTAACTAAAACTTATTCTACTTTCAGGGATCCGACTGTGCTGGACTACAAAGCTTGGTCAACAAATGTTTATGCACTCCTGCCACGTCTACTGAAAGTGGAGGATGGATGTACAAATGTTTATGCACTCCTGCCACGTCTACTGAAAGTGGAGGATGGATGTTCAGTAGAAGCGGCCTTATAGTTTTGGACATAAGGACGCGACATGTCAACATGTCGGTCTTCTGCCACAAAAAGAATCTACTTGAAAGATCATTTTTTTATGATTGCTAATTGTTGAATGGACAGTTTTTGGTTTTTTAAGATGTAATTTTAAAAGGATGTCTTTTTACAATGTCATGAATAAAACGTTTCTGTTAAAATTTTTGAAATACTCTTTTTATAAGTCTTCCCCGCTTGGCCTTTTTGTGTGCCATATTTCACTTTGTTCGATAGTACTATCGATAGTATCGATAGTTTCAACTATCGAAGTCTAAACTATCTAGGGGTGGCACTATCGATAGTATCCCACCTCTACTATCATGACCCTTGCATTGTTTGTTCCAATTCCCATCATATTGGTAATTTTCAAGTTCAATTCTGAGAGCTAATTTTTCACACTCTCAGCTATCGATTTGGCATCTCCGGTTTCAATTTCAACTAGGCTACGAAATGTTGAAACTAATGCGGATTTTCTTCTTTCTTCTTCTTTCGTGTATGGCGTCAGTAAAAACAAAGTTAACGTACCGATATACCAATGAAAATACTTTTTATGTAGCGATAAATGACGATACGCGCATAAAAATATCGATAAGGCTTTTAAGCTAATACAAGCTAAATGCAAATTAAAAAAAATCCTAGATTTACAGCTATAAGCATTTTGAAAAATTTATAAGCTATTTAGTTTTAAAATATGGTAAATCTAGCTATAAAAAAGCTTAAGGATTCTTTGGCCATGACTCGTCGAAGCCTAGCCGCTTCTGTTAGGTTTTGGAATTTATTGCAGAAGTTCTTCCAGGTTTCCCTTTTAGTCAGTGAGAGCAGCCTTGTACTTATCCCACTGTTTAGTTTTCCTAGCTTAATTGAAGAGTCTCCTTAAAGTTTTCCTTTTAGCCGTTAGGTTGGCGTTCCACCAGGAACCCTCACGATTTGACTGGTAAGAGCGCTCAACTGTACTGGCTGGTTAGCAGTGAAATCAATCTCGTCTACCGAGTTGATATTGAAGACTAAGGAGTCGACCGCGTGTTCGACTAGTGTCTGAAAGTGAACCCAGTTGGTCTTTTTTGGATTGAAAACCCTCTGCCTTAACTCTAACTGCCCCGGCAAGTCAAACCTGATATGCTGATGGTCGGAAGTGTGGCCTCATTTGTTACCCTCAAGTTACTTGTAAGGCCAAACAGGGAGTCTTCTCTCATGTCATTAATGAAGGTGGGTTTGTTCCCTCTATTTACAACATTGAATTGACTACACAATAAATATTCTAAAAGAGACTTACCTCTAGCGTTGACGTCACTACTACCCCACATGGTGTGGTGAGCGTTTACGTCGCAGCCGACTGTAGTGGTCAACGAGCCGCTTGATCTCTGTCGCTTGTCAGTCGTGTCGCCTGTGAAATAAGCAGCCGCCACCACTATTTCCCTGGTGCCCGTCTCTCTGGCAATTTGGACGAGCGCAGCTACTATATACATATAACAACTTACTTGTCTTGACATTCAAGCCTCGGACTTGACCACCCACCGACCATGGCTCCTGAATGAGCGCTATGTCGATTTTTTTCTCGGCGAAGGTCCTACACAGGGTGGCTGACGCACCTTTAGCGTGGTGCAGGTTCGCCTTTAGATACTGAGGGCACTACAGCTTTCTCAGTTGTATCCCCGGAGGGTGCCACTGGGGTGGTGGTGGAGGTGGTTGCAGGCTGCTCCACTTGGGAGGGTTGTTCAGCAGTCTTAGGGCCACTAAGACTAAGCTTAACCTTCCCAAAGTGGTAATATACGTGCTCACCCAGTTCCACCAGCTGTTGATAGGAGGTCCCATCACCCGCAAGGACGAGATGCAGAAGCAGACTATGTATCAGTCTCTGCATTACTCGCCATTGCGCGGTGCAGACTGGATTCTGCGCGTTTATTGCAGCCAGAACCCTATCATTTGTCAGGTTGGTGCTATTGGGGAAGTAGCCTCGAACCACATGTGTTCGGGGAAACTCCTCCTCTGACATCAACCTGATATTTAGAGCCACCTTGCTCTTGATATGGCAAAAGTTTGTCTGAACCCACGCAGCTGTGGGTTCACTCGCACATATCAGCAACACCCAGTTCGAGCGAAGGACACATCCTTTGAACTGTGGTGTCGCATCACCAGCGACTCTTTGATCCGAGCCATTTGATCGGAAGTAAGAACTGCAGCGTTTGATTGATACCTTTGACTACGCTGCTGTAGGGTATCTTGTTGGAGCCTATGAAGCATTCACAATATTTAAAATTGGTCTCCCAAATTTTGTTATTATTTATTCAGCTTATTTACATTTATATGTTAAGTTTGACTTATACAATAATCTTTCCATTTGCTCAAATGGTGGTATGCAGTTCGTTGACATAAAAAATAGGTGGAAAATTAATTAAATGCAAATTGCGAAATCGCATAATAAAATTAAACACATATACAATATAATCGTACTTATTATAGATATATCACTTATGTTGTAATACAGGAAACCTTTCATGTTTTTTTTTTTTCTCACTGCATCATGTAATTTTTTTTAGTTACAATTTCAAACTCCATACTTTTATTTAATTGTATTATTTATTGAATTATTAACAATGCGCTGAAATTAACAATGCTGTATTAAATTGTTAAACATTTTAATTTAAAAAAAACTTTTTTTTGGTTAACCAAACAATTAATGGGCTGAGACAGCGGTCCAAATATTACTCTTAATGATTTGGCGCCAAAAAATTGTTGCTCACTCAAGCGCTTAAAGACTTCCTACAAGGAAAGTCGCTTAGCCGCATTTCAATTTTCAAACAGGCGCCAGTGGCTGTAGTTTTTTTTAAATTTATTTATTTATTTTTTTTATTTTTTAGACAAAAAGTAGGTTAAATACTTTTACCTTATTTTGCACGAGACCTTCTATGACTTTTTTTATTATTTTCAGTTTACGTTTTCCGATGTTGTTGCTAATTATTGTCTGCTTTGTCTGGCGATCAGCTCCATTTTCCTGTTGAGTCAATCAATTTACAACTTTTCAAGCGCGCTAACCGGATATTATGAAATTTACCAGTTTTTATGGCCACCCCTCAGAAGAAAAACCGCATCCATGGCAGGCGTCCATATCAAGATTATAAAATTGTTGAATTTTATGCAACCGCCTTGGACTCAGCAAACCCCGTCCGACTTGCGATGCTTGCATCCAATCTGGCCAGTTTAAGACCAGAGACAAGTTGTCTAATCAAGTTGTAAACGTCGACATATTTCTATGCACAATTTTCTGCCAACAAATTTGGTCGCCAAGAGTGTAAGAAAAACACACAATTCATAATGTGGCCAACGCAGGGAGCTGGGAGGGCTCCATCTCGGACACCCGCTCAATGTTAAGTTGAAGTGCAGTCAGCCTCTTGGCGAGGGCATTGATTTGCACAAAATGTTTGGTTACACGCTGCGTATACGTAATATTTCCGTTGAGTTATACATATTACATATGGCAACAACTTTTACAAACAAATTTAATTAAGTAATTTATAAGTGAAGCAACGCCCCGAAAAGAAAACACTTTCACAGACTGTTCAAAACTTGAAGAGAAATTTTCGCAAGTTGTTAATATGTGCAACTTATTGTTTAACTCAGTTGTAGTAGGTTTTTGTTGCATACATTCATTAAATAACAAGGGCGTAGTCGTGCAGGGGATCGAACCGCGAGGGGTCATCATTGTAAACACTTCTAAAACCATACCATTCATTTAATTGCAGTCCCCTAAATTCAACACATGGATTATTAAAATTCTTTATAAAGAACCACTCAAATCTTGGAAACACAATACGTGCCAAGTATGTAACACAATCTTTCAGCTTAATTTTCACCTATTTCAAGAAGTCTGATCATCTTGAAAATTTGCACAGGCGTCAAGGACTGATCACAATACAATTATTTAATAACTTTGTTCTAAAGTCCTGACTTGGATCATCATGATTTAAAATATAAAATGTACACTAAAAGTATGCAACAGTTTTTCAAAATAATTAGTAGGCTTGTTGACAAATGTCCATGTTTGTTTTTGGCCATAAAATAAAAAATTATAGTTTAAAAAAACTAAAAAAACACGCTTTAATAGTAAGCCGAACTAAAAAGTAGAAAATAATTTTGATGTATCAAGAGTTTGTATTACAGCAATAGAAAATTCCGACAATCAATTACGACTAATTAATTTGAAATAAGATTAAATTAGAAATTAAATTATTAATAAAATAATTCAATTATAGTAAAAAAAGCGCGGGGTGCAACTTACTATATTTTCATAATGACTTTAATTTTATAAATAGCTATTACTGAAATAATTGTAACATTTAATATTAAGCACCCCACGCTTTTTTTACTATAATTTAATTATTTTAAAACATTAAAGCGTGTTTTTTTAGTTTTTTTAAACTATAATTTTTTTTTAACACGATTCAAAGAAATATTTTCTTGAAATAGTTGTGATCTGTTAGAACTAAGCAAGAATAATAAATCCAAGCGAGAAATCAAACTTAAAATATGAATAATTGAATAAGTTTTCGAAATCACCCAAATAATAAAAAATTCATGTTTGAGCCATTTTTGGTTTTCGTAGAATACTTTCTGTACTAAAAAATTTGAATTTGTCAATTGTATTGAAAAGTCGAAGCTTTTGGGCGTATTTCGGTGTAGAGTTATGCATGGGTTATTTGACAAATAAAGTCAATATTTGTATGCTAATAATTACATTACAGTTACAAATTTTGGTAACATAGAAAGTTGAATTTTATAAAAATTTGTAGGATATGAGAATTTCTTTCCAAAATTGTAGTCACCAAAGATTGATTTACTTATGAGGTCAATTATCTACCTACCTTTTCTAAGTTGAAAAGGCTATTTTTTTATAAAGTGAACAAAAAAGCTGAATTGAATTAAATTTAAAATACTAATAAGTGTAGGCCCCCTTGTATGATAAAAAGCTGGCTACGCCTTCGTTAATGACCAAATATGTATGCCAAATAACATTTGGTACGCAAATGTAAAAAAATAAAGAAAGACTTGTCTAAAAATGTGAAATGGAATCAAATGAGCGTAGCAACAATTTAATTAACATTAGTAATAATAATAAAAATAAAACACTCCAATGGATATTGTACGAGTATACGAAAGTTGGTAACAACTCTGCTTGTTACCAACTTGGTGAGCGTTACGTCCATAATCGGAGTCAAAACAGTTGGAGAGTTTTGGCTGGAAAACAATCAAAAATATTGTTTTGATGTTTAGTTATTAATCTATAATTGAATTGGCAGGGCGTACAAAAGTGAAGTTGTAAAGCGTTAATGGTAGGTGCATTGATCTTAAGGAGCTATTTATCAATATCCAGTTTATTAAGAAGATAAGTCTCAAGTTAGCAGCTTTTGAAAAGTTATTACCAAAATAAATATTGAAAGCCCGGAATCGAAAATGCTGTTTCAAGTACGCTGTGTTTATTATGAAATATTTTATTAGACATTATTATTATTTTTTTTAAAATAATTTTTCGATATAGAATTAATGAAAAAATGTGCTAAAATTCTTTATATCGTCACAAAAAAAGGATTATCGTTATCGTTTGTTTATATGTAGTTCTATTGCTGATAATATGGTTCATTATCGCCTTTAAAATATATCGATCAAATGAAAAATATATTTTTTTTTATAAAGTACCTTATTACTTTAAACCAAATCTAACTGGCGTCATTTTTTTTAAATTATTTTTTCTTAATTAATTATTTGAACTCAAGTGGACAAAGTCTTAGATTCCAAAATTTTGAGTAAAATGACAGAAAGAAAGAAAGATTAAGTAGGTATCATTTACTATTTTATATATTTGTCATGAAAAGAGATAAGCGGAAGACACTTCGTTCTAACGTGGGCGCACCCTTGTTTTTTTTGCCGAGTCCGCTGCCTATTTTCCGAAGCCATCGTTCAAAATCCAATAAAAACTATGATGAAAAAAGTTGTTTAACTACATAAAATCTGATCAAACTTATAAACGGAGACAGTTTTTTTAAGAAGAAAGCAGACTACATTTTTTGAAGGGGCTAGCTGGATAACGATCAAAAAACTGCCACAACGATTTATAAAAAGTAATGATGTGATCCGATTCAAATTTTCCTGGAAAATTCCATTTTAAAACAAAGTTATGAAATATGAAAATATTAAGGGTTTCCTAAATTATTTTATAATTTTTTTGTGCAAAAGGTAAACCGATATATTTTTTTATTAAAATTACATCAGCATTTCTGCACCGCTAGACCCTTAATGTTTTTTCCCATTACTCGCTGAATCTTCTTTCAAAACCATTCATACCGTTTTTAGAAAAGTAAGTCCAATAATTTCCTATTGAAAATTCAAACGGTCAAATTTAAGCATGAAAGTGAATGTATCTGCAAACAGAAAAAATAAAACAAGAAACGAAAATAAAAAATTGTATGTATTAAAAAAATTTATTGTTGTTAGACTCAATTAGCTGAAAATGCTACCAATTATATAATCGGGCACTCACGATATGCGTGCTTCATATTGAAGCCATGGATGGAATAATGGAATTATAAATAAACATTAATATGCAAGATGCCAAAAAGAAAAAAACATAAAACAAAAAAATAAAAACAAAACAAAATGTGCAAATCAAAATGAAAAATTCAAAGCATTTCCTTTCGTTTTGCCTTAGTGCGTTTTTCGAAATATTTCGGTTTATTTACTATACATATATTACTTTTTTATTGATGAATGTGAGGCTTCCTGACACATGCAAATTAAAGTTTGCAAAAAGTGTCACCCTATATGTGTGCTTGTTATGTTGGCTTACCTAACTGGTTCCAGCGAGATACCCAAATTCAAACACTTAACCTACAAATTGGTCCAGTTAATGCGGCACCAGATACATCAAAAGTGCCGAGCACGTACCCAATTGTTATTTGCCATTAAGATTTATAAGATATATGAACTAAGCGTGCAAAAGTTGATATAATCGGTCAATTTCGGCTAGTCTCATTTTGGATACCCTCACTGAGCTTTGCTTTGTTATTTATTCCGATCTTAAAAACAAAGTGGTCTGAACTTTACATAAGATAGGACAAAATTTTAAACAGGTGAATCCGAATCTATGGTAAAAAAAATCCAATACTCCAGGCTTCAGAGATAACCCAAATAATCCCATATACAGAAGTATTTTGGAGGTCATCTCAAAAGCCCAATGTGCCTGGGTTTTTTACACCTCGTATTCGGATTCAGCGACACCAAAAACGTATAAAAATTAACGTCTGACAACCGGTCTCGAAAAAGATTTTGCATAAATGCAAAATGGTAAAAGCGCTAGGTGTCCAAGAAATTTAATTTTTTTATTTTCGTGATTTTTTAGGGAAAATAAACTTTGATTTTTAAGCGCGCTCAGAATGTCTGTGGGCCCAAATACCAGGTAAGATTGTAGATTACATAAATTTGTGTTTTGGCTTCAATTCCGGCTTATTCCCTGATTGAAAGACAAGTTTTTCATGAAAGTCTTCTATCAGCTATAAATATTATGATCCAATGTGTAAATTTTGGACGCTCTATCACTGCTTCAGTTGCCTCATACCAGGTTCCGCGCGCTCCTTTTTGGCGAGCGTTCTTAGCCGATCTCTATGATTACTAAGAATAGGGACACCTGCCATTCCAATGGTACCAGTTCGAGGTCGCTATGGAGCATTGAATTGCGATGAACCAAGGGACGCATAGCGTGTAGCCACTGGATCACAAGCCCGTTTGTAAAGGCTGCAGTGCCCCAGACTTGTATTCCGTGTCTTCAGATTGGTGAAAAGAATAACTTACTTTGGAGGCAAGTGTCCTGTGCAAGTCGAGTCTCAGAACTTCACTTGCACCGTTGGGGGTTGCTAATGATTGAGGCTGAAGCACATGCTTTTCTTAGCATTGAACTTTACGTTCCACGTGTTAGCACTGGCTGCAAGAGAATCAATATATGTCTACACAATATCGGCGACGCACACGTCGTCTGCATATGATGTCATAAGCAGGGAAGTGACTGTAACTCTGAGATTAGTAGCGGTAGGAACAAGGATGTCTGCTGAAAACAGGTTGAACAAAAAGGTCACTCCAGCAAGGGAGGATCTAAGTGAACGGCCTTCCGATTAGGACCGCATGAGAGCAAAATAGGGCGGTGGCAATTCAGCCCTGAATTCAGGCATGAAAACGAAGCGAACGCTCATGGCTTTGTAAGAGAAACAAGGACACATGTAAAAATTTATCTTTCTATCTCTTTCTTTTGACAGTAAGGCAAAAAAGAATAAGCAAAGAGAAATAAGAAAAGTCAATTGTATTTTTTTTATTTGACGTTTCATAAGTATTGGTGTTTGCGTTTGTGTGTGAAGCTATTTCTGACGTTTTTTTTATTACGCAAAGAAAAATGTTTTTGTGCGTGCAGGTGCTGTGAAAATTGAAGTTTCTAGCTGAGTATTTATTAAATATTATTATTTAAAGCATTATTTTTTCTTTATAAAATAATTTTAAATGTAATAACAATGTGGTGCAAAAGACAACTGTGAGAACTGCAAATTTCGACTAAAGGCCTTATCGCAGAATGCAAAAAAATTTGAATGGGATATCCCAAATGGGATTTTTTTTTTTTATATGGTTTTGTCATTCCGTGCGGAATTTTTTTGTATTCTGCGTATAGGCCTTAACTGAAAAAAAGGAATTATTTAAAAAAAATTTGGACGTATTTGCAAGGAAGACAAAAAAAATTAATCGATGCCTTTGTCATGGGCGCCTTAAAAGGATTTATGCAGTTTTATACCACATTACTTGGTAGGTTTTGACGCCCTATGCTCCAATATGAGATAAAGGAAATCATATATATTACTTGGTAGGTCAAAAAATACGGGTTTTGGAATATTTTAAAAACATTCCTTGATTTTAGAATCAATACCAGTGACAGCGGACTCTGGCCCGGCGAATTCCCAGCTGCGTAAGGCAATGCACTTGCAAAAAATCGCAATTTTAAGTCTGCACCCAAGCCGCTGTAATTTATAATATTTAATATTATAATATTAATTAAAATTTTGTTAAAAATGTATGAAGAGTATTTGTTCCAGTGTATAACTCTTGTCCCGTTTTTAAAAAATTCACCAGTGATTTGAGGCATGACACTTCAAAGTCAATCAGCACTAAATTTATAGCTAATTGACTAAGCTTCAGGCCTGAACGCCTAGGACATGCATGCGTTAAATTCAGTGGCAAATGAATGCGTCGAATCATGGCTGGTACTGAAAATTCAGGTATGATTTCACATCTAATTCAGGCCTGAACCGAACTGATGGGTTATTCTACTACGGGAAAAGGGTTTATTTTATTTTACATAGGAGTTGTATTGTAGAGCTCTCATAGGGGTATCACACGCTCATAGCAACTCAAAAAAAAAGAAAAGTTGGCGAAGATTTCGTAACAAACTTGGACAATCAAGCTTTTTAGAGTATCGGGGCACTACGCGTTGTGTTGCTACTGAGTGTCTTAAAGTCGTCCACTCCACCACCATTTTTTCCTAGTGAAATTTCAGTTATTATTTTTACGCGTTATTCAAAAGATCGTAACTAAGATGCATATAAGATCGTAACAGTTACTACAGAGTCACAGATTATTGTTTAAAAGCGGAATTCTTACAAAAAACTCCATGTGATAATGAGTAGCTATCCAATTTTGTATTTTTGTAAGTTCAATCTTTAGTTGTTCTTTAAGCAACTATTTCATTTAATGTGTAACGAATATCATTTGAAACTTAATATACTCTATCATAATAACAGGTACAGAAAAGACGATCGATGTGTCGTGTGTAAAATTCAATGGCCCACAGCCAAAGCTTTTGGCTTGCTCCACTTTAACCGGCACCCGGAAGATATGCCAAAAATGCAACCTCAGATGGTGGGTGGCCTTCCCTGGTAAGGGTACGCGGGTCTGCCGTTAATATTGCACTTGTTTTACTGTCGATAAAAAAAAGTACAGTTTTTTATGCATTAGTTTTTTTGTTTTATTTGTTTCTTCTCTTTATTTGCTGCACTCTTTTTTATTGCGCTACATTTTCAGTTGTTGTCTTTCTGGGTGCATTTGAATTCTGTTTGCTTTTATTTGCACATTATGCAAATCCATTCAACATAAAAGCACACGCGATTATTTTTATGGCTCATATACATAGTGGCTGTATCTCTAAGATACAATTCGGCGTACAACACCTTTGCTTTTAAGTGGCATTGCTATTGTTTCTTTTGTATCTTACCCATACTTTACTCATGCTTTCTTTAGTGTGTGTGTGTGTGTGTGCTTGTATCTATGTAAAAGTGAAAGAAGTTGTGCTTACCTAATAATTGTAAGTCATAATGGGTGTATCATGGGGCGTGTCTGACTTTTGCACTTTAGTAAATTGTACCTAAACCAGCGGCACTTCCTCACTTAATTACTTTAATTTCTCTATAATCTGAAGCAATAATTTGTATTTAAGCTAATATTTACTGGGTCTCGACTTCTTTGAGGTTTGGCAGGTTTTCCAAAAACTCACGGCGATTTGCTTGTATGATTTTCTCATACCAGTTGGGCAAAACTTGGCTAGCACTATTAATTAGAGGTTTTGGTGGTGGTAACTCTGTATTCAGGTCTAAAGACTTTTCATCATTGTTGGACTTGGCTTTGTCATATTTGCTGAGTGCCATATCAGAATCTGGTTTCGTAGAAGCGTCTTCTAGTATGATTGGTCCCGTAGTCGTTGTGACCGGATCATCTGTTATAGTTTGGCTATTCTCTTTAGTTATCATTGCATCTTTCATCTGGGTTATCTCCGCACTGTTGTCCGTTACCGGAGAGGGCAATTCAAATGGTACAATGGGAAAATCTTTGGGTATTACATTATGCACCGTCTCAAAACCCATGCTGCGATTTAGTTGCTTTTTTAGTGGCACCTTGCCATTGACTATATCCCGAATTCCCGGTGCTAGCACGTTCTTTTGCATATTCAGATGATTCAAATCTAAACCATGCTGCAGCCTAAGTTTATCCTCCACTTCATTGGAGACAGCTGGGGCACTTATATTTAAATGTCGCTTCTCATCCCAGCTAACATTCTTTGGTGTCTCTATGTTCGAGCGATCCACTAGTATATCTGGTTTTTTCAGAGGCCATACAGCCGCGGCACGTTCATCACCTGCCGCATAAGTTTGGGTTTGACTCTGGTAGCCCACATCTTTAGCTGAGCGATAATTTGTCACCTCTATAAGACCATCGGGTCGCACATAGCCAAAGTTGCCCTCTATGCTACCATTCACATAGCGTCTTTCATCCCGAAACTGCACATTGCCAGTTTCGGGATCTTCTACTTCGTAGCCAAAGGCGTAAGTATCGGGGCCTGCAAAAGTTCTATAATATCAATGAACTCTTAATTTTTTTGTATTATCTTTAGCATACCATAAGGCTGATGCAGAAAATAGTTGCTCACTTTGCCTTTTTCGTGTGGATTATGATCCGACGGTGCACTGCTGGAACTTTGGGACAAAGTGTAGTATACTTTTGTGCTGTACAGCAGCAACTGCGAATGAAAATACGAGCATGAAATAAGTTAGTACAATTTTTTTAAAAATTTGTCATACAGTCGCTGCGGTGTCCGATTGTGGATACCCGGTTAACAAGTCCAAACTGCTTGAGTGCAGTCTGACAAGCAGTTTAAAATTGAAAAAATAATTAATACCTATAGGCATAACTATATTTGCAATGTTCAAAAATATAAGCTGAAAGGTTTCTGCTGTACATTTATGGAAGGTGTGAGAGTAAGCACGATAACGAAAGTTGAACGAAAAAAGGTTAAGTTAAGGTTATATGTATGAATATGGTTACATTTTATTAGTTTAAATTCAGCTTATTGAATTTTTACCTATAAATTTCGTTGTATTTTTTCTATTTTCATATACATATTATATTATACTATTTTTGAATCATTTCAATATATATTTATCTTAATAACTTATACTGTACGGAGAGTACTCTCTGCTCAGCATTAATAAAAATCACTCTTGAAATTTACATAATCGAATCCAGACGTGTTTTCTTAATCGCTGCTGTTCGGTCCACTTTATTATATTTAAAAGTTGCATTGCGCTACAAAGGCACATCAAACTCAATCTATGTATTAGATTGAGTAGTGTTCATATAGTTGAACAACTATTATAAGTAATTTTCGACACTTTGTTCATATACATCGTACGCATAACTTGAAATAGTAGTATTTCAAAAGATTGAACCGCAAGACCCAAATTCAGCTCAAAGGAAAAGGGTGCAGTTACGATCCACCTCCAATATATGTAATATTCGCGCAATTTTAAACTTAACAATAGACACTTAGCGTTCATATCGAATATCGTAACTTACTAAAGCCATCTATTGCTCATTATGTTTGCTACAGTTTAAATCAACATATGTTTTGGTTTGCTTCCTTTTTGTGTTTTGTGTTTTGCAATTGAACTGCAGCTTAAAGTAATGTCAATGTCAAGGAGCGGAAGTATTGACCCAAACTAGCAGAGATCTAGCCTATCCACTACCTCAGCCTCGTGTAAAAGTCTATTTCCGTTTTACACGTTGGCCAGTGAAGTTCAGCCTGGAGCTAAAAAGATTTTCAAGTGCTAAAAAAATATGGTTAAAATTTGTTAAAAGAAAACGCGAAGTGTGGAAATTACAAAATTGCTCAAAAAAATCAGCATTTGTTTAAAAATAAATCAAATTTATTGAAAAGTGCGTCTTTGAAAAGCCTGAAAGTTTATGAAAAATTTTTACAAATGTGAGCAGTGCACTAGTACATAATTTTGACAAAAAAATTGTCTTGTTGCTTATTTATTTTTATTTTATTAGCATTTTGTCTTAAGGCCTATACGCAGCAAGCAAAAAAATGAAAAACTTCATATAAAAAAAATGGTGGCGAAAAATTCCGATTAAAAATGTTTGACGATAGGTCGCAGACAACAAAACAAAACAGTGCTGTATTTTTATTTTAAAAATGCCTAACGTTAGATGGCGCCACTACTCTAGGTGTGGTAACACTAACAACAGCTGTTGCGCCTTGGCGCGAATTAATATACAATACATGCAACGAGTATAAAATTAGATAGAGTGGAACGACTGGCCGTTAGCGTTTACTCGCTAGTTGCTCCTTTGAGCAATTATTAGGATTTGCTCGGGTCATTTAAGCAGTTGTATTTTGCATGCGTGCAAAGAGCATGGAAGAAAAACCCGAACGCCATCGTCTGTGCTGCTCTAATGTGTTAAGTTGTTGTTGGCTGCTGTGTTGCATATTTTGTTTTGGTTCTTCATTCATATTTGATTTTCGTGCAACTAGTAAAGTGTGCTTATGCATGAATATTTTATCAAGGGGGGGCGGGCGGACATGTGAGGTTTTCTGTGTGTATTTGACCGAAAGATATAGTAATTTTTGTTGTTGAATTTATATACTTTTCAAAATTTATTCTTAATACAAATTTAATATTTTATTGTTGCTGAACAAAATAAATATTTTTTCTTACATATGTACATTTAAAAAAACATTTTTCTTTTATAATTATTAATTTTATTGTTAATGTTTCATATATAAGTATGTATATTTTGTTGTTGTTGCTCGTGCTGTTATTGTTAATAAAAATGTAATAATATATATTATGAAATTAACAAATAAATACATACATATATATGTATATATATATGTATATGTATGTATACGAATCAAATTTTATTTTTTTATTTATGTACATATGTGCTATGTATGTATGTATGTACATATCAAGGCTTTGGATTAATTTTGGATTTTACTGCGGCTGTTGTTATTGTTCTTGCTGCTGTGTGTTGTTGTTAATAAAAATGTAACAATATACATATGTATATTATTTATTGTTGCTGCAAAAAAAGATACAATCAAATTTTAATTTTTTTATTTTAACTTTAACTTAAAAAGTTATTAACAAAAAATACTTTTTTTTTAATGTTTTCTTTTGTAGTATTGTTAAGGTAAGTATCAGCTATTATTATTATAAAAGTTTTTACTACATCCATAAATATTTGTATTCTTATTTTCCGTGGGAAGGTGGTTTTCTTATTTCAGCAATTTCTAATTTCAGATAAATGGCCTGACTGTAAAAAAATCATTGCATAATAATAGAAACAGAAAACTTCAAAATCTCTGTAAATGCACCATGCTGGACACAAACAAAGCAAAATGCATATTTGCATGTTATAATAAGAAGGTAGCGAGAGTGAGTTAGATAGCATGAGCCTACGCATTTGGCAATTTATTATTTATTTATTTATTATTTATTTATTTCCTATCTTAATATATTATACAATAAAATACTTAAGAACTAAAGAACAGTGGCCTAATAACTTGCAGTTACATATTAAAGACAACGCACTGACCAAAAGTCTGTATATCTGTTTTGCTTCGGCTAAAAGCTACTTGTGCTTGTGTGCGTACAATGCAAAACAGTTCAGCAGAATGTGTGGCGATAGCTAAATACTCTTCTTCGTATTTTTCGTATTTATGCATGCAGTTGTTAGTGTAAGAGCAATCGCGTTTGCAAAGTGTCATAGCAGCCACATATTAAGAAAGGGTATAAATGCTCAGAAACGAAAAATTTACAAATTTAGCTGCGGCTGAATTTGTAAACATTGCCGACAGCCAACAACGAAGTTTAGAGCCGAGTTCAATTGCAAGAGTTCGTCAAATGCTATTTTTAGATTTTCATTTTAACTCCTGCACCTTACTTACACTTCTTAAAGTTTATAATATAAATTTATATTGTCTTTGTGGCGGGCAGTCTTGGCCTTAACGCTGATATGAATTTGCTCGAGATGCAAATTGAATTTATTATTTAAACATAATTTTTGACTTATTTCTTCTGAGAAGATAGCATGAGCTAATTATATATATGTATTTAAACAACTTAGCCTTAAGAAAAAAACTTATGTAGTTGCAGCAACAATAAAATATTCAATTTGTATTAAGAATAAATTTTGAAAAGTATTCAAATACAACAACAAAAATTACTATATCTTTCGGTCAAATACACACAGAAAACCTCACATGTCCGCCCGCCCCTTGATAAAATAATCATGCATAAGCACACTTTACTAGTTGCATGAAAATCAAATATGAATGAAGAACCAAAACAAAATATGCAACACAGCAGCCAACAACAACTTAACACATTAGAGCAGCACAGACGATGGCGTTCGGGTTTTTCTTCCATGCTCTTTGCACGCATGCAAAATACAACTGCTTAAATGACCCGAGCAAATCCTAATAATTGATCAATACTCGCTGAAAAATTTTTCTTAACGGCCAGTCGTTCCACTCTATCTAATTTCATACTCGTTGATACATGATGCACAATTTTTTTATTCGAAATGAGAACAAAAAATAGCGCTTATAAAATAGTGTTGTGTAAACATGACTCACTTTGAAGAGTTAGCTCAGTTGCTCATTTTGAAGTGTGTGAGCAGTCTTGCTCAGTTGCTCCCTCAGTGAGCAGTCTTGCTCACTTGCTCAGTTGCTCACTCAGAGAGCAGTCTTGCTCACTTGCTCAGTTGCTCACTCAGTGCCCAGCGGGAAATCGTAGAAGCGCTGAGATTTTTAAGCGATGAAACTATCGATTACTCTCCGGCAGTTTTGTGTGCGCTGAAAGTCTCGCTGCTCCCCCGGCAGATTTGTATGCTCAAAAAACATTGCTTAACTGAGCTATTCAGTTTTGCATATTGCAGTTACTTTTCTTCTTTTTATGCTTTGGACGCTTGTTTGTTTTTACCAAAATGATACACAAAATACAAAAACAAACATATGATCTTTACAAGTCGCATTATATTTTCTTCTTGTCTGTTGTACATACTCGTTTGTTTTCGCATACAAAATTCTGATGAAATCTGAATTTAGTTGTTTTTCAATAGTGACAGTGAGAGGTACATATGTAAAATTATTGTGTAATTACAAATTACATTTTATGTTTTAATTTGTGTGCTTTGAAATTATATTTTTGTGGTACTTCATGTTTCATTGGCTATTTTAAATCAGCTGATAAGTAAGGAAACCGCCAAATAGCTATGCTTCCCAATCGACAGCACAAAATAACTTGAGGAAATTGACAACGATATGTCAAACAAAAATAGTAAATATGTAAGTAACTCTTCTAATTATTTCATTTTAAGCCAATCAAAAATAGATTTTTCACTGATTTTTATGTGGATGTTCTTGCAGGTTTATGTCATTCAACAAATTTTAAACACAGGAGGACACTTACAGCCAATTTATAAGAATTTCCACAGATTTCTTGGAAAAGAAATTTTGCTGGAATACAATTACAATGGCATCAATGGGAAAAAATCATTTAAGCAATTTAAGAATCTAAACCGAGTATTATTTGGTGAGTTTGTAATAAATAGTGATGATGTATTTTACTATATTTATTTTATTTGTGTTTTTGCAGATAATTTTAAACGAAATGGCGACACGGAGACGGAGTTTGTCGAAGAAATTCGAGGGGCTTTCCGGACTTACAAAAATCGATCGATATGATGTAAAAATGAAAATTGAAATTAAAAAAAATCAGCCAAATGAAGATCCCTAAGATTAAAAATAATTATAATATACAATTTGCTCTATTTGTTAATAAAGTATAAAAATATAATATTGTTTAATTGAATAAATATTTTTTGTATATCTAATAATTTAAAACAGTTTTTATTGATTACAAAGTAACTTACTTTATTAAAAAAGTGGGCAACTAAGTAAGCGCTTACAAGCTGCCTTACTTTTTATAGAATAATATATAGCAATGTAAGCGCTTACGACCTTTTAGGAAAATTGGGAGCTAATGTAAGCGCTTACAATATGCATTACTTTTTAAAATAAGTTGACAGCAATGTAAGCGCTTACAATTCTGTGTACATGGTAATGCGGATAGTAGACCGACTACCCCACTTTGGCGGCCATGCTCATATAAAAGTAAGCAACGATGTAAGCCAGAGTCCCATATAGTGAGAAGCGCTTACGACTTCTAAGTAAGCGCTTCGTAAGCGCTAAAGTAAGCTGGATTTTTCCCGCTGGGTGAGCAGTCTTGCTGAGTTACTCACTCAGCTCAGCTGTTTATTCTCAGCAGTTAAATTATCGATAAATTCAAATATTCCCCAGTTACTTTGAACACAGTTTTTGTTTATAGAGAAATAAACTTAAAAAATAAATAAAAAATGCTGTTGTTTGGTAAAGTTTTTCAATGACTTTTTGAAGTAAAACTTTTTAGGCGGCATTGTGCATTTTTGGGCATTGTTGGGCACACTGAATGTGAATTTCTATGGGAGTAACTTTGAAATTTTGTTAGACGAAAAAAACGTTAGCTGCTTTTGATATTCTCTTTCGCATTGCGACGCTGACGTTCGGCGCTTGTTGAGAGAGCGAGCCGTGGTCATGGAATAGAGAGAGGAGTAAAGCGGCCGCGGCTGGTCAGCTAAAGCACGCAGCACATGTGTATGTGTGTAAACGAAAGAATTGTTTTTGTATGCATTGCGTGAATACAACACAGCGCCATACGTATGTACAAGCCAGTGTTTGCCATTAGCTTGTGTGCCAGCTCAAGGTATACTTATTTAAGGTAGAGTAATGCTGCCGGCGTCGTCACCAATTTTACTGAGAGCAAGAAAAATAGAGAGAGAGAACGCAAACACATTAAAATAATATGCGTGAAAACAACTCTACTCACGCGCAGTCGCAACGAAACTAAAAATTGGTAACTTTCGTTGAGAGCCTTCGGCGGGATAAAATAAGTAAATAAGTATACCTTGGTGCCAGCTCGTATTTTTGCTTGCTTCTCTCTCTCTCTCACTTTTTGTTACTCTCACGGCAATGCCGTGGCCTTGGTGCGTTTGTTTTGATTTTCTCTTTCAAATTGATGAATTGACGCTGACGTTGTGTTGGTGGTCATGACTTCGGCTCTTGTTGAGATCGCGAGCCGTGGTCATGACTTCGGCTCTTGTTGAGAACGCGAGCCGTGGTCATGACTTCGGCTCTTGTTGAGAACGCGAGCCGTGGTCATGGTATAGAGAGCAGAGAGAAGCGGCCGCTGCTGGTCTGCTAAAGCAAGTACGCCATGGAATATTTGGTATATTAAAATTTTCATCGAAAAATCAGTCAATCAAACCTCGGTAATTTTTTTGGTGTTTGGTGAATTCTAGCCATTGGTTTTCATTAGCAACGAAAATTAGTGCTTTGCAATTTGCATATAGCATACGAAACATAGCATTGTATTTTCCATAGCGTACTTTTTAAGTCAAAATTTTGTATTACAATGCTTCTTCACATATTAATCTACTACTGGCATGGACATTTTTGAAGTTTTAAGTACAGCTCCTATCAGATTTCGCTGATCTAGAGTTGTTAAAATCTTTGGCAATGCAGGTTTTTTTATGAATTTGCAAACAACTGTAAACTCTACTCCAGTCTCCGTACTAACATACCCTTGACATTTGATTGAACAAATTTAAAGGTAGCACCAAATAACACCAAAGGAATTGAAGATTGACCCCCAGGAGACCAATAGATCCTTAAAAAATATGAGGCATCGCTTGAAAGCCGTTATAAAACCCAAAGGCAAGGCATTAAAGTAAAGAAACAAAAAACAACAATAAACAAACAATAACTTGTAATTTTGTAACGTAATTTAGACAATTTATCTTTGTTACCTTTTGTCGGGAGCAGCAGCTTCCCAATAAAAGCAGGTCAAACATATTATAACATAACATAACATAAACAAACAAAAGCTCTTAAATTGTGCAACTAATTACTCTTAACTAGCATTATGCATAACTGTTTATCTCATTGGTTACTGCAATATAATAGTTATCAATTTAATTACATTTATTAATGTATTATAATATGTACGATTCTTGGCAGCGCTGCGGCCCTTGCATTGCCGTCAGCGTTCCAAGATCAAATTAGTTTTTGCTAAACATACGGTTGTTAGGTTCTGTGCCGTCGCTGTAACCTAACTTACACGATTGCGTGACAACAACAATCCAATAAAATGTATAACGTTTATAAATACGTTCGTTTCATTTCGTTTATATAAAAACAATTAACTAAAAAATATTAGTTAATCCAACACCTTTAATATACAACTGTAAAAATGCTACATCAGAAAAAATAAAATATGCATAGAAATTATAATTTGACGTGTTCTATCTTTTTGCTATACATTTAACAAAAATTGACATCACATACACATATCAGGTATCTCTCTGGAACGAGAATTCCTTCACTTTCATTATTATTATAATACATAATTGATTGTTAAGACACCGTTTGAACTCCAAAGTAATGTTAAGACGGCTAAACTAAAGAAAAAAAAAACAGCGTAGAGTTTTACTTCTAACGCGTGCTGTACTGCACGTGAATTTTTTAATAAGAAAATGTTGATTTTCGCTGGTGCAATATGTGTCGTTCTGGAACCTTACAAGGAAAAATTTGTAATTCAATTATAAGACAAATTATGTATTCTGTTCGTTTGAAAACAAAAATGAATGTGGCAACTTCACAAAGCAAGTGAGTACTGAGCAAGTGAGTACTGAGCAAGTGAGTAGTGAGCAAGTGAGTAGTGAGCAAGTAAGCCAAAAAGAACAACTTTGCTGAGTTGACTCACTTGCTCACTTTAGTGAGTTGCTCATTTTTGCTCACTCACTCATGAGCAACCCAACACTATTATAAAAGCAGTACAAGCTCACCCAGTGTTATGGGATATAACACACAAAATGCACTTTAATGCACTGGTGAGAAAAAGTGCATAGGAGGAAATTGCTAAAATGTTAAATAAATATTTTTTTTTCATACACGCATTTTTTAATTGCGTATGTATTGAAGTTTTCTCTGGTCATGGTATAATAATAATAATAATACATACTTATTATACCAAGGACGTTGGTAGGCATCAGACACGAAATTGATGGTGCGTGGCTTCGGCTCTTGTTGCTCTTTTATCGATGTGGCCCCCCACCACCCGCAATCGATTTACCGTGTTTTCTCCCACACCCCTCTACATACCAACTTGAAACTTACCCCATATACTTTAAATAACTTCTTTGACGTAACATTCGAGTTTCATCAAAATCGGTCAAAATTTACGGAACCAAAAAAACATAAATACCAATTGAAAAATTTCTTAGAAGGAATATACAGGAAAAAATTTTTTCGAGACAAAAGATTCAACTGTCGCGCACCGCCTCGACTGTACCAGATTCTTTTATTTACAGCGTTAGCACGTAACTTACTTTTTATTCAAATAAACTTAGTTATGCATAAGTAATAATTCATATAATTTTATATAATTTCATAAGATTTTAAATCTTCATGGAAGTTACATTTTTAAGTCACTGTAAAAAATTCGAGTTTCATTAAAATTTTGTTTTATTCGCTCGTTGTTTATATTTAAGTTTCAAAATGTAGTCATAAGTTAAAAAAGTGAATAAAATATATAAGTAAAAATACATTAAAAACATTTTACTTTCCTACTGCACCTTCCCAATGTCAATGTACATAGAATGCGCATCTCATACAAAAAAATTTTACTATGTGGAGTACTGATATTAGTACGCCACAGAATAGTTTCTGCTTGCATTTGTACATTTGCTTCTAGATGAAACTTTGCAAACATAACGCGCTAAGTGGTGACGGCCTAGTGGAATGCGTGTTCGACTCATAGTCTAATGCAGGGATGTCCAGGCCCATTGCTCATCTGGCTTTTTTTGGTTTTTGTAATGGCTCTTAAGCATAGGCCAAGGTATACTTATTTGAGGTAGCATACTCCCGCCGAAGGCTCTCAACAAAAGTTACCAATTTTTAGTTTCGTTGCGACTGCGCGTGAGGAGGGTTGTTTTCACGCATATTTTTTTTAATATGTTTGCGTTCTCTCTCTCTCGCTTTTTCTTGCTCTCAGTGAAATTGGTGACGACGCCGGCAGCACTACTCTACCTTAAATAAGTATACTTTGGGCATAGGCAGCAATGCGCGTGTACATGCACGGACCAAACTGTATATCTGTATATATGCCAATGTATATATGCCAATGCAAATTATAAAAACAATTTCGCCAGCTCTCTCCCTTACTCTCTTTGCTCTCTGAGCTCATGAGCACAAAAACAATTTTTGTACAACATGTGTTAAATGTGAGTATTAAGGCATAGCTTGCAAAGAAAAAAGAGTTACAACGCAAAACAAAACATTTATATGAGTATATACTATTTTTGTCAGTGTACATAATAACATGAAAAAACGGTTTGCTTTAGATGTGTTAGTGCTTTTCTTTCATATGTATTGGTGTTTGCTCTTCCATAAGCAGCCTTTGGACACCCCTGGTCTAAATTGTCGAGGTTCGATTCTCAAGCTGGATGTTAGAGTTTGTTTTATTAATTTCCCATCATTTCCGTTCTTTTTCTTTTCAAATTTTTTTTAATTTCTTATTGTCACAAGAAATTTATTGTTTCATTTTCGTATTTTGGGATTTTGCTATGCTCGCAGGTACAGTACGCGTTCTATGCATTTAATTGCACAGCAATATATGCACTTTTGTAAGGTATAATAAGAAGGTAGCGACTAGTGATGAGCGATACTGTGAATTTTCAGTCACAGCGACAACTGTGACTGTGACAAAAAAATATCAGTGACAAAAGGTCGTGACAGTGACACCGAGTACATAATAAAATTTTTAGGAAAGAATATCGCGGATTTTTATTATGCTTTTAAAAACAAAAAAATTATAAAATTTATAGTTTATAAAAAATTAATATCTTACAGCTTTGGGTAATTCACACGTTGGATGCGTCCTCTGAATATACTTTGATAAATTGTTTATTGAAGATCCTATTAACTGTTACAAAATACGCGCCAAGTATTTCAGTACCAATTGCATCTTGCAATATTTGCAAGGCAAAATTATCATCTAAAACACTCAATAATTTCCAAATTTCACGTTTCTTTCTATCCATGTTATTATTTATTTATTATTAGTATTTTTTTATTACTATTATTTACTCACAAAAATTTTAAAGGCACTTGTCTCTTCAACTACTAGACACTTACTTTGCATGTGACCCTTCTTCATATTGCAACAAATACTTCAAAACTATTGTATTCATTAATACTAGCCACCTATTTTGTAACCGTTCATAAAATAATATACAAAATGCAAAATACGCGCTAAGTATTTACCTGCAGTATTTACTATTGCAATAATTTGTTACTATTGGTACGGAAATACTTGGCGCGTATTTTGGAACAGTTCATATACCCACGAGTATTTTGTCACCGTGGGTTGTGACTGTGACAAAATACTCGCGCAATGACAAAATACTCTCGTATCAGTGACAAGTATTTTGTCGCCGTGACAAAATACTTGTCACTGATACGACTCGTTACATTTTGTCACCGTGACAAAATACTTGTCACTGATACGACTCGTTACATTAAAATACTTGTGACAAATCACAGGTACGTAAATATTGCTCATCACTAGTAGCGACAAGACAAATGAGCGGTTATTTCTTGCCGACAACTGTTTTCCCAATGACAATATACCAGGGATGTCCAAACACTGCTTATGGAAGAGCAAAAACCAATACATATAAAGAAAAACACTAACACATTTAAAGTAAACAGTTATTACGGTTTATTGAGTGCACTGTAAGAATTTGTATGTGCATTCTTATAAGAGTGGTAAAAAATAATGAAAAAAAAGTTATGGTACATATGTATACATATAAAGAACTTAAAAATTGGTCAATATCAATATTTATTTTAGTTAATGATAGTTTTAGTAATGCCTCCAAATGTTCGTTTGTTAATCGATTTCTCAGTTTATTTTTAATTAATTTGAAGCTTGAAAACGCACATTCACAAATATATGTGCTTCCAAAAATAGATAAAACTCGCATAACTTCGCTGTGGAGTAAGGGGTATTTGAAAAATTAGGAAAATATCAGTATAAAAATGATTTAAAAAGTAAAATTTAAAGATATTACAATGTAACTCTTTACCTGCGCAGGTAGGGGCGTAAAAATTGCAAAGTTACTAAACTTGGTCAATGGATGCAAAACACCCTTTGGTACCTGTTAACATTTGTTACTACTAGAAAAAAGATTGTATACAAGTGCGAATTTCTTCCAAGGGATTTCCCGAAAAATATCTATTTATGATGGCCACGTGCAAGTTTGTTTTATTACCACCGGATTTTCCAAAAAAATATATATTCCATTCTGTCTGTTATATACATTGCATAAATCTAGTATACCCATTGTACCGAAAGGTACAGGGCCAAAACTAGTTTTTGTTTGCAAGCAACGCCTTAAAAGTCACATTTAACAAGTTTCCTAAAAAATAGCGAAAGAATCTCATACCGATTTTTGTGAGTGCATGCTCAAACGAAAAGCAACAACAAATTACATTGAAAATCTGTGGGCCAACAACAAATATACGCAAGGGTTGTTTTTGTGCACACGAGATCAGAGAGCAAAGAGAGTAACAGAGAGTAAGTGAGAGCACGCTCGAAATTGTTTTTGTAATTTGCATTGGCACAGTTAGGGCCGTGCATGTACACGCGCATCGCTGCCTATGCCTAAGAGCCATTACAAAAACAAAAAGAGCCAGATGAGCAATGGGCCTGGACATCCCTGCAATATACATACTAAGATGTGTATGCACATTTGGAGCTCTATGGTGCGGGCGGGCAGAGAACAAACGTCTGTCGGCAATGTGCATATTTTCAGCCTCAGCCAAATTTGTAAGTTTTTAGTTTCTGACCATCCATTCCCTTTCGGAGAATGTGCATGCTATGACAATTCTTAACCACGTTTGCCTTCGCACTAACAAATGCATGTAAAAAATACGAAAAAGGGTATTTCGCTATCGATTCTCATACTGTTGAACGGTTTTTCGGCTTGTACACAAAAACTGCATTCTCATTCCCATGCGCAAAATTTTTAGAGCTCTTGTTTACCGGCTGGCAGAGCAAACGCGAAAATCTGAAAATAGCACAGGCATTTAACGAGCGCTGGCAATTGATCTCGGCTCTGAACTTCGTTTTTGGCTGTCGACAATGTTCAATTTTCAGCCTCAGCCAAAATTGTAAATTTTTAGTTTCTGAGCATCCATTCCCTTTCGGAGAATGTGCATGCTATGACAATTCTTAACCACGTCTGCCTTCGCACTAACAAATGCATGTAAAAAATGAGAAAAATGCGAAAAAGGGTATTTTGCTATCGACTCCCAATTTGTTGAAGGATTTTACCGCATGTATACACAAACACTAATACTTGATTTTACATGTATGCTTGTGTGTGCACATCTGATGCAGTTAATGATAGAGAGGGTAAGCATAGGTCTTTTTATTTCTCACAGAAGGCAGAATCTGGTCAGAAGAAGCCAATGACTGCAATTTCTCCCCTCAATTCTGTTTAAACAAACAAAATGTTATTAACTCTCACTCTTATCCCCAACCATCGACATCAGCCCTAGAAATAGAAAAAGACATATCACTGCTGGAACTACTCTCATCGCTTAATTCCCTTAAAGGCTTTTCGCCGGGTATAGATCGTATCTCCTATCCCATGATTAAGAACACACCCCTTTAATTCAAATACCGTATTCTTCAACACTTTAATACTATATTCAAATCAGTAATTCCCCAAGTATATAAAGCAAGCCTAATCATTCCTATCCTTAAGCCAAACAAATGTAAAACAGACCCTAAATCTTACAGGCCAATTTCCCTAAACCCGTGCTTAGCTAAAGTACTGGACAAAATAATTGCTAAGCGGCTATGGTGGTTTGTTACTTCTAACAATCTTATCCATAAAAATCAATTTGGTTTCAAGAGGGGTAAGTCAGTCTTTGATAGTCTGCTTTTTATAGATCATCTTGCAACTAGAGCCTTATCTACAAAGCGTCACCTATCAATAATCTCTCTTGATTTTGCGAAAGCATATGATAAAATTGGCATCCACTCCATAATCCACCAACTTCGAGAATGGAAAGTAGGTCCATATATTCTTTCTTATGTTCTCCACTTTATGTCCAACCGAAAAATAGTTGTCAAAAATGGCAAAACTATTTCTAACTATTTCCCTCTGTAGAACGGCATCCCTCAAGGCTCCCCTATCTCTGTTATCCTTTTTCTTATTTCCTACAATAAACTAGCCAGTGCAATTGCCATCCACAAAGAAATAAAATTCTGTGCATATGCAGACGAATTCCAAATTATTTTAGACCTCAATAAGCAAAAAAATCCCATAGTTCACTTGGACCAATTGTTTGCTGATATTAATAACTGGTGTGCATATTCTGGCGCATCCCTTTCTTCTTCTAAATCAGAACACATGCACATCTGCCGCAAACGTAACTGGTCATGCACAATATATACTGGATCCTTCAGTATTCCGTCCGTGACCTCACTTCGTATCCTAGGTCTCACTCTCAACAGCAAATACAACTGGAGTGCTCATATAGCTAAGCTGGCTACTGACCTTACTAAGCCACTTAACATCTCATTAAACTCCTTTCTAATATTAAATACAACTGCAGCTCATACATACTAACTCAAATAGTTAAATCAATACTTATATCTAAAATAGACTTTTGCCTTCCAATCTATGGTCGCGCGCCTTTGTCCCTCCTTAATAAACTAAATACAATCCAAAACTCTGCAATCCGATCAGCACTCGGTGCATTCCGAACTTCACTTCTAATATTCACACAATCCACAATAGATGCATCTTTTTAACAGGTAAACTGTCTAAGACCCTTATTAACTCCTTTGACTCCCCATTGAGATACCTTATTAAGCCCAACAAACGAGAGTATAAGTACCCAAGCACAATTGACAAAATAATTCATCTCTGCAAGTATCTGAACCTTCCCTACCTCCCATCCAAAACTATCAAAATGAAAGTGTTCAGATGGCAAAATATAACCGAGTCTATTGATCTATCTCTTTCAATCTACAATAAACCAAATACCTTCTTGAATATCTGTCATCAACTCTTTCTCAACTATAAAAGCATCAACAACAGCTACAATTTTGTTTATACTGACGGATCTAAAAAAGATAACATTACTGCGTATTCTATCACTTCTGACACTGAAATTTTCAAACTAGGTCTTCTTCCTCTTCACTCCTCAGTTTTTGCAGCAGAAATAATAGCTATTTCATAGCTTCGTGTATGAAAATAGTTTCCAATAAACGTGGCAATTTTATCATCTGCTCTGGCTCACTCTCAGCAATCAAAGCTATTGCTAATGAATTCAATAGCAAGTTTTACGCCGTTTCAATCAGATACGTTATTATGAACAAATTCCCTAAATTTAAATTACTTTGGGTTCCTAGCCATTCTGGCATTTCAGGCAACGAATTAGCTGATAGATCAGCGAAGTCTGCTACTAATCTTCCCCTCATATATACTCCACACCTTTCTTATAACGACGTCTCTTCATTCCTAAAAAAATATTCCAATAATAATCATAAAACTCTACTTCAGCACTCTTCGAACTGGTATAGACTATTAAACAACAGCCAAAGCACTTACCCCATTAATTATAATAATCTTTCAAGACTTGACCAAGTTTAAGTATTCAAAAGACATATTATTATTTTTCACAGTTGCTTTAAAAAATAACCAGAGAAATTACAAATAAATCAACATATCATTCACCTTTGCCATACTACGACTCCCGAATTGTTCTTTGGTGATTGCAGAGACCACAAAAATAAAATAGAATTTTTATGTATGTATCTATGTATATATGTATATATATATATCTATATATATAAAAGAAAGTTATGTAAGTTACACTATTTATAACTCAAGAACGGCTGTGCCGATTTTGATCATCTATGGTTTGTTGGATTCGTCTCCGCATTGGTTAACAGAGTAACTCATAAAAAAATCACATAAAAAGATGTAAACCGCGAAATTCTCTTACGGAGGCAGAGGGCCAGATATCGACATAAATCGAAAATCTTCACCTGCGTGACTATTATGCAAATCTTTTGGTAAAATTTCAGCTCTTTAGCACTTCTAGTTTCTGAAATCCTTTTACTCATACGGGCAGACGGACAGACAGATATGGCTATATTGACTCGGCTGTTGATGCTAATCAACAATATATATAGTTTAAGGGGTCTGCCACGCCTGCTTCTGACCGTTACATACATACATGGTACAGGGTATAACAAAGTTGTGTTAGTTACACCATTTTTGGCGGAAGAACGAGAAATCGCACGGAAAGAGCGCCACGTTGGTATGAACTAACTTCGCAAAGATAGGCATCCCATAAAACGTCTCGGTTGACATTGATCAACAATGAGCTAATTTTCGACGTGCTATAAGAAATATAGCGCAAGGGCATTGTGGCCCATTGAAGTAATGGCAAAATGAAATGGACATTATTGCATTCATTGCTTCGTGACGGGATGCAGAAATTTGGCGACTAGAGCAAGTTTTCAGCACTACAATTAGAAGGCAGGACAGAGAAGACACAGAGTTTACGATTGTAGAGAAGAAACACTATGCTTAGAAGACAGCTGAGAGAAAACTTAGAGTTAAGGACCGCAGAGCAGGAGTGTAATATATTGCGTAGATCACAGAGCAGATAGGTTGAAGGTGTTAGGCAAGACGGGCAAGTAAGGAATACTATGCAAAGAAGACTACTACACTATTACAGAGCGAGATCGTGAAACATTGCGTAGATAGCAAAACAGACAGGTAGGATGATGTTAAGGAACCTGTAGACAGATAGATAGATAAGTAACACAGCACAATACTGATTCGCTTTTTGAGAACGATAATGAAATAATTAAACAGTGACCCGATAAGGTTTCCTTTTGCTGTAAAGACTTGATGTTCCCTCATCAAATAGAAAGAATAGGTAGGGATTCTATAGAATTCATGTGTTTAGCACACATATGCTTCATCTGGCAGATCTGTTTAAAGTCGGGCTGGATGAACATTACGGAAGAATTGTACAGGGTATATAATAGTCTGGATGATCTGAGTTGAATAAAGCATACCGTACGGTGGTTAGCGTGTGAAGCACAAGGGGGCGGAGCCCCCTAGTAGTATATATACTCAATGCAGCTCTCTGGTCTACACTACTACGAAATATTTCTTGTAACTACACTGTTTTTTTTGTGTTATTAAAATTTTCATATAAACTCATATGACTTTTGAGCGTACACGCAAAAGCAGATCGTAAACGACGCGCCGAATTCACAAAAATAAAATACTAGTTTTCCAGCAATCGACCAAATAAGTCGTTCACAAACGCAAATTTTCATCATTATACCCTGTACCTATATGTACAAAGGGTATACTAGATTTGTGCAATGTATGTAACGGACAGAAGGAGGCGTGGCAGACCCCAAGTCCTTTATACCAAAATGCTTATCATAACCTCGGGTAGCGATTGAGCCATGTCCGTCCGTCCGTCCGTCGTTAACAGAGCAATGCGTTGTAGTTACATGCATCTATGTGTAAAAAATGAACAAAATCGGACAAATACAACAGAAGTTATAGTCAAAAATGTGCAAATTTCACCTCCCCTTGCCAATAAACTGCGTCAATATTTGACTCTACGCAATTATGGCTACAAGTGACCTAGAATCACAATTTTTTGTAAGCTCATTCATGTGGCTCTGATGAACAAAACCACATCCAAATTTTATCGATGCGGTCCCCCCACCCCCCGCAATCGATTTACCGTGTTTTCTCCCACACCCCTCAACATATCAACTTGAAACTTACCCAATATAATTAATATAGCTTCTTTGACGTAACTTTCGATTTTCATCAAAATCGGTACAAATTTACGGAACTTATAGGTATAAATATCGTTTTGCACCAAAAATAAAATAAATTCCAATTGGAAAGTTCTTAGATGGAATATGCAGGAAAAATTTTTTTGACACAAAAGGTACAGGGTATTCCACTGTCGGGCACCGCCTCGACTGTACCACATTTTTTTTACCTACAAAATGCAGCTGAGCGAACAGCAAGAGAAAAAGCAGACGGACCGATAACACTAGTTTACACGAAAAATGAATCTTCCTAAAAAAGTTTTTTTTAGGATAATTTGGGGTCGAGAAACACGAAAATGGCAACCTTTTTTTTCTTAAGCACCTTTTTCGAGATATTTTTGAAAAACATGTTTTTCGACACTTTTTCTAGATATTCCTTAATATGATGAAGTGCTCTTTCCAGTGATATATAATTTGTACAGATTAAGTAAAAATTATCGAAGCTACATAATACATAATATCTACAGATTAAGTAAAAATTATCGAAGTTGCAGGCAACCAAAGAGAAAAAAAGTAATTTTTTACCATTTTCAAAATTACACATTTTCGGTATGCTTTTTATTAACGAAAAAATTTTTAAAAATTATTTTAAGCTTTAAGCTGAAAGAGAATTCTTTTACGAACATTTCGAGTCTAAGATCTTCGAAATCGGACACGAACTGCAGATGTTATGGAACCATGTACGGAAGTTCCAATCTTCAGTCAATCACTCTTTTTTATGAAAAAAAAATGTGTCACTCAAAGTTTTGCATTTCCGTTCAGTTACGTCTTCACGAATTTGTATGCAGCTGTAGTCGTGATTTTTCGTTCATGGTTGATACAAAATTTTGTTCACGAGATATTAAGGAGTAACTGAAAAAAGTGCCCAAAAACATGTTTTTCGAAAATATCTCAAAAACGGTGCTTAAGAAAAAAAAAAAAAAAAAATGTTGCCATATTCGTGTTTCTCGACCCCCAATTACCCTAAAAAGCACTTTTTTAGGAAGGTTCACTCGATAACTCTTAAATTTGTAAAGTAGTGTAACTACTATAATTCAGCCGGCTGCTTGCTTCGGTGTCACCACGCACGTAGGCAGCGTAGTACAAAAATGGCGCTTATGAGCAACTTTTTGTTCGATTGCTGGAAAATTATTAACCGTAGAAAAGTGATGGAGGACTCATTTTGTAGATAATTTCAATGACTTTAACAAAATATATGGGTAAAATTTCCGAAAAAACATACCTGTTTTGAGATATTTGCAAATTATTCGAAAAACAACAAACACCATTTCCAACTTTCAACTTTAAACAGGCATTGAGCTTCAACCAATTAACCTACAACCTTGATTTAAGTCTTGTTTGATAGATAATTTTATTTGCATGAGTCTAAGTTTGATAGAAAAAATGATATCATGCAAAAACCATAGCAACATATATTGTCAGGGGGCGGTGCCCCATACCCACAAATACGAAAGCTCGGTTTTAGACTTGAACAAGGTCCCTAACGATCCCTGAAAGTTTCATCCATTAAGTAATTTTTTCCAGATGAAACTCTAGATTTAGTGTACTATATTGTATTTACATTTAATTGTGACTATTGTGATATCTTGCTCAAAAAATAATTGCCATTTTTAATTTTAAATAATTGCCTTTGTATTCATTATCAACTCTTTAAACTTTTTTATAGACCTGTGGCATAATTCGACTAATTTACTAAATACCCCTTACGGAGAGTCAGAACTGTGCCACGCATATCATCATCTCAATATTTTTTATAGTTATTCATATTTTCATTTTAATATAATAATTAACTTTCGTTGCGAAAAAATTATAAAAGTGCAACAGAACAACATTTTTTCAAATATTTCACTTGCTTTAAACTCCACATTCTAATTTTTAACAAAACTTCCGGTTCACCAGAACATAACATACATGTACATATGTATGTAAAATATATTCGAATTTGTCATCACTTACAACAAACCAAAAAAAATTTGGCATAGCTTCCCAGCTGAATTTTAATTAAGCAGTATTGAAACCTCTTCAAATGATTTCGATCGATTTTTTGACGGTAATTTTAGCAGCGACTTCCGCGCACTTCCAATAGCGAAAACGAACTGAAGACGCGTCAAAATATTCGCAGCCAAAACTTAATTAGAGAGCTTGAGAACCCAATTAGAAAGACAACGTTAGAATGCTAAATAATTTCAATATTTTGACACTCAAACGTTAGTGAAAATTTTTGCTAAGTAGTTCGTGGAATTGTAAACCCTATTTACCTACTATATTGCTAATCTACTTTTGACCTTTGCCATTGAGGCGCAAAAAATAACAAGTAGAAGGTGTTTTTTTTTATATAATATCATTTTTATTTTCAAACACGATGGAAAATTTTTGCTAAGTAGCTCTTGGAATTGTAAAGCCTATTTACCTACTATATTGCCAATCTACTTTTGACCTTTGCCATTGAGGCTCAAAAAAAAGTAGGTGTTTTTTTTTTATATCATTTTTATTTTGTATTTTTTTTTATGTCAAAATATTTTTATGTATGGTACATAAAAACTTTGCGTTACGTTTGCGGTTGTTTTTGATTGCAAATGTTTAAAAAAAATTGTGTATAAAATAAACTCAAACTGCCTAGAGCATGAGAGACATGTGAGAGTATTTCTTATATATTTTTTTTTTTTGCTGCCGTGTTGCGTTTTACAGTATAATTTAATTTTATTCAAGTTTGACATCGAGACACTGTGGTCGTCTGCTAAAACGACACTCATTGATACCAGCAACAAGATACTTGGCGTTAAGCCAAAAGAGAAAAAAGAGTGGATGAGCGCTGATACTTGGATGCATATTGAAGAGCGCAAAGAAGCCAAACGCACTAGAGACAACACCATAGACCCACTTCTCCGACGCATAGCCATAGGAAGATACAACGCACTCAACAAAATATTGAAACGTTGCTGCCGGACGGACAAAAAAAATTGGATAAATGGTTTTGCAACTTCAGCAGAAGCAGCAGCCCAACGCTCCGACTCCAAGACCCTGTTCAAAATAAGTCGCCAGCTATCTGGGAAATGGCGGCTCTGATGAAGATAGTGGTGATCGTATTAACAAAGCACGAGTTGCATTCCTCGCATTACATAAGATATGGCGATCACGTAACATTTCATATCGGACCAAATTGCGAATTTTTAACAGCAGCGTTAAATCCGTACTTTTGTACGGCTGCACAACCTGGAGCCTAACGCAGCTTACCATTGGAAAGTTGCAGACTTTCATAAACCGCTGTATAAGAAAAATCTGGCGTATATTTTGGCCAAACCAAATAACAAATGAGGACCTCCTATCGCGATCGAACGCCATCCCAGTCCAGCTAGACATACGGAGACGCAAATGGACATGGATTGGTCATGTTTTATGCCGGCCTGTCGGTGACATTGCACGATCAGCCCTAGATTGGAACCCGCAAGGGCAGCGGAGTCGTGGTCGCCCAAGATATACCTGGATTCGGTGCACAAAACAGGAAATAAATCTGGCCCACATTTCGTGGATCCAAGTAAAAACCCTAGCCAGAAACAGAGGAAGATGGAAAGAGATTGTCGATGCCCTATGTTCACTTTGAACGTTTTTGATTGTTATTATTTATTTATTACCAGTAACTTCTAGCAAAATAAAGGACATATATATATATCTGGGAACAAAAATTTTTCAAGGGAACACGCGATAAAATCTAAACAAGGCGTCCCTTTGCAAACAACAGATGAACAAGTCAATCGCTGGCGTGAGCAGTTTTCGGAGCTGTTGAACAGAGATCACCAATCCATTCCTGCAGAACAACCTCCAACAGGCGGAGTCAGCGCAAATATATGCACCCAACCCCCCTCTACCAGAGAAATAACCGAAGCTATCAAGAGTCTTAAATCAGGGAAGGCTCCTGGGAGTGACGGCATTCCAGCAGAGGTCTCAAAAGCATGTCCAGATATGACTGCAAAACTCCTTCAGCCAGTTTTTAATGCAATTTGGCGCGAGAATCGTCTTCCTGCGGATTGGCTGGAAGGCACCATAGTGAAGATCCCGAAAAAGGGCGACGTATCACTATGCAAGAACTACAGAGGCATTATGCTGCTGTCCATACCTTCCAAAGTTCTCACTATCATTCTAATAAAGCGTATAAATGCCATACTAGACAATGTCATCCGAAAACAACAGGCAGGCTTCAGAGCAAACCGCTCTTGCATAGACCAGATCGGCACACTCCGAATATTAGTAGAGCAAGTCAACGAATGGCAGTCATCTCTCCAACTGACATTCATCGATTTCCGCACAGCTTTCGACAGTGTGCATCGCTCATCCATCTGGAATGCGTTGCATAAAGCTAGAATTCCCCTGAGCCTAATCAATTTGATAAAGGCACATTATGAAGGTTTCAAATGCCGGGTTCTACACAACGGAAGCTTGTCTACACCTTTTTCAACGAACTCTGGAGTTCGCCAGGGCTGCCTTCTGTCACAGGTTTTATTTCTAATTGCGTCGATGGCAATCCTGCGCAATACACTAGATGGAATCAGAGGCATTCCCTGGACGTTTACAGAGCAGCTTGAAGATTTGGAGTACGCCGATGACGTCTGTTTCCTTTCTGTTCGACATAATGATATGCAAAGCAAACTGGACGATCTAGTTGAAGAAGCTGGTAAGCACGGTCTCGAGGTAAATGTGGAAAAAACAAAGACATTGAAAGTGAATGCCAACAGCCATGACGATTTTTTAATACGTAATGAGCACATTGAGCTTGTGGACTCTTTCCCCTACCTTGGCAGTGTCATAGCCGCAGACGGTGGCGCAAAGGCAGACATAGAAGCCAGAGTTGCTAAAGCCCTAGCTGCTTTCGCGCAACTACGAAAGATCTGGAATTCCAATTTTCTATCGACAAATATGAAAATCCAAATATACAAATCTAATGTGCTATCCATTTTACTTTATGGGAGTGAGTCTTGGCTAACAACAGAAGCTATTCTTAGCAAACTACAAGCCTTTGTTGGAAGAGGTCTCCGACGCATTCTGAAAATCTGGTGGCCAAACACGATCAGCAACTCTGAGCTGATGCAGCGATGCAATATGAAGCCGATATCCTACATAATTACCAGTCGCAAATGGGGTTGGATTGGGCATACGTTGCGAAAGCCACCACATGAAGTTTGTCGTCAGGCCCTTGATTGGAACCCGCAGGGCAACCGAAGAAGAGGGAGACCCAGAGCTACATGGCGTCGAACCGTCTTGAAAGAAGTTGAAGAATCAGGACGTTCCTGGAGGGAAGTGAAGCAATTGGCACAAAACCGGATACGATTTATATGTTTTACAGAGGCCCTATGCTCCTCAAGGAGTTAAAGGAATAAAAGAAGTCAGATGGTTTTCCAGCACGTGAGCAGGCTACATATAATTGTCCATGGGAGAAGCATGGATTCTCTAAATTCAATCCACATACTTGTAGCGTGGTAACAGCACATTTTCTCCTTTGAATTTGCCATTCAAAATGGTTTCTTCGAGGATATTGTTCATCGTTTTTTTCACTGCAAGTCTGGTTCAATTGCAAAGACGTGGTGGATCAATGTTTCTGAGGAGTATAATAGGAACACAAATTTTCAAGCTCAAAATTTTGTTCGTCTGTCAAGTATGAACTGAATGGAAACTGAGTGAACACTGTGTTTCGTTGTTGTGTTTCGCATTTGAAAACTATGCTCAGTACTCAGCGCCACCTATCGAAAGGTGTCCATACTTATGTTGTAAACCTTCTCGACAACATACCGAACATAGCCTGTAAATATGAACACAATCACACTGCAATATAGTGGATTCTATAAGCCTCGTACAAACATACATTCGTTTTTATATATAT
This sequence comes from Chymomyza fuscimana, assembly GCA_949987675.1. Lineage (NCBI taxonomy): Eukaryota > Metazoa > Arthropoda > Insecta > Diptera > Drosophilidae > Chymomyza > Chymomyza fuscimana. The sequence continues at coordinate 50,575,749 of OX465089.1, forward strand.
AGATTGTGAAAAATACTAAATGTAAAAATGAAACTAGATTCAAACAAAAAGTGCCAGCGAGTAAGTGTGAGATAGAACTTGAGTGAATGAGTGAGCGAGTCCCTGCAGCTCGGTCGTTCAGGCCTGAAAAATTCAGACATGAATTCAGGCATGAAAAGGAAGCGAATGCTCATGGCTTTGTAAGAGAAACAAAGACAAATATAAAATTTCTCTTTCTATCTCTTTCTCTGACAGACAATTAAAGCAAAAAAGAATAAGCAATGAGAAATAAAAAAAATCAATTGTATTTTGTTACTTGACTTTTCATTAGTATTGGTATTTGCGTTTGGGTGCGTAGCTATTTCTTTTATTACACAAATAAAATTTACTGTGAAAATTTTAGTTTCTAGGTAAGTAAACCTACTATAGGTATTATATTTTTATTTTTAATACTAAATTTGTTTGCAGCATTTCTCCTTTTTTTACTGTATATGATTTTTATGCGTTTTATGACGTTCGGCAACAATAAATCCAAAGGTTATGGATTTTTTCCAATGGCTTGTGGCGTGGTCGACCAGTGGTATTTTTGTCGTGGCATTTGCCATCCAATGTAGAACTGCTGTAAAAAAAGAAATAGCTCTTAGAGATATTTCTATTTTTTAATACTGAATTTCACTAAAACACTTTTCCTTTTTTTATGATTATTGAAATTATGGATGTTTCTATATCAGTATCACTTTCGAACTCAACTGGAAAAAAGAAACTATAAAAAATGTTGATGAATTTGTAAGGAAGACAAAAAAAAATCAATTGATGCCTTGAAAGGATTTAAGCAATTTTAAACCTCTTTACTTGGTAGGTCAAAAAATACGCGTATTGTAATACATATATATATTGTAAAACATATATTGGCTGTCAGCCAGTTGGTGTCACAAGGGGATTAACGTGTAACTACCTCAGTGGTACGCGCCGTAATTGTGACGCACTTCTGGAAGTGCGACTACACTCTCCACGTGAGGGCGGCTGGAAGCAGGCCAATGGTACGGTCATGTCTCTGCCATGGGTGCTGACGAATGGTAGTTCGGGTGAGTGAAGAAAACTCGATAAAATTACCCCTATCCAAGGTGGAACAGCAAAGACTGATGGATGAATGGGGGTAGGCAGTCCAACCCATCCTCGGACGCAAAGACGAAGCAGACATACTTCGCCTTTTCGTCCAAGGCGGGGCTGGTTGCCGACTCTCCAGTGTCGGCTACTTCGAAGATGCCACCACCTAAAAAACCGTCTTACCCAGACAGGCGACGGGCGGGAGAAATTCTCCAAAAAAATTTCGCTGGAAGATTCTCCGGAGAGCAAGAAGTTGATCGAGTGGGCCAAAACAATTTTGCCGGGCTTCCAGCCAGCAGCCCCAGGCAAAGCAAGTGGAAAAGCGAAGAGACAGAGATCCGCCGAAGAAACTGCCCCTCCGCGGAAGCCGACGCGACTTCAGCCCCTGAACCGCTCCTTCGCCGAGGTCACAAAGGACCAGATCCTCCTGGGTGTCCTAGACATGGGCAACAAGGACGGTCTTGTCCCTCGTAACTTGTGGGCCAAGGTGGAGAATGAGCTGCATGATCGTTTCCTGGAGGAATTGGAGAGCAGTGGTGGACCTCCTCCTCTCTGTAGCGACGCAGGATGGCATCTCGGCACAGTGAAGACCATTGCCTGTGATGACAAGCACTCTGCGGAGGCTTATAAAAAAGCAATTGCTGCCCTCGGTGAGGTTTACCCTGGCGCAAAGCTCGTAGCAGTGGACTGGAAAGATGTCCCTTTTAGGCCGAGAGCCCGAGCTTGGCTCTCTGCAAAGCCGGATGATCCTGAAAAGATCCTCAAACTGTTCCTGTGCAAGGAATCCGCCACCTTGTGAGGGATAGTGACGTCAAGAAAATCGACCTGATCATCGGGTGCGACGCCAACGCACACCACACTCAGTAGGGAAGCACTGACATCAATTTTCGAGGTGAGCAACTTCTCGACTATATATTGACCACAAATATGCTAATATGCAATAAAGGTAACGACCCTACCTTTATAATTAAGAATAGGAAAGAAGTCCTAGATCTTACCTTGGTATCTAGCTCTCTGTACCGTAAGGTCCAAAACTGGAGAGTCCTAAGCGACCACTCCTTCTCGAATCACCGGTATATACCTCTATATAGAGACTACGATTGCCTCAGCCCCACCCACTATAGGGAAATTTACAAATCCCCGCTCAGCGAGTTGGGAACTCTTTGCAGAGATCATGGGTAGAACGCTACCTGCGGTCCCTCCAAGAGGTCCCGTTTCGGCAGTTTTCAATGATTCCCTAGTTGTAACGCTAACAGAAGCTTGCAACTATGCTTTCAACAAATCGTGTAAGCTAAGAACACCAAGGGAGAAAAAAACCCTGGTGGTCGTCTGAAATTGGGCAACTCTGGCGCAATTCACGTAAACTTTTTAATATTGCTAGAACTAAGGATGACGGAAATTCATGGAATGAATATAAAGTCAGCCTTTCAAAGTACAAGAGGGAAATCCGTAAAGCCAAACGTTCCTCATGGCAGCTTTTTTGTTCCGAAATTGAAAGCACCACTGATGCTGCAAGGCTGAGGAAGGAGCTATCTAAATGTCCATCGACACTGGGATACTTACATCGTTCAAATAGTGAATGGACCACTTCAAGCGAGGAATCGCTGAAACTACTAACACACACACTCACTTTCCGGGGTTGCTCTACCACCAAGTCAGTGGAGATCAATCATGTGTCAGACAGGACCTACGTCCCTGCAAATCTGTTTACCTTCGAAAAGGTTAAATGGGCCATAAACTCCATTAAACCCCTTAAGTTGAGGGGGCTTTCAATAATGTCACTCCCAAAACAATCACTGACGCACTAAAGGAACTTAGGGCGGAATCGAGGCTAATCAACCTTATTGAACAGATGCTTAAATGCAGAGTTATTCAACCATCTCTGGGTAATTCCAGTATCATAAGATACGTAAGCAGAGGAACGCCTCAAGGGGGAGTACTCTCCCCTTTCTTCTGGAATGTCGCAATAATCGGTCTTCTGTGCACCTTGGAGGGTGGCGGATGCAATATAACTGCGTACGCTGACGATGTTGCAGTTGCTTTCTCGGGTAAATACCCTCAAACTTTCTGCGAGCGTATGACCAACGCCCTGCACACTCTCTCAAAATAGGCTACGGCTAGCGGGTTAGGAGTTAATCCGAGCAAAACTAAGCTCATGCTTTTTACCAGGAAATATAAAATACCCCCTCTCATAAATGCTAAAATCAATGGGATTACTTTACCCTTCAGCGACTCAGCCAGATATCTTGTGCTAATCCTTGATAGCAAACTGGACTGGAACCTGAATACAGAAGATCGGAGAAAAAAGGCCATGATTGCCCTGTACACTTGCAGAAAGGCCATTGGACTTGAATGGGGCATGTCTCCAAACATAGTCCACTGGCTATACATTGCTATTGTTAGACCAATTCTTCTCGACGGAGTCGCAATTTGGTGGCCTTCACTGGATAAAAAATCCATCCTAACTAAGCTTAGTAAGGTTCAACGGACCGCAGAACTTACCATCAGCGGGGCACTATGTTCGTCCCCAAACGAAGCATTAGATGCCATTTAAAACCTCCTGCCTCTGGACAAGGTGGGAAAGCAATCAGCCACTCTACCAGCACTACGCATGAGAGAGGCAAATAAATGGAATGACCAAAACTATGGTCACTCAAGTATCCTTAAGGGAAACCCTCTCATTCCTATGAGTACGGACTATTGTACCCCTCAGGAGCACTTCATAACAAACTTCAAAACTCATATTCCAACCAGGGATGAGTGGAATGTTGGTGTACCGGGCCCAGCTGGCTCAACTTAGATTTTCACAGACGGTTCCAAGTTAGACGACCGTGTAGGCGGAGGCGTCTACATAGAGGAACTCAACGTTAGAATATCGTTTCGACTCCCAGACCACTGCAGTGTTTTTCAGGCTGAGGTCACTGCAATCCAGGAGGCTCTCATAACAATAAAAAACTTACCAATAGGTAACAGAAATATCTGTATTTATTTGGATAGCCAGGCGGCCATTAAATCTCTTACCTCTTTGACTTCATGCATGAAGTCGGTGAATAATTGTCGATCGTCTCTGGAGAAGATGGCAGAACAGTTTTCTATCTACCTCATCTGGGTCCCGGGACACAGGGATATTGAGGGTAACTGCATTGCGGACGAACTGGCAAGACAAGGAACTACCAGCATCCTCCTTCAGGATAAGGAGCGTCTGGGTATTCCTATGGCCAGCTGCAAGCTAAGCATAAAGACCCATTTCGCTAACTCTGCAAATCAAACGTGGAATCGAAATTCCAGCACGTGTAGGATCTCACGGAAAACTTGGCCAGTGTACTGCAGGAAGAGAACCAAGGAACTTTGCTGTCTAAGTAGAGCTCAATGCTCGAAGGTAATCAGAGCAATCATCGGACATTGGCTGGGCGGAACTGATGCATTAAGGCTAAACGCTTTTCATTATGACTTCTGCAGAAGTTGTGGCGATGAGGAAGAGCTGGAGACGGTGGAGCACTTTTTCTGTCACTGTCCGGGACTTTGCAGAACATGGTTCCGCTTTCTCAAGTCATACTTCCTAAATGACTTATCCCAGCTCTCAAAACAGAGTCCGAAATGCCTTTCGAGGTTTATTGAGGCCACCGGATGGCTGTGAATTAGAGCATATTTGAACACCTCTCTAGTCGGGAAGGGTGGGGGAGAGTCCACCACGCGGTATCACAACGGGCCTATTTTTCTGGCCTATGTGAGTTAGGACGTCACTTCCTAACTGCCGTTTAAACCTAATACATATATAAAAAAAAAGTTTTTGATTATTGAATCAATACCAGTTACAGCGGACTCTGGCCCAGCGGAATCACAGCTGCGTAATGCAATGCAGTTCTACAAAAATCTCAATTTTAAGGCTGCATATAAAATTTTGTTTAAAATGTATAAAGACTATTTGTTCCAGTGTATTAATTACTCATCTGTGATTTCAGACCTGACTTGTAAAAACGAATCAGCACTGAATTTATGCCCGATTCTTAAAAAAAAACACCTGTGATTTCAGGCATGACATTTCAAAGTCAATCAGCATTGAATTCATAGCTTATTGTTACGGCTAAGGTTCTGGCCTGAACGCCTAGGACATGCATGTATTAAATTTAGTGACAAATGGTCTGGTACTGAAAATTCAGGCATGATTTCATGACTAATTCAGGCCTGAGCCGAACTGAAGGGGTGAGATAGAGTGAGAGAGATAGAGCTAGAGAGATTGAGAAATAGGCAGAGAAAAAGGGAGAACATAATAGAGTGATGGACATAGAGTTTGAGATATAGATCGATAAGTTGAGTTATAATTCAGCGTAACCTTTAACTCACTCCTAATGCACAATGACCGGCTTCATGCTTAATGCTTGTTTTTATCACAATTGAAGTTTTGTGCAAAAATTTTTCCAGTGCTGCCAAAACTGTGCGTCAACTGTCCCCTCCCCCCACCCAAACAAAAATGTCACATGGCTTCCAACAACACAATGTAGGAACTACACAAACGTCTTCATAAGGCTTGGCAATTGGGTGGCAGGGAGTCGCCGAACAGTGTGAGCTTGGTTCACATGCATCCTAAACTTATTAGATCGCAATTTCAGTCTATAATATTTTTTATTTATAATTACAAAAGTTGAAAGCATTTTTCTACGTCGTACGTAGAAGTATGAATCGAATTGGAGTGAGCATTAGAAACAGTTTTAGTTGTGAATGTTCTGCAGTTGCAGGCGTAGCCCAGTGACTGTCAAAAAATGGCGTTTAGAAAAGTTTTTGTGGCGACTGTACTTAACTGTTGGTGTTGTTATAATAACAGTATTCCAGTGTGCAAGACTGTGGTTGTGCGTGCGTGCGTGTGATTTTATACCCTGTACCGTATGGTACAAAGGGTATATTGTGTTTGTGCAAGCCGAAAATGTATGTAACGTACAGAAGGAGAAGTCGGAGACCCCCCAAAGTTACCTAAAGCATGATCAGACTGACTAGAGAAGTCGATATACCCATGTCCGTCTGTCCGTCTGTCCGTATGAACGCCTAGATCTCAGAGATGGTAAGAGCTAGAGCAACCAAATTTTCAGATAAGCTCCCATAGGGGTGTTTCAGAGGACCTCGAAAAAAAGCAAAAGTTTTAGATGGATAATTCGTTTGCTTATGAAGATATCATAACCAAATTTGGCAATCAGAAGTTTTTTAGAAACCCCCAGCACTGTACCAAATTTGATCAAAATCGGTTGACTATACCATATAGGTCCCATAGGATCGATCGGTCGAAAATTTGTTTTTTGTACAAAATTCGTTGTGTTTCGTTTGTTTGTGAAGATATTGTAACCAAATTTGACATTAAGAAGTTTTTTAGAGTTCCCAAGCACTATACCAAATTTGATCAATATCGGTTGACTATATCATATAGCTCCCATAGGACAAATCGGTCAAAAAATCGTGTTTTGTACAAAATTCGTTGTGTTTCGTTTATTTGTGAACATACCGTAACCACATTTGGCATTAAGAAGTTTTTTAGAGTTCCCAAGCACTGTACCAAATTTGATTAAAATCGGTTGACTATATCATATAGCTCCCATAGGACCAATCGGTCAAAAAATCGTGTTTTGTACAAAATTCGTTGTGTTTCGTTTATTTGTGAACATACCGTAACCACATTTGGCATTAAGAAGTTTTTTAGAGTTCCCAAGCACTGTACCAAATTTGATCAAAATCGGTTGACTATATCATATAGCTCCCATAGGATCGATCGGTCGAAAATTTGTTTTTTGTACAAAATTCGTTGTGTTTCGTTTGTTTGTGAAGATATTGTAACCAAATTTGGCATTCGGATGTTTTTTAGAGATGTTCAACACTGTACCAAATTTTATCAAAATCGGTTGACTATATCATATAGCTCCCATAGGGCCGATCGGTCGAAAAAAAGTTGTTGATTAAAAATTCGTCTGGTTTTGGTTGTTTATGAAGGTATCATAATCTAATTTGGCAATCAAATGTCTTTTGGTGTTCTTAAGCAATTTACCGGATTTTATTGCAAGCAGTGGTACAGGGTATCCCAAAGTCGTCCGCGCCCGAATTTAACGTACGCCATCTTTTGATGTGTCTTTTATAGCTACTGTAGCTGAAGATATACATATACATGTGAGTGTGTGCGGTAAACCCTATATATATAACTATAGTTATGAAATGCGGCTATTCCAGTGTACACTTAATAACAAACATCATATTATCATCGTACTCCACATTAATCCACTCAGCGTCATCATCATCTTCATCATCTTCCTCTTCATTATGATTATCATCGAGTCGATTCCAATGCCATGCCGTTTTCGTCTTTCCTTCGTCCATGCCATGCCAGATCAGCCATTGGGCGCACATTAACACGCCCATACTACTACATTAGCTAAGTACTTTTACTTACTTAAACAAATTTCTTATACTATATGTATTATATTATATTCGGTATTTTTTTTTTTGCGATTTTTGTTTGGGTCTTTTTCTGCTGTTATAAATTGTTTTGTTTCAATTTTTTTCTATACCCTGTACCTATAGGTCTGGGGTATACTAGATTTGGGCAATGTATGTAACGGACAAAATTAGGCATGTCAGACCCCAAGTCCTGTATACCAAAATGCTTATCATAACCTCGGGTAGCGATTGAGCCATGTTCGTCTGTTCGTCTGTATGAACAGCTAGATTTCGGAGACTATTTATAAGTGCTAGAGATACGAAACTTTACCAGCTGGTGCGAATATTTCCTGAGAAGATGAAGTTTGTTGAATCATGTCAATATCTTACACCGTACCCACGCAGTAGATTTCCGCGGTTTTTAATATTTAATATTTAATTTAATATTTTTATCTGAAATTTAACAGAGCGATGCGTTGTGGTGCATGCGTCTGTGAGTAAAAAATGAACAACAAATGTTTTAGTCTAAAATGTACAAAAACTGTAAACTACGTCAATATTTGACTCTATGTAATTATGGTAACAAGTGACCTAGGATCACCATTTTTGGTAAGCTGATTCATGTGGCTCTAATGAAATCCAAATTTGATCGATGCGGACCCCCCACCCCCCGCAGTCGATTTACCGTGTTTACTCCCACACCCCTCAACATATCAACTTGAAACTTACTCCATATACTTTAAATAGCTTCTTTGATGTAACTTTCAAGTTTCATCAAAATCAGTACAAATTTACGGATCTTATTTATATTTATAATATCGTTTTGCACCACTGTCGGGCACCGCTTCGACTGTATTAAATTTGGTATTTTTTTTTTGTTACGTTTAGTGTTGAGAGAGTAATGATGCAGTAGAGGAGCATGTTCCAGCACGGGAGCGTGCACAACTGGAGCGTGTGGGTGCGCTCTTGTGCACAATGGCATTGAAATCGTTATGATCATCGGCAGTGTAGTCGACGGTAAAAAATAAGAGACGTAAGTCAGTTACTCCAAATCGACCATGCATGCATCAGCAGGAAATGGAGAAAAATGTTTTTTAACGTAAGAGCTAGAACGAGCGCTAACATAGGCTCAGACCACTACCTAGTAACGGCGTTGCAAAAATCATATTTTCTAAACCAATTGAGATATTTTTATGAATTAAATTGTAGTTGAAAGAAAAATCTTTAAGCTTTAAAATAAGTTCCCATACATTGTGAAACGACATCTGTGAGCTGCGCAATATGTTGTGGAAGTTGGATTTTGTTGCCTGTGCAACATTTCCTATTGAAAAAGATGGCGTACGTTAAATTCGGGCGCGGACGACTTTGGGATACCCTGTACCACTGCTTGCAATAAAATCTGGTAAATTGCTTACAAACACCAAAAGACATTTGATTGCCAACTTAGATTATAATACCTTCATAAACAACCAAAAACAGACGAATCTTTAATCAAAAACTTTTTTTCGACCGATCGGCCCTATGGGAGCTATATGATATAGTCAACCGATTTTGATAAAATTTGGTACAGTGTTGAAGATCTCTAAAAAACTTCTGAATGCCAAATTTGGTTACAATATCTTCACAAACAAACGAAACACAACGAATTTTGTGCAAAAAACGTTTTTTTGACCGATCGGCCCTATGGGAGCTATATGATATAGTCAACCGATTTTGATAAAATTTGGTACAGTGTTGAAGATCTCTAAAAACTTCTGAATGCCAAATTTGGTTACAATATCTTTACAAATAAACGAAACACAACGAATTTTGTACAAAACACGATTTTTTGACCGATTTGTCCTATGGGAGCTATATGATATAGTCAACCGATTTTGATCAAATTTGGTACAGTGCTTGGGAACTCTAAAAAACTTCTTAATGTCAAATTTGGTTACAATATCTTCACAAACAAACGAAACACAACGAATTTTGTACAAAAAACAAATTTTCGACCGATCGATCCTATGGGACCTATATGATATAGTCAACCGATTTTGATAAAATTTCGTACAGTGCTTGGGGTTTCTAAAAAACTTCCGATTACCAAATTTGGTTATGATATCTTCATAAACAAACGAATTATCCATCTAAAACTTTTGCTTTTTTTCGAGGTCCTCTGAAACACCCCTATGGGAGCTATATAATGTAGTCCCGATATCAAAAAAATAAAATAAACTTGTCTCCTATGGATTAATAAGGGATCTTATCTGAAAGTTTGGTTGCTCTAGCTCTTACCATCTCTGAGATCTAGGCGTTCATACGGACAGACGGTCAGACGGACATGGGTATATCGACTTCTCTAGTCACTCTGATCATACTTTAGGTAACTTTGGGGGGTCTCCGACTTCTCCTTCTGTACGTTACATACATTTTCGGCTTGCACAAACACAATATACCCTTTGTACCATACGGTACAGGGTATAAATACGTAATTATTTTTTCCATACTTTCTAAACCAATTGAGATATTTTGATGAATTAGATTGTATTTGACAGAAAAACGTTCAGGCTTGAAAATAAGTGCTCATGTATGGTGATACGATAGCTGAGAGCTGCGCAATATGTTGTGGAAGTTGGATTTTGTTGCCTGTGCAATATTTGTATATAGGTATTTGTAAAATATGTACATATTTTTTTCATTTATAAAGAAATTTTGATGATATATTTTTGTTCATAATTTTATATTTCAGTCAATAAATTTAATGTATTATAACAAGGCTTTTTTATTATAATATTTTATATAATTTGTCTTATCAGTAGTTTTTTGTAAAATAATCATCCATCCACATTTACATTTGAAGGAATTTCTAAAAGACTTAACATTTCATTTGAATAACTACTTGTTAATTCTGCATTGGATTTCACATGTCTAAGGGATGCAACTAGTGGATCTGGAGAGGCTGCCAACATATTAAAAAGATCCTCGTTTTCCCTTGATCGTGATATTTTACATGTATTCATAGCTCTGAATTTTTTATAATCCTTGTTTCTCGATTCCTGGGCTTCTTCTGACATCTCCCCAATGGGTAGGCAATGATATTCAATTATAGTTTGGCCATGTGCCAAAAAAGCGTGGGAGTCAATTTTTTCCTGGATATTTTTCCATTAACAGCTCTGCAGTCTTAGTGGCATATTCACCAAATTTGCTGCCGTTAATTTTTTCCTTGCAGTTCAAAATATTCAAAATAACACCCAATCTTTTGATAATTTCATCATCCACTCCAGTTATTTCTGATGTAACTATGTTTTCTGCAAAGAATTTTCGGGATGAGTTTCCATCGTTTGTGTTACCATATCCATATTTGGGGAAGTCGACTCTCAGTCCAAGTCGAGTGAAGAAATCGTCTTGAATTTTTTTTTTCCTGGTATTTTGTTTTTCTCTTTCTGGTGTGTTGTCTTCAAAAGATTCGTTCATTTGCGGAAGAGTATATGCAAGCTTCAAAATAAACTCCATGCATCTAATTCTGGCATGCAATGGTGAAATACCAAATTCCAGATTTCCCTCTTCAATTAAGGAATTATCCAAATTTTGAAAATCCTTTTGCGTTTTCTTGCAAAAAGCGCATGCCAAGGTCGATTTTGTGTTTGTGAGTTCGTTGAGAACCTTGCCGTCTACCATTGTTAGGAAAAATTCATATTTCACAGAAATGGTTGTTCCTTCCTTGATTTGTAATAATGCAGGCCTTATGTCTTCAATCTGCTTCTTTAGATCGGTTACTGTAGACCTGATTATCTCCGAAGATTCTTTGGCGTATTTGAACAATATCGGGCGACAATAGTGAACCGATGAAGGGCGCGGATTTTTCCAATGTTCCAATGTTTCACTTTTTAGTCGTAGGGGGACAACAGAAGCCATGAACATATTCGCATCTGTAACTGTGCTTGTAAGCACTTTGGCCAGAAGATCCATCGCAGCCCCATTTGCTGATTAAGATGAGACTTTGTGGAAGAGTTTCCATCTCATTTTCAGGTAAACTTTCAATGAGACGTTTTGCTGTATGATCCATCAGGTCTTGAAGTTTAACCTCTGCTGAAACTTCCGTCACTATCGTGGGCTGCGGTACTGCGCTCTGCTTAGCCGATCCCATTTTATTGTATCCAGGAAGAATATTAACATTATGCCGGATTAAAGAATCCCGCAATATTATATATTTTCCCTTAGACAGATTTAAATCCATAAACAACGCCAAAGCCTCTTCAGCGCTATACTCCTTTGGTAGTGAATTTGGTGGTGTGGGGATGCTTTCCCTTATCCTATTAAGTCGCAAGGGGCTTGCATCGGCAACCGCTTTTGTAATATGCGACCTTGTTTTTTCATCGCAGAGCCTTGCCCCTTTTTTTTATTCGGGAGTGAACTAGATTAAGTTTGCCTCTTAAGGTATCAAACTTCTCCATATTTGCTTCCTCAACGTTAAGTTCTTTTCTGATGGCCGAAATGAATTCATTCGCGCTTTTGGAGTTTCTGAACAATTCAAATAATTTTACGTTTACCAAAGACATCGTTACACTTATAAAATCAATGCTTGCGAATTATATTTAAAAATACGTTTCACTTCAATGTGTGTTCTTATAAAGTCAAAACAAAACTATGATGTTTCTGAAGTATTCAGGCAATATATACAAATTTTAAGCCTATAGCCAGAAAACGTGTAACTAAAATGTAAATGTTTTAAAACTACCTGTACACACAAAAAAAAAAAAAATGGGATGATTAATCCTTTTTTTTATGTCACAGGTAGGCTTTATTTTATTGTAAAGTGAAAATATAAGCAATCAGTTCTAAATTTAGTGGCTGCATCTACTGCATGTTCTTCTTCTTATACCTGCGTCAGCATATTTTGGAGCTGGGTTTCTGGGCTTTTACTGGCCTTACAGCCAAATATGCAAATTCAGGCAGACAATTTTTATAGAGCAGGTAAATAAATTAATAACAAAAGTGTTATGACCTGAGGGAAGCTCAAGTCTGGGGGTTTTATTGTTTTATAATTTTGGCAGCTCAGATACAGAATCAGAACTGGTGGTCGCTGCAATAGGTACTTGAACCTATTAAGCTACGGAGAGTTGAGTGAAAAATAAGACCAAAGAGGCTATATCTGACGCATTTGAATACTTTATTCTTACTGAATTCTTATAGTTATAACATGAGTTTATATAACTTGACTAAAATACATTGATTAAAATTATCTTAACTAAACATATAATCATTGTAATGGTAAAAATTATTTATTTAGGTTGAAGGTCATATCAGTGTCTGTTGACAGCTGATAAGTAGCAGGTAACATCGTGGTTTTGTTGACCGCTGATAAGTAGCAGGTCATATCGGTATTTGCTGACCGTTCAATGTGCATGCAGATAAGCAGGTATGTGCGTGCAGCTGTTACAGTTTGTGAACGCATCAGTGTGGGAAAAGATGAGCAGAAAATAGTGCAGCTCATTTTTACATATCAGGTGTAAACAAAAAGCATTTATGTTAAAACAAAAATTGTAATGCGATGTATTTTTTATTCTATTCTTCCAAAGTTGAAAAAGTGGTCCAAATATAGTGGTTCAGGTAAACGGAAGTATTGAAAAAACCAGACAAGTTACGAAGTCATTTGTTGTCTCTTTTATATTTCAGTTTCATACACCTTTTTATAGAAACCAAGAAAATAGGGATTGGTTGCGTAGTTTTTCCACAAAACAATCTTAAACACGGGTTTTTATTAAAAAAATTACGATTTTTTTCAAAGTTGAAAATATACTCCACTTTGAGCGGCTGTAGCAACTAAACTATTCATGCGAATCGAATAAAATTTTTATTTTCTTGATCCCTGGGAAATTCTAAATCAGATGCATGTATGACCTTTACAAAATGATGTCATCGCAAAATTGATTTTTGCAACGCTTTTGTCGCACAGTGGCACGGCAGCCGCAAAAGCGTTGCAAAAATCGATTTTGCGATGTAACCATTTTTTAAATGTAATACATGCATCTGATTTAGAATTTCCCAGGGATCAAGAAAATAAAAATTTTAGTCAATTCGGATGAATAGTTTAGTTGCTACAGCCGCTCAAAGTGGAGTATATTTTCAACTTTGAAAAAAATCGCAATTTTTTTAATAAAAACCCGTGTTTAAGATTGTTTTGTGGAAAAACTACGCAACCAATCCCTATTTTCTTAGTTTCTATAAAAAGGTGCATGAAATTTAAACATATAAGAAAAAAAAAATGACTTCATTTCTTTTCTGGGTTTTTCAATACTTCCGTTTAACTGCACCATTATATTTGGACCACTTTTTCAACTTTGGAAGAAAATATTTTATATTCCATATTTTTTCATTTTTTCAATTTAACATAAATGGTTTTGTTATTAATTTATTTACTTGCTCTATAAAAATTGACTGCATAAATTTGCATATGTGGCTGTAAGGCCAGTAAAAGTCCAGAAACCCAACTCCAAAATATTCTGACGCAGGTATAAGAAGAAGAACACGCAGTAGATGCAGCCACTGAATTTAGAACTGATTGCTTATATTTTCACTTTACAATAAAATAAAGCCTACCTGTGACATAAAAAAAAAGGATTAATCATCCCAATTTTTTTTTTTTTGTGTTTCCAGGTAGTTTGAAACATTTAAAGTAATTTAATTTGTACCTGTTACACGTTTTCTGGCTATAGGCTTAAAATTTGTATATATTGCCTGAATACTTCAGAAACATCATAGTTTTGTTTTGACTTTATAAGAACACACATTGCAGTGAAACGTATTTTTAAATATAATTCGCAAGCATTGATTTTATAAGTGTAACGATGTCTTTGGTAAACGTAAAATTATTTGAATTGTTCAGAAACTCCAAAAGCGCGAATGAATTCATTTCGGCCATCAGAAAATAACTTAATGTTGAGGGAGCAAATATGGAGAAGTTTGATACCTTAAAAGGCAAACTTAATCTAATTCACTCCCGAATAAAAAAAAAGTGGCAAGACTCTTCCTTCCCCAAATATGGATATGGTAACACAAACGATGGAAACTCATCCCGAAAATTCTTTGCAGAAAACAAAGTTACATCAGAAATAACTGGAGTGGATGATGAAATTATCAAAAGATTGGGTGTTATTTTGAATATTTTGAACTGCAAGGAAAAAATTAACGGCAGCAAATTTGGTGAATATGCCACTAAGACTGCAGAGCTGTTAATGGAAAAATATCCAGGAAAAAAATTGACTCCCACGCTTCACAAAATTTTGGCACATGGCCAAACTATAATTGAATATCATTGCCTACCCATTGGGGAGATGTCAGAAGAAGCCCAGGAATCGAGAAACAAGGATTATAAAAAATTCAGAGCTATGAATACATGTAAAATATCACGATCAAGGGAAAACGAGGATCTTTTTAATATGTTGGCAGCCTCTTCAGATCCAATAGTTGCATCCCTTAGACATGTGAAATCCAATACAGAATTAACAAGTACTAGTTATTCAAATGAAATGTTAAGTCTTTTAGATATTCCTTCAAATGTAAATGTGGATGATTATTTTACAAAAAACTACTGATAAGACAAATTATATAATATATTATAATAAAAAAGCATTGTTACATTAAATTTATTGACTGAAATATAAAATTATGAACAAAAATATATCATCAAAATTTCTTTATAAATGAAAAAACAACAAAATCCAACTTCCACAACATATTGCGCAGCTCTCAGATATCGTATCACCATACATGAGCACTTATTTTCAAGCCTGAACGCTTTTCTTTCAAATACAATCTAATTCATTAAAATATCTCAATTGGTTTAGAAAATATGGAAAAAATATTTACGTATTTTTCAATGGGAAATGTTGCACAGGCAACAAAATCCAACTTCCACAACATATTGCGCAGCTCTCAGATGTCGTATCACAATGTGTGGGTTGTTATTTTAAAGCTTAAAGATTTTTCTTTCAACTACATTTTAATTCATAAAAATATCTCAATTGGTTTAGAAAATATGATTTTTGCAACGTTTTTTTGGCTTCCGTGCCACTGTGCGACGTCAGTAAACTCAAATGCCCAAGCATCCAAAACACATTCAAAACAGCTATATCAGAAATACCTGCACCAAGCAACCAAGTTGACCATACTCGATGACAAATGGAACCGCATAAAATCAAACCTTCACCAAGCTTGCGAAACGTCCTTGGATATCGTCCAAAAGGCAAAAAGGCATGGATAAGCCAAGAAACATAGGGACTGATCAATAAAAAACGAGAGGCTAAAAGGAAAAGAGATACAGAAAACGGTCAAAATACGCATAACCAAACAATCATAACACACAACACACTTAATAAAAATGTGGTACAGTCGAGGCGGTGCCCGACAGTGGAATACCCTGTACCTTTTGTGTCAAAAAAATTTTTCCTGCATATTCCATCTAAGAACTTTCCAATTGGAATTTATTTTTTTTTGGTGAAAATCGATATTTATACCTATAAGTTCCCTAAATTTTTACCCATTTTGATGAAACTCGAATGTTACAACAAAGAATTTATTAAAAGTATACGGGGTAAGTTTCAAGTTGGTATGTTCAGGGGTTTGGGAGAAAACACGGTAAATGGATTGCGGGGGGTGGAGGGACCGCGTCGATAAAATTTGGATGTGGATTTGTTCATTAGAGCCACATGAATGAGCTTACCAAAAATTGTGATTCTAGGTCACTTGTAGCCATAATTGCGTAGAGTCAAATATTGACGCAGTTTATTGGCAAGGGGAGGTGAAATTTGCACATTTTTGACTATAACTTTTTCTTTATTTGTCCGATTTTGTTCATTTTTTACACATAGATGCATGTATCCACAACGCACTGCTCTGTTAAATTTCAGGTGAAAATACTTAACGGTGTGGCTAAAAACCGCGAAACTCTACTTCGGGGGAACGGGGGAAGATATTGACATGATTCAACAAACTTCATCTGCTTAGGAAATATGCGCACCAGCAGGTAAAGTTTCGTGTCTCTAGCTCTTATAGTCTCTGAGATCTAGGCGTTCATACGGACGGACAGACGGACAGACGGACGGACGGACATGGCTCAATCGCTACCCGAGGTTATGATAAGCATTTTGGTATAAAGGACTTGGGGTCTGCCACGCCTCCTTCTGTCCGTTACATACATTGCACAAATCTAGTATACCCTTTGTACCTATAGGTACAGGGTATAAAAATATCAAAAGAACATGCAGAAAAGACGAAACTGGTTAAACATGCAGCCGAACAAGCAGCAGCCATTGTTTTCAGAAATATTGACCGAAGAAAAATGCCTGAGGATTGGTGCCCAGTAGGCACGCTTATAGTCCTCCCAAAAAAGGGTGACCTCTCAATTTGTAGCAATTACAGAGGAATAACACTTCTACCTATTATATCGAAAGTATTTGCAAGAATAATATTAAATAGAATTCATTCTGCGCTAGATGCTACGTTAAGGAAAACACAAGCGGGAAAAGCCAACCGATCATGCATCGACCAGATAAATACATTACGTATAATAGTGGAACAACCGTCAACCGAACAGCCGTCATTAAAGCACAGTACATAGGGTTCAAATGCAGGGTCACCCAAAACAGACTTTTCTCCGAAAGCTTTGAAACAGAAACAGGCGTCAAGCAAGGATGCCTTTTGTCTCCAATGCTACTTCTGATTGTAATACACAACGTGCATTGATGATAAAAAATGGGGTCTTCCCTGGAAGATTGAAGATCTCGCATATGCTGACGACATGCGTCATCCGTCAAACATTCAGACATGCGACAGAAAATAAACGACTTATGTTCGGCGTCTGAAACTGTCGGACTAAAGATAAATACTAACAAACCAAAAACAATAAAAATCTACTCTGCGAACAACCAGAACTTCACAATCGAAAGTAAAAATATCGAAAAACTAGACTCATTCACATATCTAGGGAGTATTATCTCCGAGAAAGATAACGCTCAAAAAGACATTTTCGCACGAATAAATAAAGCAAAAGGTGCGTACGCCCAATTAAGGCAAATATGGAATCCTTCGGCACTAACGACAAACACAAAAATTCGAATATTTAAATCTAACGTTATTGCAGTCTTCTTATACGGATGTGAAACATGGCTCACAACCGAACATGAATAAAATACAAACCTTCGTGAACAGATGCTTGAGACGCATTATGGCAATATGGTGGCCAAATATAATAAGCAACGAAGAGTTATATAGAAGATGTAAAATTGAACCAATGTCAAATTTCTTTCAAAAGTGTAAGTTGCGTTGGACCGGCCACACTCTCCGCAAAGAACCAACAGAAGTTTGTCGCCAAGCGTTTGACTGGAATCCGCAAGGCAATAGGAAAAGAGGGCGGCCTAAAACAACATGGAGAAGAACGTTGAACAGCGAAATAAACTCAACAGGAAAATCATGGAGTGAGCTAAAAGCAACAACACATAATCGTACCAGATGGAAATGTATCACTGAGGCCCCGACAGTGGAATACCCTGTATCTTTTGTCTCGAAAAAATTGTACCTGCATATTCCCTCTAAGAACTTTTCAAATGGAATCTATATTTTTTTTGGTGAAATTCAATATTTATACCTAAAGTTCCGTAAATTTTTACCGATTTGATGAAACTCGAAAGTTACGTCAAAGAAGTTATTTAAAGTATATGGGGTAAGTTTCAAGTTGTTATGTTGAGGGGTGTGGGAGAAAACACGGTAAAT
This sequence comes from Chymomyza fuscimana, assembly GCA_949987675.1. Taxonomy (NCBI): domain Eukaryota; kingdom Metazoa; phylum Arthropoda; class Insecta; order Diptera; family Drosophilidae; genus Chymomyza; species Chymomyza fuscimana. The sequence continues at coordinate 50,594,001 of OX465089.1, forward strand.
CGATTGCGGGGGGTGGGGGGACCGCATCGATAAAATTTGGATAGAGCCACACAAAAATTGTGATTCTAGGTCACTTGTAACCATAATTACGAGGAGTCAAATATTGACGCAGTTTATAGGCAAGGGTGGTGAAATTTGTACATTTTTGACTATAACTTTTGCTGTATTTGTCCAAATTTGGTAAATTTCAACAAACTTCATCTTCTCAGGAAATATACGCACCAGCTGGTAAAGTTTCGTGTCTCTAGCTCTTATAGTCTCCGAGATCTAGGCGTTCATACGGACGGACGGACGGACGGACGGACGGACAGACGGACAGACGGACGGACGGACGGACGGACGGACAGACGGACAGACGGACATGACTCAATCACTACCCGAGGTTATGAGAAGCATTTTGGTAACAAGGGCTTGGGGTCTGCCACGCCTCTTCCTATCCGTTACATATTATACATTGCACAAATCTACTATACCCTTTGTACCTCTAGGTACAGCGTGTAAAAATCTTTCTCATCCATAGCTACTTTAGCTATGCAGCTAGCTGCAGCTTCAATAAGTATAGAGTTTACTCTTCGGCTCGACGTTAGTACTTAGAATATTATGCCGCAAATTTTTGAAATCGGATGAAAAATCTTAAGTTATAGGTAAAAATGTGACCCTTTTAGACCCACTCCCTAAGCTACATTCACGAAAACCGGTATGTGACTCATGACGACTTAAGTATGAAACCCCTTTTTACCTCCACAGTTTTATACCAATTACTTTTAAACCTTCCTAGGTACTCGACAAGTACTTTCCCCTCTTTATTATTTATTTGTGGATGCAAAATTTATTAAAATATTTAAATCCCCATGCCTGGAAGCTCTTTTAAAAACTGGGTACAGGATATTCCAGAGTCGTGCAGCAAAATCTCAATCTCAAATTCATAGAAATTAAGGAGAGTTTAGGGGCTATTGTGGTCGGGATGCCTCGCAATGAATACAGAAGTGAAACATCACTCATCAGCGAATACTATTCAGAACCTATCGCATTAGGCGAAAAAGAAAGTGCTTTTCGGTTTTTATCATTGCTTAAAAATCAAATCGCTTAAAACTGTTAACATTAAATTTATCAACTATGAATATGGAAAAGAGAGACAATTGTCAAATACTCTTTGACTCACAACCCATGAACCTGCAATAATCAGGACATATACACACAAACTTCTTAAGCTCCTTGGTTCGTGTTTTCGTTTTCTCTCTTTCTCACAATTTGTGTGCCGGAAAATCTTAAACTCATACGCGGTCACGTACGTTGATTTCTTCATTTTATATTAACTTTCATAATTTTGCCATTGTTGGACTAACAATATGTCTACTCTGTTCCCAGGCCCGACGATAGAGGGGGGAAAAGGAGGGATTCCCTCGGGCCCGGTGTAATTACTGTCATACTTACAGAACACAATGTTTCAAGCTAAAGGTGTAATAAAGGGGCCGGTACATTTTCTCTTCCGGGCCCGGATTTTCTCTCTACGGCCCTGACTTTACCTTATGATACAAAGGGTATTTTAAGTTTGTGCAAGCCGAAAATGGATGTAGGAGTGACTAGAGAAGTCGATGTACCCATGTCCGTCAGTCCGTCTGTCGGTATTTATTTATTTATTTTATTTGAGGGGTACAACTAAGTTCAGTTGACCTTATATTATAAAAAAAGTATAATTTATTTAGAAAAGAAAATAGAGCGAAGAAATTGATATGAACTAATCCGCGTCTCTAGCCCGATGGGTGAACTTTTTAATGATATGCACCAACTCACATCAAGAACTGGCAATACACTTGGATTTACAATATAAAAGTTGAAACAAGGAAGCAATATAAAAATTAAACATTATATCACAAAAAGAGCCAATGGATCACCGTTGACCAAGTGGGTGACTCATAATATAGGATTGGTCAAGGTAGCTCGAAGTGGCAAGTCAAGGTGACTTAAGATAGAAGAAATGATAGATTGAATAGACCGTTCGAAAGAGAGGATATTGTAAAAGTTATTATAGTTAGAGCATAAGACACGGAAAGGATCGTGCAAAGCATAATTAGATCTACAAAATTGTAAGGCTAAGGGTCGAAAATTACGAGTTACTCTGGATGGTATGACAAAAGTAACTTTGCTAAGAAGTACATTGGAATCGATAAGACCGAGTAACAGTTTATGCAAGAACAAAACGCCGTGGCATGTTCTGCGATGATTTAAGGAAGGCAACTTTATAAGGCGAAGTCTATCAGAATATGGCGGCAGTCGGATATTTGGGTCCCAGTTTGAGCCACGAAGTGCAAAAAGGAGAAATTGCTTTTGTACGGACTCAATCATGTCCTGATAAAGGTGGTATTGAGGGCTCCAAACGCAGGAACAATATTCCAAAATTGGACGGACAAGAGAAATATAAAGAAGTTTGGTTGTGTAAGGGTCGTTAAACTCTTTAGACCAACGCTTAATAAAAGCAACAACACCTCTAGCTTTATTCACGATGTTGCATTAAATGTTATAATTAAGAAAAACACCAAGGACAGACACACTCTCGATGCGTTCTAAGGTAGAAGATTCTAAAGAGTAAGTAGCCAAATAAGGAGCAGAACTATAAAATGTCATAACGTTACATTTTGTCTTGTTGAGAAAGAGTTGGTTGATATTGCACCAAGATTGCATATTATATTATATTGCAAAATCATGCTGAAGAAGTAAGTACTTATTATTATCGGAGTAGGAAATACAGAGTTTAACATCATCCGCATACATAAGAATGTGCGAAGATGAGATTACTTGAGGGAGATCATTTAAAAATAAGTTAAAAAGAAGAGGGCCTAGATGGCTACCTTGAGGTACCCCTGACGTGACATTAATTTCTGTAGATACGCAACCTTTAAAAACTACCTTCTGGACTCGGTTGGATAAATAGGACGATATCCAATTTAAAAGACAAGAAGGAAACCCCAGACGAGACAGTTTAACAAGGAGAAGACTATAGTTTACCTAGTCAAATGCTTTGCTAAAGTCAGTATAAATCACATCAGTTTGCTTTTTTTCTGTAAAACCATGATTAATAAGAGATGAAAGTTCTAAAAGGTTAGTAGAAGTGGACCGACGTTTTACAAACCCATGTTGGGAATCCGACATTAAAGAACGACAGTAGTGTTGCAATTGTGAAGTTACAATCCTTTCAAAAACTTTTGGAATTGATGAAAGCTTGGCAATACCGCGGTAGTTCTCAATGTTGGACTTGGAACTTTTTTATGAATAGGGATAATGAAGGATTCATTCCAGATGGCCGGAAGATAAGAATATTTTAATGAAGTGCGGAAAAGAACAGATAATGGCGTAGAAAGAGAGTGAGCACAATGCTTTAAGACGCAACTAGGAATGGCATCGGGGCCTGGGGAGAAGGATGATTTAATGGACAGAAGGGATTGCAAAACGTCGGTTTCAAAGATTTCTGGATAAGCAATAAGATTTGAATCTGGTAGGTTATAGGGATATTTAAGGTCAATGCTATTAGGGTTGGCAGAATAGGTAGTTTGAAAAAATTTCGCAAGCAGGTCGGCGATTTCTGAATTGTTAGTAGAGCTTACATTTTTGAAGTATAGCGATGCAGGAAATAAGGAAGATTTACGTTTAGAATTAACAAAAGGAAAAAATTTTTTAGGATCACTGCAGAAGTTGAGCCGACAACGGGAAAGATAATTATTGTAGCAAATTCTATTTAGAAGAACGAACTTGCTGCGTAAAATAGAAAACTTATAAAAGTCAACAGGAGATCCAGATTTCTTAAATTTTTTGTAAGAAGAAGACTTGCGGTTTTTTAAAGAGGACAGACTAGTAGTAAACCAAGGCGGCTTTAAAGAAGGAGCCGGGACAGAATAAGGGACAAAGAGATCAAAAGCAGCGTTTAAAACCCGATAGAAATTGGAAATGGAAAGTTCAAAGTCCTCAGTAGACAACAAAGGCAACCAGTTAATTTCGGACAAAAATTTATTAAGACCGACAAAATTAGACTTGCGAAATCAGCGATACCGAGGAGCATGATCATGAGGCTGATTTCGGTAGAGACCATTAAATTTTAAAGTGATTTGTAATGTCGGATGGTACGGATCCTCGGGTACGGAGAGCGGACAGACCCTAGATATTTCAAAATCAGAATTATCATTGACAAAAACGAGGTCAAGCATTCTATTTGAGCAATTATGTATAAAATTTATTTGGCTGAGAGAGATAGATATCAATCAGTCCTGTAACAAACTCATGATAACCAGAAGGAAAAAGAAAACTAGAATTGACCGAACTAAGCCAAGACAATGTAGGCAGATTAAAGTCGCCTAAGACAACAAGTTGATCCCAAGAACCAACAGAATCAGGCACCATACGAATGGCAGTGAGATGATTCTGATATACACTTAAGTCGGAGCAGGGGGTATATACTAACAAGTAAAATAGATATAGGAATTATTATAAAACACTTTTACCGCAATGAACTCAATGCTTATTGGAAAATTTAGAGATAGTAAATGAGATTCTAAGGCTACTTTTACAGCAATGAGTACACCACCACCACGACCGGGAGACCGGTCAAGCCTGTAGGTTATAAAGGAGTTAACAAAAATCTCAAAATCATAGACAGACGCAATAAGCCAGGTTTCGGAGAAAGCAATAACATCAGAATCAAAATCTACGCTATTAGTGAAAAGTCTACTAAGTTTAGAGAGGAGACCACGAACATTCTGATATTGAATGGTTAGGACAGAATTTAGTTTTTTGAAGCTGTGTTAACTACACGTATGGAGGAAGCTACATTAGATGCTAAAGTCTTTTTTGGTTTTTTAATAAACTCATGCACTAAAGTATGAGTAGGCCAGAATGAAGGATTAAGTATAGCAGAAAAGAGAGAGTCGTGGACACTAATCTTAAACGAAGAGATATCGCGCTTATACTTAAAATTGAACTTAAATACTTCAATTTCATTCGGAGAAATATTAAGCTTCTCGCAAACGAATTGTTTAATGCAATTTTCTGTTGCCGACGGCATTAGCCTGGAGACGAAGATTGACTTTTTAGGAGCCACACCAACCAATGAATTCGAAGGGTCGGCAGTTAACGGTGCGGCGGGTATAGGGACTCCACTCAAAATTATGACAGAGGACGGCGCAACAGTCACCCTGTTAGTGGCGCAGTCCGTAGTGGCTAGTAAGAGCTGTAGAGCCTACAGTCAAACTGGCGCCAGTGTCGACAGCAACAGCACTAGCCGTGTCACCAGCAGCGGCTGAAGAAACTGGTATAGGTGTAGCAAACGAAATAAGCTGGGTCGGACGGGGAGTTATAGGCGAGTCCAGCCCTGCTAGGTTAGAGTTTATTAAAGTTGGTTCAATGGCTGGTAGGTTTGCCTTTTTGCGCTTAGGTGAAACTCTCATAAGCTGCAAATTACCAAACATACTTGAAATTGAAGAAAACTTATCTTGTAGAGAACGAAAATCCTTATAAAGGTCATCAAATCCCAGTTTGGTCTGGCGCATGAAGGCTTTCATCTCAACTTCAGCGGAACGACAAGTTGTGCAGGTCCAGTTTAGGCCTTTGCCCTCACGTATGCAGTCATAAACACGGCCGGTCAGACCGGCACATTTTAAATGAGCTATATTGTCGCACATCCAGCATGCAACATAGGCTTCGGTTTGTATACCGCTCCATTTACAAGATGGATAACAAATCTTTAGGTCACTCATGGCTGTGTAATCAGAAGCGACGATTATTTACAAAAGATGCAGCAGACAGACAGTGTATATGCGTCCTAAAAATTAACTCAGCAGTTGTATAATAAAAGCACAAATTACGCTCAGAGCGAAATTGACGCGGAACTGTTATACAGTTAGTGCACGCAACAACAAAAGACGGTTGGCGAGCACAGCACAAAACGGAAAGTACAAAGCGACGCACGCGAGAACAAAAACAAAAAGCACGCACTGAGAAGATAAGCAACAACAAGTTGAGCGACTAAATCAAAAACAAAAATATCACAGCAACAAGAAATTGCATTGATTGTAAAAATATTAAAATAGATAATACTAGCAGTTAAAAAAAGTTAAACACTTTAGGTAAAAATGGATATTTATATTTTTAAATTCACTAGGTAAAAAAATTGAGTTAATTGATGCAGTATATCAATAGAAAATAATTAAAAAGGCGGAGCGCGGTAAGAACACAACCAACAGAGACGAATGCGAATGTTAATTGAGACGAATGCGAATGAACGACTAGATCTCATCTATCGGCGATACAAGTATGAAACTCCCATAGGGGTGTTTCAGAGCACCACGAAAAAAACACAAAAGTTTTTTAAAGTACTTAAGCAATATAATAATCCCCGGGATTGCCACTTTGTCGCGGTGGGAGCGATCAGTAGGTGTAAGCGGTTAGATATAAAACGGACCTTTTTCTCTACCCAGTACCGGCAGTGAGTAGGTTTGAGAAATCAATCCCCACGGCGTCGTTATTCAGCACTGCAATTAACCTAATGTGGAGGTGGACCGTTTGGCCCCACATTGCACACAGTGCTAAGCGAAGGTTCACTCCAACGACAAGGCGGAGTGAACACGGAGCCAGAAGTAGTTATTGGCGAGTTTCAGTTCACCGGCCCGTCAATGTCGGCTAATGAGCTAGCACTTGTGCTTGCTCGCCTTCCGCTCAACGACGTGCCGCGCAAAGAAAGTTCGGATGACAAAAAGGGTGGAATCTCTAAGATCCGACGACTCAACAAGCTGGAAATGGCAAGGATCTCTGGATTCGCATTGGTCGGGAATCCAAAAGCCACATCTTAGCGAAGCAGGGCCAGCTGAAGTTTGCTCCCTTTTAAAAATCAAAAAGTTGAGCAGCACGATCTTGTTTTGTAGGCAACTAAGCAGAAAGGGTAGAGTAATCCTGCCGGCTGGAGCGCTTTATTTTGTAAGAGTAAAAAAGAGACCTTCGCAATGAAAAGACCTTCGTGCCTGTTGTTTTGCAACGTCAGCGCCGCAGATCCCAAATCATAGGCCCATAGGATAGGGCCGTGCCGACCACTGCTTTAAAACAAGAGCTCCAAGCAAAAACAAAATGTGTCATGTATTAAAACATTCCAACAACAACACACCAGAGGTGGTAGCAATTAATAGTAGCAATAATTATAATTATTACCAATTAAGATACAAATTGAAATAAGGAACACTCGAATTCCAAACGTAAATGATTAGAAATTATGAAAAACAATTGAAGTGTTGAAAATATTTATCCAGAAATATAATTTTACCGTAAGGTATCTCACCAGTAACGGTTGATATAAATAATCATAGAAATTTTAAACTGTTCCAAACCTACATACAGATTCATCACCAAATTGTTGCACAAAACGTTCTTTAAAATTTGAGTCACACCGTCTAACAGTGGTAGGTATAAAAATAAAAAAATTAAAATTCGAATTCTGTCACCAAATATAGCACATTTATTTGTTAGAAGAACAAGGTCGTAAAGACAATTATTGGTTTAGTTTCTACAATGTAATAAACCAAAAAAAAAAAACATCAAAAACGTAAATTGTGTTTAGTGTCCTTCTCGTATTAAGAAAAATGCGGTGCAACAAAAAGATGTGATATATAATCCAAAGTATCTCTGAAAGTTAATTTGGAGTTTCATATTGATAAATGGTCACTACATCTATCTTAACAAATCAGTTTTTCAATAGGGCAATCGCCGTCTGGAAAGATTTATATAGGTGCACGAAATTATACTCAAGATCCCGTCGTTTGATACAAAACTACGTACAGAACCATTTACAATCAATAGAATAACAATGTATTAGAAAAACTTTGGACATTTTTTTAAAAAAACACATTTCTATAAATGGTTCATACAGCCGTGTTCCCGATTTGTTTAGTTAAATAAACGCATCAATGTCACTAAAATTAATTTTGTATTTTTTTTCAATTTTTTAAGAAAATTTAGATGCGCTCAGTTGAACAGATTATGGTTAATTTTCATTAAATATATTTATTGCAAAATTTTTCTATTAAAATTGTGTGTACATGCAAAACCAAAGCGAGTGGAATGAAAAACAAGGTGTTCCGGATTTAGACTCGTTTTGACTTCGAAAAGTTATGTGTTGTCGTGTTGCACAAATAAATTCGAAGATAATTTTATAAATTGATGGCTTAAAATATGTATATAAAATAAATTGTACAAAATTTGTAAATAAGGAAAAAATATTTTTCTTTTAAAAAAATGTTGGCAAAAATAAAAAATAAATTATTTAGTTAGTTGTTCGAAAACTTGTGGCAACTCTACAATGCCAACTTATCGATAGGTGGCAAGTTGGTCAGCTAGCTATTTGGCGCACATTTAAACAAACAACAATGAGCCGCCTTTTTATACCCTGTACCGTATGGTACAAAGGGTATATTGTGTTTGTGCAAGCCGAAAATGTATGTAACGTACAGAAGGAGAAGTCGGAGACCCCCCAAAGTTACCTAAAGTATGATCAGAGTGACTAGAGAAGTCGATATACCCATGTCCGTCTGACCGTCTGTCCGTATGAACGCCTAGATCTCAGAGATGGTAAGAGCTAGAGCAACCAAACTTTCAGATAAGATCCCTTATTAATCCATAGGAGACAAGTTTATTTTATTTTTTTGATATCGAGACTACATTATACAGCTCCCATAGGGGTGTTTCAGAGGACCTCGAAAAAAAGCAAAAGTTTTAGATGGATAATTCGTTTGCTTATGAAGATATCATAACCAAATTTGGCAATCGGAAGTTTTTTAGAAACCCCCAGCACTGTACCAAATTTTATCAAAATCGGTTGACTATATCATATAGGTCCAATAGGATCGATCGGTCGAAAATTTGTTTTTTGTACAAAATTCGTTGTGTTTCGTTTGTTTGTGAAGATATTGTAATCAAATTTGGCATTAAGAAGTTTTTTAGAGTTCCCAAGTACTATACCAAATTTGATCAAAATTGGTTGACTATATCATATAGCTCCCATAGGACCAATCGGTCAAAAAATCGTGTTTTGTACAAAATTCGTTGTGTTTTGTTTATTTGTGAAGATACCGTAACCACATTTGGCATTAAGAAGTTTTTTAGAGTTCCCAAGCACTGTAGCAAATTTGATCAAAATCGGTTGACTATATCATATAGCTCCCATAGGACCAACCGGTCAAAAAAACGTTTTTTTTCCAAAATTCGTTGTGTTTCGTTTGTTTGTGAAGATATTGTAACCAAATTTGGCATTCGGAAGTTTTTTAGAGATCTTCAACACTGTACCAAATTTGATCCAAATCGGTTGACTATATCATATAGCTCCCATAGGACCAATCGGTCAAAAAAACGTATTTTGAACAAAATTCGTTTTGTTTCGTTTGTTTGGCAAAGAAATATGTTTTGGAGTTTGTAAGCAATATATTGGCCTTGATTGCAATGTGGTGGTACAGGGTATCCCAAAGTCGTCCGCGCCCGACTTTAACGTACGCCATCTTTTGTAGTTTTTTTTATACCCTGTACCGTATGGTACAAAGGGTATATTAAGTTTGTGCATGCCGAAAATGTATGTAACATACAGAAGGAAACGTCGGAGACCTCCAAAGATACCTAAAGTATGGTCAGGGTGACTAGAGAAGTCGATATACCCATGTCCGTCTGCCTGTCTGTCCGTCTGTCCGTATGAACGTTTAGATCTCAGAGACGGTAAGAGCTAGGGCAACCAAACTTTCAGATTAGATCCCTTATTATTCCATAGGAGACAAGTTTATTTTATTTTTTCGATATCGGGGTCACATTATGTAGCTCCAATTGGGGTGTTTCAGACGACCTCGAAAAAAACGGAAAGTTTTAGATGGATAATTCGGTTGTTTATAAAGATATCGTAACCAAATTTAGCATTCGGAAGTTTTTTAGAGATCTTTAACACAGTAACAAATTTGATCAAAATCTGTTGACTATATCATATAGCTCCCATAGGACCAATCGGCAAAAAAATTTTTTTTATGTAACATTCGATGTACTTCGTTTGTCTATGAAGGTATCATAACCAAAGTTGGCATTCAGCAGTTTTTTAGAGTACCCAAACAATTTTTGATCAAAATCGGTTGACTATATCATATAGCCCCCATAGGACCAATCGGCGAAAAAATCGATTTTTGTAAAAAATTTGGCATGTTTCGCTTGTTTATAAGGATACCGTAACCAAATTTGGCACTCGGAAGTTTTTTATAGGTCCCAAGCACTGTACTAAATTTGATTAAAATCGGTTGGCTATATCATATAGCTCCCATAGGACCGATCGGCCAAAAAATCAATTTTTGTACAAAATTCGTTGTATTTCGTTTGATTATGAAGATATCGTAGTCATTCAAAAGTTTTTTATAGATCCCAAGCACTGTACCAAATTTGATGAAAATCGGTTGACTTTATAATATAGCACCAATAGGACCGATCGGTCAAAAAAATTTGTTTGGTACAAAATTTGGCCTGTTTCGCTTGTTTATAAAGATATTGTAACCAAATTTGACAGGGTATCCCAAAGTCGTCCACGCCCGACTTTAACGTACGCCATCTTTAATAATAAATTTTTGAAGGGGCAAAAGAGGAAGTGCTAAGCGGTAGAGTATAATGCGTGAGCACTATTTTACACCCCAACACAATCCAAACGTTGCCAAATCCTCGTAAATTTGCGAACATTGACGTTGTCAACTACGGATGTAAGAAAGAATTGTACGTGTTCAAGCGATGACTTTGAAGGCATCTGCTTGCATCAGATTGGTATAATTAACCGCATGGTCTAAGCATTTGTGAAATGCTTATGGGAAAAAAACATTACAGGAAAAATGGGGATATAGCAGAGAAGTAACTGAAGGCGACTCTGAAGTTGCTGCTCAAAATAGTTTGTTGAATAAAATAAAATAAACAACTTATAAAGTTTGAAAATTTGTGTGTTATACTTATAAAATTAAAATGCGAGCTACAAGCAGCTTAATTTTTTACCACATTTCCATTTTTATTCTGCGCCACATAATAAACATAACAACACAGCTGTTTCTGGCCTGAATGAAAACGATTCGAAATCGATTCGAACTCAGTGTAAATCCGGAACACCAATTGTGGAATGCACTCGTTATGACTTTTCAAAACGAGTCGAAATCGGGTACACGGCTGATAGATATATTTTACTAACGGTAGATTTTTAAATCAATTTCGACAATGCAACTTTTTAGCTGAAAAAAATTTGTCTGCTATGAAGAGAGTATAAAAGTATAATTTCGTGCACCTACATAAATCTTTCCAGACGGCGCACCGCACTTTGTACATACTCTAACCAACACAAGGTTCATAAAAAAATCTACCGATTGTCCTAATTGATATTGATTATATTGGTGAAAACTGATATTCTAAGATAGATGTAGTGACCATTTATTAATACGAAACTCCAAATTAACTTTCAGAGATACTTTATGTTATTATAATACTATGGGGCTCCGCCACCCTGTGTGCTTCGCACGCCAACCCCCGTACGGTATGTTTTATTCAACTCAGATCATCCAGACTATTATATACCCTGTACAATTCTTCCGTAATGTTCATCCCGCCCGCCGGGGGTCTGGCGAAGCGTCGCGATCATATGGAAAATCTTCAAAAACATTCCGTCACTGTGTCACAAGGGGTGGGGGGGTCTATTTTGACGAAAATCAGCGTCACGTAGTTAATGGATGATCCCCTACCTGTCTGTTTTGCTATCTACGCAATGTTTCACGATCTTGCTCTGTAATAGTGTAGTCGTCTTCTTTGCGTAGTATTCTTTACTTGCCCGTCTTGCCTAACACCTTCTACCTATCTGCTCTGTGATCTACGCAATATATTACGCTCCTGCTCTGCGGTCCTTAGCTCTAACTTTTCTCTCAGCTGTCTTCTAAGCATAGTGTTTCTTCTCTACAATCGTAAACTCTGTGTCTTCTCTGTCCTGCCTTCTAATTGTAGTGCTGAAAACTTGCTCTAGTCGCCAAATTTCTGCATCCCGTCACGAAGCAATGAATGCAATAATGTCCATTTCACTTTGTCATTACTTCAATGCGCCACAATGCCCTTGGACCAATAATCAAATGTGCAATCGTAATGAAGTATTTCTTATAGCACGTCGAAAATTAGCTCATTGTTGATCTATGTCAACCGAGACGTTTTATGGGATGCCTATCTTTGCGAAGTTGGACCATACCAACGTGGCGCTCTTCTCGTGCGATTTCTCGTTCTTCCGCCAAAAATGGTGTAACTAACACAACTTTGTTATACCCTGTACCATGTATGTATGTAACGGTCAGAAGCAGGCGTGGCAGACCCCTTAAACTATATATATTGTTGATTAGCATCAACAGCCGAGTCGATATAGCCATATCTGTCTGTCCGTCTGCCCGTATGAGTAAAAGGATCTCAGAAACTATAAGTGCTAAATAGCTAAAATTTTACCAAAAGATGCGCATAATAGTCACGCAGGTGAAGATTTTCGATTCATGTCGATATCTGGCCCCCTGCCTCCGTAAGAGAATTTCGCGATTTACTTCTTTTTATGTGATTTTTTCAGATGTTTATGAGTTGTTAACCAGTGCGGAGACGAATCCAACAAACCATAGATCATCAAAATCGGCACAGCCGTTCTTGAGTTATAAATGGTGTAAGTAACATAACTTTCTTTTATATATATAGATATCATAACTTTTTGTTGCAGCGCATTTTTCTTGATACGAGAAGGACACTCAACACCAAAACTTACATTTTTGATGTTTTTTTTGGTGGGATATCATATATTTTTTTTAAAAAGGATACGTTAATAGCTTGTTGCTTATAGAAAAATAAAAAAATAAAAATATATTTTTATTAATATTTACTTCAACACTTGCACTAATACTTAATGTATTAAGATTCAACTCTGAATATGACAGTTTAGTTTTGATTGAGTGAGTGTCGAAGTTGGAAAAAGAAAGAAATGTTATGTTTATTTTGATCTTGAGAAAAAATCGCTAATATAAATATGTGTACACATATATTAATTTTATTATACTGGTAAACGACGGAAAAAGTAACGACTAGTAAACGATTTGATGGCGATTATCTACCGCCTACGGCATTTATTAATAAGATAGTACCCTCTAGTACTTGTCACTGGTAAGTACTTAGTGAACTCACCATTTACCACATACCACTATTGGTTATCCGGCGCATTACAGCTTTGGTGAATTTAACTCGGAGATCATTGCCGGTAAAGTCTTGCAACCGTTTGCAATACCAGTCATCAGGGAATTTACCACGATCCATACATCAGATAATCAGTCGCTTAAAAGTGAATTCATCAGCGATCTCACCAACATCCACAAAGTAACCTTCGTTGGTGCAATCACCAATGATTACACTAGTTTACTCGTTTCCGTAGTAAAATGGCACGCTAAAACCGAAAATTAAGTCTATAAATTTTTTCATGGAACGGATTTCGAGATATTTCGAAAAAAACACTTTTCGAAATTAAAAAAAGTGTCTAAGCAAATATCTCTGGTTGTACTAAACTGATTTTCATTATTTTTTTACCATACTATAGATAATTGAATTACCCATCGATTATATTCGGAACTTATTTTGTCAAATTTACGGATAAAAATTATGGAAATAACAAGAATTTTTGTAAAAAGTAAAAAATGTCAATTTGTCTTAAAAACCAAAAGTTTTAGATTAATAAATCGTTTGTTTATAAAGATATCGTTACCATATTCGGCATTCGAAATTTTTTTAATTTTTAGCAGTTTTGAAAAAAATTCTATGTCGAAATTAAATTCAAAAACTAACAAAATTTGTTCATACATTTTTTTTCATAGTTGGTAAAGTTTGATCGATTGCAAAAAATATGAGTAATTGTTTATCAAAATCGGAGAAAAAAATTGGAAATAGGAATTTTTGTAGAAAGTGAGAAATGTAGATTTGTTTTAAAAACCAAAAGTTTCAGATGAATAATTCGTTTGTTTATAAAGATATCGTTACCAAATTTGGCATACGAAACTTTTTTAGAGTTCTTAATCTCTGTACCAAATTCAGTTGACTATTTCATGTAGCGCCCATAGGAACGATCGGACGAAATAACGTGTTTTTTTTTAATTTGTAAACTAGTATTATATGTATTGTGGATGCCGGTGAATTTATCAATAATTACTCACCAACAAATTTATTTTTATTTAATTTTATTCAGTTGAGTTTTTTTTGCTTAGATGTACCCTTCGAACAGGTCAAAGTTCAAGTATCGCTACTGAAAGTCTTATGTTGCGCAATTCTAGAATTCCTTTGAACCTATGGGTCATGCGACACCATTCAAGGATAGTGAACATTGCTGATAGTTATCGGTCGATTCTTTTATCCTTGTCTGTAGCTAACACAGGTAGGGAATTCGAAATGACTTAAGATAAAGAAAATTCTAACAGTTGTGAAAATTATATAAAAAATTTTTATTGTTTATGATAAAGTCATTCCAAAATTGTTCTTTAAAAGTTTAAACAATTTTTAAATAAGATATTTTTGTTCTTCTTAATAGTTACGCTCTTAACAGCCAAAAATATACAATTAGTTCCTTGTTTTTTTTACAAGTCTAATTGGTAAGCTAATTCTAAAATTATCTGCGTGTCTATATCACGTCTTACTATTAAGACAATAAAATATTTTTATTTTATCTACAAAGTTTTGAAATCTTTTTTTAAACAAAAACTTTTTTCTTTTTACTTTTAATGCCCTTTACCAAAGGTACAAAAGTATACTAAGTTGGAAGCGTGGCAGACCCGAGTAGATGTAACAAAGTCTATCTGTCCATATAAACAAAAGAACCTCAGGGACTACAAAGCTATAGATCCCAATTTTCACCAATAGATGAAGTTTGTTGCTTCATGTGAATATCTCTCCCCATTATAAAAGCCAACGGATTCCAATGTCAAGTTCTACGCTATGTTTTATGCTTTAACAACAGTGTGCCTCAAAAATGTTAAAAATCAGATAAAACTTCAAACGTTAAAGTTAAAAATGGGTTTATTTTGTCTCTCTCCCCTACAAACTGAATTGGAATCAAATAGCTTGAAACTTAAAACTGGTGTTAAGAAGCTATAGTCACCGAAATAGGCTAAAATGTCAAAACTCTTTTAAGTCTATGGAGATTCACCTCCAGTATAGAAAATTTAATCTCATCACATATCTTCGTTTTTTTACTGCCCATCCGTGGATGCTAAAAGGAGGCAGACATGATGGGATCAAGTGTAGATTTTGAATCAGCTTACACTGTGTATAAAGATGTAGGAGCTGAATTGATTTTATCAAGCAATGTCATACAGTAAATATAAATCTAATCTAATAAATCTTTGCTAAATTCTGCTTAATTTTTAGAGCTTTGCAGATGACTTAACTTAATTTATTTTTCTAAAGTCCTAGATGCCTTTTATTGTACGAGAAAGATAAATTAAGGTGTTTAATGCCAATATGTTTTGTATTATGCTTTAGTAATATGCATTTGTTTTTTCGTTGTTTCTCTGACCCTGTTTCATTTCATAGTCCTCAGTTGATGTCTTATAGGTGCGTATACCCGAATTGGAACGAACTGGCAAAAGCGTTACTAAACGTTGCATGATGGGTTCTGTAGAAGTAGAATCAAAAAACTGGGAAATTTTAAGCATTTCCTCATATTTAACAGGATCCATCACTTCCACTTCCGCCTCACCAATCACAGGAATTGCAGCTCCAAGAACTTCAGAAGAACTGTCTTCAACGAAACTCGACATTGGTTTTATAAAAGGTTCATGATCTTGCTGAGATATAATGGTTTTGACACTGGATTTATTAAGTATAGCCTCAGTTGTAGTAGGAATCATTTTACCCTTATTGTCGTCCTTTTGAGACTGCTTAAGTTTGGTTTGCGAAAAAGGAGGAAACTTAGTCGGAACTTTTGGTGTAATTCCCAGTTTAGAGGCAAGAGTGTCAAAAATTAGTGAAATGTCTTGTATGTTTGTAGCATTATTTATATTGGTTTTAATGTTGTTAATAGTAACATTTTTGGAATTATCAACATCTTCGGAGACCCAAGCCTGAAGTGTTTTGTTAAATACTTTTCTCATATTACTACCTTGACCAACAATTTGTGTGGAGGAGCTATTTACAAACTCCCATTTTGAGTGAGATGGAAACAAGCTCGTTTCATCAATCATAGTGGGTGGTCTTTCATTGTTTGGACGGACGCGTTGGCTTTTCGTAACGCTGTTCTCTGTTGTTGTTGTAGTTGGGTTTGTTGAAGATAAAGTCAAGTTTGTCTGAAGAGTATTATTGGGCTTCTTAAGCTCTGATATAACTTGATCAATATTTTGATCTGCGCTAAGTTTCACTAAGGGAACATCAATGCGCGATTCTATAGGTTCTTGCTCTCTAGTAACACTATCTTCTTTCGGTAAGTTTAAGAATTCCATAAATAATTCGCCGATAGTGTCCGCCAATACTGAATTGTCCGTTGTCTTTAAATCTGATTTTTGGGGTGCAATTGTAGTAGTAGAGCCAATAACAGAACCACTGTTTCCATTGAAATCAATTCGTTCAACTGAGATCGTATTCTGAGTTTCTTTTTTAGTCGAATTTTCATTTTTCTTACCAACTACTCCTCCTCCTAAGTGTTCAAACATTTCATTGCTTTCATTCATATCAAAAAGTATTCGCTCATTTGAATTAAATGTTGGTTTAATGGGTTTAAACGGTGGTATTATTACATCATCTATAAGCGGCACCGGCAATGGATGTGGTTCTACCACGGCGCTACCCAAAGTCTCAATATTTTCAGTGCCCGGTAAAAGAATTGCAGTGCTGAAACTGTGATATAACTGAGTGTCTTGTTGAGTTGGAGCGTCGTTATTTATGTCTGGCTTTCGCATAGAGCTAAAGAGCGTGCCATGAAGAGGATGGGAGTCTAGGCCTGCTGAAGTAGAATTTTGTACTATAAAAGGCAGTTCCAAATTATCGAAACGACGTTGAGGTATGTGATTAAAATTATTAACTGTCGATGAAGTGTTTGTTTGAGTTTTTACGTGGTGCAATGTTTTAGTCGGAATTGCAGGCGGTGGCCCTGGAAGAAGCTCTGAGACTTCACGATGTATAGGACGCCAAGGCTGAGTGTCAAGAATAGGAAAAGTTGTAAAAAGATTAGCATCGAGTTTTGGAACAAAAACTGGTGATGTAGGTTGTTGAAACGGCGACGATGTCGATATGAGCGTTTCCTTTGATGGTTTGAATACAAGTGTAGTAAGAGCCGGCACAGTTGTGTTGGGTATTGTGCTTCTTAAAGGCTTAAGAGTAGTAGTTAAAAGTTTGTTTGTCGTGTGGTTGTTTGAATTAATTGACGTGGTTGTTGACGATTGTATCTCCACCTGACTGTTTAATCGAGCTGGAACCTTCAAAGTTTTTCCATCTTCAGTAGATGGTTTTTCCGTGTTTACTCGCAAAGCGTGTGGTGTAATAGATTTCACTGAAAAGCTGCTAGTGTGGTAAGCGCGAGTAGGGACTGTCTTTTTTCGGGATATGTCTGCGTCAGTTTTTGTTATTTCAAAAGAGCCCTCGAATGAGCTTTGTATAACAGGAGCATTGTCGACGTCAACATCCGCCTCATCATTAACTGTATTTAAACGTGGTGTGCTTATTGTTTTAATTTTTGGTGTGCTAGTTTGAAACGCCGGTGGATTATTTTTCATAGTTCGCTTTTCCAAGAAGGATTGACTTGAGGATAAGGCATTCTGAAAGTATTCATAATTTAAAAAAAGTAAATTTGGCAAGCAAGCTTTACTTACTGTTTCATTTAAAATAACTGCAGATCGTACCAATTGCTCATCTAGAATGCGCTTTATGTCCACGGATTCGTTATCCAGACGCAGATTTCTGTATGGGAACTTCGACAAAGAAGATTGCAAAAGTAAGGATTCCTTTATGAACTCTTCTACACTGACAATATTTCTGAAATTAAGGTACATTTAAATTAATTGAGTACTTTAACATTTTTTTTTATTCATCTTACAAGGGCAGCTTTCGCACATCTAAAAATAAGCGAAAGGAAACTTTTATAAGTGGGCCCTCGCCAAAACCCCAAACATCTACGCGTAAAAAATGTAAACCATTATCCGTAAGTGTGCTTTCGATGAATTTCTTGTAAAATTTAACTTTTTGCTTGTAAGTAGTTGTATGGTTATATTTGAGTCCAGTTGAATAAAGATCACCCTTTGCAATGCGAAAAGATCCCTCAAACCCGATTACAGCTGTAAATAGAATAATCAAAATAAACTATAATACATATCTGTCTAAAAAAAACTTACGATATTCCAGGGTAGTTTTAATAGAATTCAAGTATAATGCAAGGCCAGCAATTGTTATAATTGCAATCAGCACTATAAATGCTGCCGTAGTTAGGATAATCGAAAAAGATCGAGTCTTTTGGTATTGTGTATACGTTTTGGCGGAAAAAGTCGAGGATGCAATATTCCGGTTATCCCGCCAAATCCTTGACGAGTTATAATCATATTGACTCGTTATGCTGTGGTCATTTGTATACGACGGCTGTTTGTTCATGTGATAGTAAGCACCCAGCTGAGATCGAGTTTCAGGGGTATTATGAAAAGTACATTCGTTGTTCTGCAAAAGAGAAGAAAGCCCCAATTATAAAATCAATATGAATAGCATCATTTTTATCATTTATATAAAGCTTATAGCAAGTAACGATAAAATCGGCGAAAAAGATGCCCTTAATGAGTAAATCCAAAGAATATAGAACTGTAGTTTTATATATGTAGTTCTATAGTTAAATATACGCAATGTAGGTAAATATACGCAATATATGCCACTTTGTTGAAGATTTTTCTTAACAAAGTTACGTCGATTTGGACTTGTTAAGGCTATACCTTCGCAATACAGGCTTTCAAATGGGCTTCGCATACCAATTTTGATGCTAATATTATAGCTTTCTCCGAAACCTTAAGCCAGGTTTCGTCTGTGTGTTGACCGGTCATCCGGTCGTGGTGGTGGTGTTCTTATCGCTGTAAAAGTTGACCTAGAATATCATTAACTTTCTCTTGACTATCCAACGGGTATAGAGCTCATTGGGGATTTTTTGTCAACAATTCCTGCACCTTTTGAACTGACTTGAGTGTATTACTGAACCATTTTGCTGCCAATCGAATAGTAGCTGGTGCTGTTGTTATTGGGGATCAACTCGTAGTTTTAGTTGATTTTAATCTACCTATCGTATTCTGCGTTCTTTAAAAAAAATTAAGTTTTCTTACATCAAATTTAAGAAAAGTTATACGTTTGCTCATACATCGGTATACATCTACTAACGTTTTAGCATATACCTCTCTTCTCCTAGTTACGCTGTCACATTTGGGGTTTCCAACTGCTCACTTCAATTGTATTGCGGAAGGTCTAAAGAAATAAAGTTAACGTCTGGAGTGCCTAGGTCTTCTAGTTTTATCTTATGTATTAATGATCTCTCAAATATCCGATCTTACAAACTCAGCCTTATAAAGCTTATTCGGTCTATGATTCCAGCAAGCTTCTTACTAAAGTAAATTTTGTCGTGCCGTAATTTTTTTCCCATAGCCTTATAATTTTGAAGATCCAATTTCGCCCTGCATGATGCCTCTCGTATCTTATGCTGAAACAGCAATAGCCTTTATGAATTTTTCTCTTTCGAGCTTTCTCAGTCCTCGATCAAGTTTTCTATCTTGTGACATCTTCAACCGTCCTGGGTCAACTCGGAATTGTGAGTCACCAATTTGGTCAACAGTGGTCTTTTCGATAAGAGGCTTAGCCTCAGCAATAGAGAGTGTGTATGTGTGTGGTAATTATATTAGCAACTAAGACATATTTTTTATGTCCTCGGCCCCGCCAAAGGAGCGCGAATTTCAAGTGGATACAGCAGTTGTATAGGGCGTCTTAGCACTTGCAAGCTCGGACCCGTCAATCACGGCCAGGATAAGTAGTAGATACAACCGCCATTTTCCAAAGCAGTCGCGGTTGAATGCCGTCGTGTATGAGTACTACATCACCCTCAGTTAGATTTCTAATAGGTTTCGAACTGTTGAAATTAAGTGTTCTTAATTGGTTTAAATCAGGGACCGTAACTCTTATAATATTTAAAATAAAAATCATTAAATAATTATTATTTTTTGATTATTCCAATTCCAATTGAAAAGCAACTCAATAGTAATTAAATATCAATTTTTATTAAAAATCGATTTTCAATAAAAATTGATATTTAATTATTGTTGCATGATTTTTATTTTTATGTGAAAAATAAGAGTTACAATTTGATTTTTCGATATAAATTAAAAATAAAAATTTATCCTTTTTTCGTAAGGTCCTTTCAATAAAATTATATATTGCAGCATGCACTTTACCGCTTTGATTTTTTTTATTCCAATAACTCTTATTTGCGGTCCCTAGTTTAAATATTCATCACGCCATCTCTTTATAAAACGCCGTATTAAAGCCGCTCTGAGCGCCAGATTTGCGCTAGGCTGCTTTCATCAAAATTAAAATCTTCGCTGGCTAGTATGGGTCCTCCGCCCACAAAGAGAGCTGGCGTCAATGGTTCCAAATTGTTAGAGTCAGAGTTTATATAAGTGCGTGGCCTCTGATTGATTACACTCTCTACTTCGGTTAAAACAGTTACCCGGGATTTCTCATCGAGTTTGGCTCTTCCGATTGCCGCCTTGAGGCAGTCCTTTACTGATCGAACAAGTCGTCCCTAGAACCTGCCCCACCAGGCGGCTCGTTCGGGGATAAATTTCCATTTTATTTCCACGTTGACTGCAAATTGCTTTACGCACCGACACTCCATAAATTTTCAAACCTTTTAAGATCTAAGTTCGTTCGCTAAAACGTCTTGACGTTTTCCGAGATTATCGTGTCTGGTTCCACGTCTTGTTATAAATTTTCGTAGAGCATCGATGCAACTTTCTGTAGTCATATCTGCTAGCTCAAAATGTAAAAAATTTGACTGATCGATTGACCGGGAACTCAAATAAGAATGACATGCGAATGTTCATTTAATACTAATTTTAGTAGTGTACATTAATAAGAGGCTTAGCCTAAGCAATAGATAGTGTCTATGTGTGTGGGTGTGTGTGTGTGGTAATTATATTAGAAACTAAGACATATTTTTTATATGTATAGCGAATATCGAATAAAAAGTTCACCCATCGGGTTCGAGTCGCGGGTTAGTTCACAGCTATTTTTCATCATCTATTTTCTTTCTATGATTAATTTTTTTTTATAATTTCTAATGTCAACTGAATATTGATGTATCCCTTAAATAAATAATAAAAACAAAATTATCACACGCTCACGTGTATGCGCGTTACTCATCTTAGTGTCACATTGTCCTTGCGAGATCTTTCTTTCATATAACGGGTGAAACTCGTGGTTTTTTGTCCTTTGGGGTTCATTAATAATATTTTAGACATTGAGCACTTATTTTGAACCTTTTTCACCTTCACGCGAACTCATTCAAGTAAAATTCAAACTTCCCAGAATAAAACATTAAAAATTATTCTTAATAGACCATTCATTTATCCGTCAAAACGACTGCATAATGAATATTATATTAAAACGATAGATGAACTCATCTCTCGCGCTATAAGCAAGTAAGAAATCACATAACGCACGACTTACGTTCTGACGGGTACTAGTGAAAACTATTTTCAGTTAAGTATCCGTTAAGTTAGTTTTAAGCAACATTTCTAATTTATTATGAAAAATAAAGCGAATTGTGAGTAAATTAATAAATTTAATTAATTTAAATATTTTTTTATTTGTTCAGCAAACGTGATCTGAGGATTATACTAGTTTTGCTTATCAATTTTTTTGTGTCTAACTATTGTGGTCTCCGAAACAGAGGTATTCATACGGACTGACAGGCACTTTTGGTCTGTCCCACCTTCTTCTGCCTGTTACGTATATTCCACAAACCTTGTATACCCTTGACCCTATGGGTTCAGGCTATAAATATTATAGTTGTAACGAAATTGTTTTCATGACTGTAAATATAGTGTGAAGTACTTACCATCGGCCGGCATGTTCGTGTCCTGTAAATATCGCTGACTCCAGATATGCTTTGAAAATATTTTTTCGTACCGTAAACTGTATCCATTTCTATACTCCGTTTAAATCTGTTATATAAAGTAAAATGTGGTTTCATTTAGAAGCGTATTTTAATAATTATAAGATTTTTGTATGTTCCGTTTTTTTAAAATTTGCCTTTGTATATGTGTGTGTTGAAAATTGGCAATGCTTGCATTTACATGTACGAAAGGTGAAGATCAATATATATGAATATAACTTATTTTATGTTTAAGGGGTCTACGCAGCACGAAATATTTCGCACAAAATGACAAAACTTCATATAAAAAAACAAAAATACCAAATGGGATTTTTTTTTATATGAAGTTTTGCGATTCCGCGCGAAATATTTCGTGCTGCGTATAGGCCTATAGTCAGAAACAAACTTCAACACGCACGGCGGTTGTTATTATTTTCTTCGTTCTCTCTCACTCTCTGCACAACCTTCGTCTACCACTCAATATGTTATGGGCCCAGAAAGCTCGCCAGAGAGATATGTGTATACGTATATGATATGTATGTAGTTGAAAATTAAAGTGAAGTAAAAAGTATATTTTTCGTGTATGACTCGGTTTAAAGTAAAAACGAAAATTGAGCTAGCTGTATCAAATAGACAAACTGGAGGATCAGAATTACAACTCATGGAGAGTACAAATGAGAAGCGTGCTGATATACTCAGGGCTTTGGAGTGTGGTATCAGGGGACCTTCAATGATCCAATGTGCCAGAAGGTGTGAATTGGCAGCAAAAAGATGAGAAAGCATTGGCTACCATTACGTTCAGCACAAAAGCGTTTCAGATTGGAAACATAAAGAGCTGCTGAAAGCGATGCCGGCGGTAGCATAGGTAGGGCCACCCATGCCGGTAAGGTCGAAGGTGAACGTTGAAGCGAAGAACAACCCACAACGTGATGGTCAACGGCGAAGGAGTTTCAAGGAGACTTTACGAGGCGGAGGAACCTATCACACAACTAACTCACTGGAATATTAAAACGTTAAATGGGAAAGAAAGTGAGATAAACGAAGAGATGAAAAAGTACAAAGTTGACATTCTTGGCTTAAGTGAAATTAAAAAGAAGGGAAGCAACATGAAACAAATGGATGGCAACTACACACTGCGATTTTCGGGAGTACCACAGCTCGGTGATCGGTCAAGGATCGATAGGAGGCTTCTCGGCCGAATCAATTTTAAAAGACAACGGGCAATGGCTGATAGATTTCTGCGTACGAAACAGACTATTCATCGGAAACACATTTTTTAAGCACAAAAAGATACATCAAATAACCTTCGAAGGAGAAGGAAAGACGCTAAGAGTGCAATCGACTATTTTATTTTTGGCAAAGAATTACGAAAATTTGTGAGAGATGTAAAGTTTATCAGAGGGGCGGAATCACAGACTAGTAGTGGCAGATACCAATTTCAGAATAGACAAGAAGGCTCAAAAACCGAAGATCTTCGAAAGGATAAAAATTGAAGTTTTAAAAGAACCGAATATAGCGCAAGAATTCAGGGATGAGCTGGAAAGAAGGTGGTCAGAACCCGCAACCAAAGACGACAGCTCCGCAGAAGCAGAAAGGTGTCAATTCAAACGAGACGTTCTAGAGGTCGCAGAAAGTAAATGCGGAAAAATTAAAATTAACACAAAAAAGAAGCGCACTCGTTGGTGGAACTCCTCGGTAAAAGATGCAGTAAGGTCATATGTCATCAAGCGAAACGAATCCAAGGAAAAGGTGCTGGAAGCAAAAAGGGAGACATGGATAGAGTTTGGGAACGAAATCCAAGACAACTATGATAGTAATAAAAGAGCTTTCTGGGGAACAATAAAGGCCCTGAGGGGAAAGGTGGGGAGAAGAATACGGAGCATAAGAAACACAGAGAATAAGCTGGAAAATAGGATAGAGAACATTTTAGAAACTTGGTGATAGTTTTACCAAAATAAGTTTGAAAGGCCAAATGCTACACCAACCCTGGACGACGAAAGATGGTGGAACGATGAGGAAGCAATCAGAGAAAAGGAAATCCAACAAGCTATCCAGAATATGAGAATCGGTAAAGCAGCCGGTTGGGACGGTATAGCGCCGGAACTAATTAGGGCGGGAGGACTCCCTCTAAGCATTAAACTAACGAAATTGTTTAATAAAGTCTGGAGAGAAAAGGCAATCCCCAGAGACTGGGAGGTTAACATAATAGTACCCATCTTCAAGAAAGGCGACTCCTCAATGTGCGATAACTATAGAGCTATCTGCCTATCATCCACTGTCTTGAAACTTTACTCAAGAGTGCTTGAAATAAGACTGAGAGTTCTGCTAGAAAGTCAACTGGCAGAAGAGCAGGCTGCCTTCCGTCTACATAGACAAACAAAAACAAGATTTAATTTCCTGTGTGAGAAATATTTGTGAAAAAATGATCTCAAGGAAAACAAAAGCTTTTCTAGCATTTATAGACCTTAGAGCGGCTTTCGACGAAGTAAAAAGAAAATATGTCTGGAGCGCACTACGAAAAAAAAAAGTAGATGGAAAGCTAATCGAAGTCATTATGTCGATATACAAGAATGTCAAAGAAAGAGTAAGACTGGACGGCGAACTATCAGGGAGCTTCTTAATGAAAACGGGATTAAAACAGGGTGACTCCCTTAGTCCTTTATTATTTGTGGCGCTAATGGACGAAATCATTAAAGAAAGTAACAGAGCAACAACAAAAACGAAGTTTAACATGCTTTTATTAGGTTCACCTGTATGTATGTTATGTATGCATCAGAGAACTGCAGCAGTGGCAGTGTATTATGCGACCACCACATATTTCCGAGTGCTGTTCACACTCTAGTGTGCTGAGGCACCATACATAAATACTGCAGTGTGCACTGCACTCTTGCCTTTTCCCACTCTTAGCACTATGGTGCCAATGGTGCCAAACTCGAGTGCAAATGGTTCGCTTTACACTCTAACATACAGCACAATAAAAAAGAGAGAGTGTGAGAGACACCATCAACAACTTTCGAGAGAGCAGTGGTACCATGATATTATGCGTGTGTTTTGGCCTGGGCTGTGAGCTGGGCAAAAAGAGAAAATGCGTTTATGGCAAATAGTTCCCACAAAGTGCTTGTTTAGGCCATGGTGGAATAATATAAGGTGGTATCGTCCGTAAAAGCTATCCCTTATTGTATGTAGCGTGTGTGTGCGAATGAGAGATCGAAAGCTTTTCTGTTAGGAAAGCTCTCTTACCATTGCTTCGTGAATGTGAAAGAGATAGATATAAATTTTGTTGATGTTTGTAAATAAATAACAAAGAACAATTCAGATATGTTTTATAGTTAATAAATATAATAAATAATTTTACATAGTTTAATTTTAACAAGTTTACTATTGCCCATAATGTTTTGCTTTTGTATTGCAAGTTTCGTGTTTAAAAAACAAAACACACACTGCTAAAAATTTCGTACGCAACCAACCTCACTCGTTCATAGCAAGTTTTGCACTGACGATAAGGGCTCTAAACGAGAGAGTGAGCGTTCGCACGACATCACCTTATTATTCCACCATGGTTTAGGCCATGGGCTGCCCAGCTCTATTGGAGCTTTTCTATTTTCAAGATTTACCAAAAACACGTGTCACATGTGTCATTGATGAATTCGACAAAACGACCAACGTATGCGATTTTGAATTTTTTTGTGGCTGCTGGCTGGCAAATTTTGTATCCACCGTTGATCCAAGAAATAAGTAAAACAAAATTTGTAGCATTAACGAACTTATGTACCTATGTACTTATGTTCGTAGTATTTATTAACATGATATGAACATGAATGTATGCATCTTAAAAAACTAAAATATGATATACTTAAAAACTATACAATAATTATAAGAATTTATTTTTTTAAGTTTTTATAATAAGAATTTAAAAATAACAGACTGTCCATTGATGCTGGTCCCAATCTGTTTCGTTTTTCTGTCATAATGTTGCCTGCCAAAGAAAAGATGCGTTCAGCCGCAGCACTGCTTGCAGGCACTGAATGTATTTGAATGGCTACTCTCGACAAATAAGGATATAATTTTTCATTGTCTTTCCACCATTTCATCAAATCAAAATCCTCCGTCATTGAAACTCTTTCTCTGGATATTTTTCTATCTCCATCATAGGAGGCGCGACGTATTCGGGACCGGCTTTGGCAATTAAATTTGAAAAAAAAACCTATTTGTGGAAAGAAATGGAGAACTCATCGAATTTGTAGATGAGGTACAGAACAGGTCAGAACTTGATGAAGTGGTATATGGAATAGAAAATTCCTCATTTGAAAGTAACTGTTGCTTATAATTCTTATCATACTCCTGAATATTTTTTATTTGAGTAACGCAAAAATCTTTGATGATAGGCAATTCAATTGACTCGAAGCCTGCAGTAGGAGGGTAGAGAAAGAAGGCTGTCTTATGCCATATTGTCAAACTGATTTCCCAAATGTTATTAATATTGCGAACTATATTTTGTTTTAAATTTGATGTGGAAATTATGTCGGTATCATTAGGGACGCAAGTGCTTTTAATTTTGTGAATCGATGGTAAAATAAGGTACCTACAAATTAACTCAATGTTCTGCACTGAATACATATACATACATATGAACCAGCAACTATATAAAAAATAAGCTGAAGGCCACTGATGCTACGAAAAAAAAAATAAGTATAGGTTTCTTATAATTTTAATTATAAGTTAATCTTCTAAATAAATAAATAAAAACTATACAAAATAAACCATAATAAACAAAAAGATGGCGTACGTTACAGTCGGGCGCGGACGACTTTGGGATACCCTGTACCACTGCTTGCAATAAAATCCGGTAAATTGCTTAAGAACACCAAAAGACATTT
The DNA here is from genome assembly GCA_949987675.1 of Chymomyza fuscimana. Lineage (NCBI taxonomy): Eukaryota > Metazoa > Arthropoda > Insecta > Diptera > Drosophilidae > Chymomyza > Chymomyza fuscimana. The sequence goes on from OX465089.1 coordinate 50,621,058, forward strand.
GATTGCCAAATTAGATTATGATACATACCTTCACAAACAACCAAAAACAGACGAATTTTTAATCAACAACTTTTTTTCGACCGATAGGCCCTATGGGAGCTATATGATATAGTCAACCGATTTTGATAAAATTTGGTACAGTGTTGAAGATCTCTAAAAAACTTCTGAATGCCAAATTTGGTTACAATATCTTCACAAACAAACGAAACACAACGAATTTTGTGCAAAAAACGTTTTTTTGACCGATTGGCCCTATGAGAGCTATATGATATAGTCAACCGATTTTGATAAAATTTGGTATAGTACTTGGGAACTCTAAAAAACTTCTGAATGCCAAATTTGGTTACAATAGCTTCACAAACAATCGAAACACAACGAATTTTGTGCAAAAAACGTTTTTTTGACCGATTGGCCCTATGGGAGCTACATGATATAGTCAACCGATTTTGATCAAATTTGTTGCAGTGCTTGGGAACTCTAAAAAACTTATTAATGTCAAATTTGGTTACAATATCTTCACAAACAAACGAAACACAACGAATTTTGTACAAAAAACAAATTTTCGACCGATCGATCCTATGGGACCTATATGATATAGTCAACCGATTTTGATAAAATTTGGTACAGTGCTGGGGGTTTCTAAAAAACTTCCGATTACCAAATTTGGTTATGATATCTTCATAAACAAACGAATTATCCATCTAAAACTTTTGCTTTTTTTCGAGGTCCTCTGAAACACCCCTATGGGAGCTATATAATGTAGTCTCGATATCAAAAAAATAAAATAAACTTGTCTCCTATGGATTAATAAGGGATCTTATCTGAAAGTTTGGTTGCTCTAGCTCTTACCATCTCTGAGATCTAGGCGTTCATACGGACAGACGGACATGGGTATATCGACTTCTCTAGTCACCCTGATCATACTTTAGGTAACTTTGGGGGGTCTCCGACTTCTCCTTCTGTACGTTACATACATTTTCGGCTTGCACAAACACAATATACCCTTTGTACCATACGGTACAGGGTATAAAAAAACATCATTAATTGAACTTAGTCCGATTCACCGAATATAACAATTTATTTTGTTCTTTTTTATACCCTGTACCTATAGGTACAAAGGGTATACTAGGTTTGTGCAATGTATGTAACGGACAGAAGGAGGCGTGGCAGACCCCAAGTCCTTTATACCAAAATGCTTATCATAACCTCGGGTAGCGATTGAGCAATGTCCGTCCGTCCGTCCGTCCGTCCGTCCGTCCGTATGAACGCCCAGATCTCAGAGACTATAAGAGCTAGAGACACGAAACTTTACCAGCTGGTGCGCATATTTCCTAAGCAGATGAAGTTTGTTGAATCATGTCAATATCTTTCCTCGTTCCCCTGCAGTAGAGTTTCGCGGTTTTTAGCCACACCGTTAAGTATTTTCACCTGAAACAGAGCGATGCGTTGTAGTTACATGCATCTATGTGTAAAAAATGAACAAAATCGGACAAATACAACAGAAGTTATAGTCTAAAATGTGCAAATTTCACCACCCCTTGCCTATAAACTGCGTCAATATTTGACTCTACGCAATTATGGCTACAACTGACCTAGAATCACAATTTTTGGTAAGCTCATTCATGTGGCTCTAATGAACAAATCCACATCCAAATTTTATCGATGCGGTCCCCCCACCCCCCGCAATCCATTTACCGTGTTTTCTCCCACACCCCTCAACATACCAACTTGAAACTTACCCAATATAATTAAAATAGCTTCTTTGACGTAACTTTCGATTTTCATCAAAATGGGTAAAAATTTAGGGAACTTATAGGTATAAATATCGATTTTCACCAAAAAAAAATAAATTCCAATTGGAAAGTTCTTAGATGGAATATGCAGGAAAAATTTTTTTGACACAAAAGGTACAGGGTATTCCACTGTCGGGCACCGCCTCGACTGTACCACATTTTTTTTTCATATTATATTTACAATCTGATTTCAGACTATAAGTAAATTTACTGAATAATAATTAATAAAATAAAAGTACAATAGCAAGTTTCCACTAAAATGTACTATTGTGTTAAATATAATATATAAAATTATAATAAATTTGGGCAGTATATAGTATAATTACAACAATTTAAAAACTGAAACAAACATCATTAGCATGTATGATTCAAAACATAAATTCAATTTTAATAATGTATGCAAGAAAAATTTGTAACACAACTCACTTGCCAAAGAATATAGAACTACTACTTAAAACGCAAAACCGATCAAAAAATTTAAAAAATAAAAAAATTTTAACAATTCCTAAATCTGTAATTGAACTCAAAATAATTGCAAAATAACGCAGGCACGCATACCACTGACCCATCAACACCAACACAAAATATGTGTCAAAATTAGTCCATTGTATATTTTGGAAGGACAACAACTTTGCAAAATAACGGAGTCTGCGAGCTCTAAAAATAGAAATAGCATTTGGCATCGTTTGGTGCCGCCCGCCCGTACCAACAAACGGTGTGTGTTCTAAAAATAGAACCAACATTTCGTTTCGTTTGCTGCCGCCCGCCCGTACCAACAAGCGCTAAAATGAATTTGGGCGAGATGCGCATTCTATGTAGTTCTATATTCTTTAATAGTACCTATTTAACACACCCTCATTTTTCGGCCGCTCTCTTTTTACCCAGCTCTCATTCAGACACGCAAAAAACATTTTGCTCTCACCTCTCGCTCTCTCACTGCTCGAAAAGAGTGTCATTGTCACTCTTGAAATTTAAAAGTGTGTCTGCTGCAGTGTATGAGTGTAAACAAGACTACAATATCAAAAATGTATGGTGCCCTATTACTGGTCACCTTCTTATGGTTAAGAGTGCGTGTGGTGCCACACCATAAGCCTAAGAGTGCAGCTGACACTGCCATTACTTTTGAAAAGCGTGGGGTGCAACTTACTATATTTTCATAATGACTTTAATTTTATAAATAGCTACTACTCAAATAATTGTAACATTTAATATTAAGCACCCCACGCTTATTTTACTATAATTGAATTATTTTATTAAAAATTTAATTTCTAATTTAATCTTAGTGCATCAAATTTATTTTCTACTTTTTAGTTCGGTCTACTGTTAAAGCGTGTTTTTTTAGTTTTCTTAAATTTTTTTTGTTTTCGACTTTAAAACCTTGCAAGTTTTTACAAGGACTTAGCGAGTTGCTTAACACCTTGAAATTCTTCGGTATTCACTGGTAATGACATTGATGAGCATGCACAAGCAACTTCGTGTCTGTTGCTTTGCAACGCCAGAGAATTGGCTGAGAGAATTTCCGTACAAGTTTTTGGAAATCTGAGTTTGATTTAGTGATGTTTTTTTTTTTTTGTGAGTTTTAAATCTGTTTGAGACTTAGCCAAACGAGGTGCCTTCATTCTCCAATCGACCCAATACGCGTATCATTCTATAGTTCGACAATTTCTGGCTTAGGATATAATTTGGACAAAGAAATTTAATAAGCCACGTCTTAGCCTTCTGTTGCATATATTGCACAATCATAGTACACCTTATTCTGTTTTTACACGGTAAATGCGTTCCAGAAAAAATAGTGTAAAAAAAACAGCTTAAAAAAAGACATGAAGTAAATCCTTAAGCTGCTATGAAAATAAATTAGAAAGGGGACTTCCCTAACTAAATTTCTAAAAGATTATGTTAATAAAAATATTTTTCTGTAAAATTTCAATCAAACACCTTTTTTTAATCGTGCTAAATCGAATGAAATTGTGTAAAAAAATTTATTCTAGACGAAAAGTTTTTATGTCAGTGATATTCTTGATTGAAGCTTAGAAAAAAAAATAATTTTGTTCTTTTTAGCCGAAATTCAAGAAGCTGTCTGCATAAAATTATAGTCAAACACTATCTTCAATTTTGCAGTAGTCTTTTAACAAGCGGTAGTAAACAATCTGACTTATTAAGCTCGCCTCGTATTCTAAATTTTAATTATTTTTCTTTCAAATAATTTTTGGAGTAAAAATGCTCAAAAAATAACGATTGGAAACTCGACATTGAAATGCCTGTCCTACTGTTTATTTTCAATAACTTTTACAAAAACACTTTTTCATCTTTGAAAGGTAAGAATTCAAGGATAAAAGATGGCGTACATGAAATTCACGCACGGACGACTTTTAGATCGGTCTTCTGCATAAGTATTCCTAAAAAATTTTGATTGCCAAATTTTCATAGGATATTTTCATTAAGAAGCAAAAAAAAAAAAAACGAATTTAGCACCGAAAACTTTTTTTTTACCTATCGACACTGGGGGCTGTATGATGTAGTCAACCGATTTTGATATTACCAATAAATATTACCAATAAAAACATGAAAATGCCAAATTTGGTTTCTATATCTTCATAAAACGCCAAATTTGGTTACTATATCTTCACAAACAAACTAAACACAACGAGTTTGGCAACAATAACTTTTTTTGACCGGTCCGATCGGTCATTGTGGCTGTATCAGCCAATATTGATTAAATTTGGTACAGTGTTTGGGAACTTTAAAAAACATTAAAATGCCAAATTTGGTTACGATATCTTTATAAACAAAGGTATTATGCACCAAAACCGGTTCCATTAGGGCTATATGATATAGTCAACAATTTTGTAGAGCACAAAAAAACTCTTAAATACCGAATTTGGTTATGGGATATATGATATGATATAGTCAACCGATATCAATAAAATTTGGTACAGTGCTTGGAAACTCAAAAAAACTTCCAAGCGCCAAATATGGTTACGATATCTTCACAAATAAAACCAATATTATCCATCTACAACGAAAATTAAGTTCGAGTTGCTCTAAAACACCCCTATGGGAGTTATGTATATAAAAAAATGTGGTACAGTCGAGGCGGTGCCCGACAGTGGAATACCCTGTACCTTTTGTCTCGCAAACAATTTTTCCTGCATATTCCTTCTACGAACTTTCCAATTGGATTTTTTTTTTTTTTGGTGAAATTCGATATTTATACCTATAAGTTCCCTAAATTTTTACCCATTTTGATGAAACTCGAATGTTACGTCAAAGAAGTTATTTAAAGTATATGGGGTAAGTTTCAAGTTGGTATGTTGAGGGGTGTGGGAGAAAACACGGTAAATCGATTGCGGGGGGTGGTGGGACCGCATCGATAAAATTTGGATGTGGATTTGTTCATTAGAGCCACACGAATCAGCTTACCAAAAATTGTGATTCTAGGTCACTTGTCACCATAATTACGAGGAGTCAAATATTGATGCACTTACGGGCAGGGGGCAGTGAAATTTGCACATTTTTGACTATAACTTTTTCTTTATTTGTCCGATTTTGTTCATTTTTTACACATAGATGCATGTATCCACAACGCATCGCTCTGTTAAATTTCAAATGAAAATACCAAACGGTGTGGCTAAAAACCGCGAAAATCTACAGCGGGGGAACGGGGAAAGATATTGACATGATTCAACAAACTTCATCTGCTTAGGAAATATGCGCACCAGCAGGTAAAGTTCCGTGTCTCTAGCTCTTATAGTCTCCGAGATCTAGGCGTTCATACGGACGGACGGACGGACGGACATGGCTCAATCGCTACCCGAGGTTATGATAAGCATTTTGGTATAAAGGACTTGGGGTCTGCCACGCCTCCTTCTGTCCGTTACATACATTGCACAAATCTAGTATACCCTTTGTACCTATAGGTACAGGGTATAAAAATATATGTGGGTTTTAATCACAATTTATCATTTAATCTTCAAATCAAACTGTGTGCGTGCTTCAATTGCACTTGACTTCAAACACGACTTCACTGTGCTGCTGTCTGCGATCGACTGACTTTGATATCGTGTGCGTCAGCGATGCTTACTTACTCTATTCTTATTCTACTTCGTTCTTATTCTACTTTGTTGTTATATAATGACTCTCTCTCTCTCGCTCTGAGCGTAACCCCGGTGGCCTCATTCCCCTTTCCACCCACATCCCACATTCGGCCATCCTGCAACCTCATTCGTCCCCGAAAGAACTTCATCTTCCTATTTCTCTGTCTATTTAGCTAGCATTGTAGGTTTAAAAAAATGTCGACTTAAATTTCTAAAAATCTTCTACTTTATAAACTCATTAGTGTCAGCAAGACATCCTTTCCTCCATGTTTGTTCTGTCCAATTACACTTTTCCCGCAAAAATTTACAATTTTCTCTACTCTTGGTTGCATGTCCGCTATAAAATATGACTCTTCTCTAACATTTTTAGTTTCCGTCACGGTTTCTAAGCGTTATTATCTTCTTTTGCATCGGTTCTGGTGCACCTAACAACTCTTTTATTGGGTCCTTGTCTACATTTTCCAAAATTATTTTCGAACTTTGTACCCCCATCTTTTGATCTTTCCATTCTGCTACCTGCTTACCAATTGTACACTTGTTGGCGTACGAAGTCTTGTGAGGACTTTGAAAAACAGGCGTGTCATCATTAAAAACTTTCATCTGAACAGGCAATTTTTTTGGCTTCTTATTCTCAACTAAAGATATTACTTTTTTTTTTGTGGAGATGATTCAAATCTAGTTTATCAGCAACTAAAAATTCTTGCACTACTGCGTGGGCACACATAACTCTAAATGTTTCTGACAACTTATTCTGCTTTGGTTTTGGTACGTCTTTGCCTATAAGTGCTAAATGTTCCGAGTCTTTCTTTCTGACAACGTTAAATCCAACTTTAAAACGCAGATCATCAGCTACTATTTCTGTATTGTAATATGCGAATGTCGCAATTGAGCCATTTCCAAATCCTTTCAACTTTTTCTTCTCACTAATTAATTGAATCTTGTTAAACTTATAAGATATGATTATCTTCCCTCATTATGCAAACATCGCTCCCTGAGTCCATCAATGCCTTGAATACAACACCTTCCGCTTCAAAATAGTTATCTGTTACTATATCATAATTTTGCCCTAATCCCAGTACATTTACCTTCTCACTTTTTGGCGTCAATTTTGTTTGCAAGCAATCCTTGGCTATGTGACCCGTCTTTTGGCAATTATAACATTTTATATCACCACTACATGTCTTGGCGATATGCCCCTCCTTGCCACATCTGTAACACTTTATACTAGGCGAATACTTTTCAATTCTCTTAACTGGATTTTGCCCCTTCTTTGGACCATCTGCTAGTTTTAGATCTCCTGAACCAATTTCTCAACCTTTGCCTCAAATTTTTTCGTACACATCGATCTCGTCTTTAAGACTTTTTATTGTGTTTGCTCGATACAGACAAGATTTATTGATCCTACTGTCTGGAATTCCGTCCACAAAATATGAAACTAAGCTTTCTTCATCTATATTAATTGGCTTTCCTATTTCAATCAAAGTATACAGATATTCCATATAGGATTCTTTGCCTAATTTCTGTCTTTGAGCCAAGAGCTTGTGAACCTCTGCCGAACATAATTTTTTTTTCATACTCTTCGCTAAGTTTTCCCTTTAAGTCAGTCCAGCCACGTACACCTGACAATCCTCTTGGCGTAAATATATTTTTGTAAATCACCCCACCCAACAGTAATAGCAGTATCCTCGAATTCCGTCAACCATTGATTAACGTCAACTTGGTCCGAACCCGAAAAAGATGAAATGCTATCTTGTACTTCACGCAACGTGAAATGTGAGCTAGTTCGAACATGGGCATCCTCAAAAACATCACTATTGCCATTGCCACTGCTCACAGTTCGCACTCTTTCTCTTCTATCTACCTCAATTACATCGTTTTCCTCGACCTCTGCCTCTGCTATTTCAAAATGATCTAAAAGTCTATCTTGTAAGACACTCTTTCTTCCACTTGTGTTTAGACCCAATTCACTAAACTTTTGTCTGAGATCCTGCACTTTTAAACTTCAAATTTCTTCTGCCCTCATTTTGACGAACGCTTCACAGAGAAGTTCTTAAGTAAGGTTAGTAAGTGAGGACGCAGCCTCTTTAATTTGTTAAATTGGGCTGCAGCAGCGCTGAATTTTTTGCCTTGCTGCTGCGCCGCTGACTGCGAAGCCAACGTTCGCAGTCTCCCTCGCTGCTGTCACAAAGATCGCGCCTAAGCTGGCTTCGTTGCCTTGCTGCTGCGCCGCTGACTGCGAAGCCGCGTTCGCAGTTGTCTCCCTCGCTACTGTCACAATTTTCGCACGCTACAGCTGGCCTCTACGCCTGCTGCTGCGCCGCTGACTGCGAAGCCAACGTTCGCAGTCTCCCTCGTTAACGTCTTTGTACACGCGAACATCTAAATACGCACGTACTCTGCTCATCCGATTGTTACACTTCGTTTTGTGTTTGTTGTCGCCCTCTCCTTTTTAGCGAACCTCACTGAGTCGATCCCCCTCTTCGTGGTGAATTAGCGTTCCGTCTTTGTTGAAATTTCCTGCCGTCAGGTGAAATTTCGTGGCGTTTGGTGAATTTGCTGCCTGTTGTTAAATTAGCCGGCGCTGCTTTGACGAGACAATAATGACGTCGCTAACACTTTTTCTTCTTTTTTGCAACACAATATAGCAACTTGCACTTTTCTGCACAAACTTCAATGTTTTCTTCAAATAAACTTCAACTTATTGATTTGAAATTACGTACTTTAGCGAGTACACTAATATGCTTCAAGTTACAAATTTTTTAGCACACTTCCCGGACGAGCATCCGGGCTCGTGGGTTTTCATCACAATTTATCATTTATTTAGCGGGTAATTATAAGTGTAGCGTAATTATAAATTAAAATAAAACAATCTTCAAATCAAACTATGTGCTTTAATTGCACTTGACTTCAAACACGACTTCACTGTGCTGCTGTCTGCGATCGACTGACTTTGCTCTCGTGTGCGTCAGCGATGCTTACTTACTCTATTCTTATTCTACTTTGTTCTTATTCTACTTTGTTGTTATATAATGACTCTCCGCTCTAAGCGTAACCCCGGTGGCCTCATTCCCCTTTCCACCCACATCCCACATATATACATATATACGAAAAAATAAGCTTGTGACATAATATTCTGAAAGTGTGGTTAATCTAGCTCTTTCCATCTTGACATCTAGACGTTCAGACAGGGTGACATGGGTATAAAGCTAGATACAGTTGTAATGACGCAAGAGACTTCTGCGGAATGGCTTCAATTGCTTATCACTGGATGTTTCACAAATGATAATCGTAGAAAATAACAAAAAATTTTAAGTAATTAATTTAGTATGTAACATATAGAATTTTAAGTCTCTTTATGCAAATTCGCTCATCTGGTGGTGCGGTTTTAGTAGCTTAAATAAGTTTTTTTTTTTGTATTTTTGACTTATGAATTGTTCTTTTAAAAATCGTAGAACTTGCGATCACTTAGATACGATTTAATAAGTAAATAGTAAATCGTTGGTCACCATTTTTAAACTATGTAAAGTAAACCGAGGTGCCATACTTTCCCATATAAACAATTTTTTTTTTAATATTATAAGCAATATCATCTTATTGTTAATATCGGGCTTATTTTTCTCGGTTCTATGTTTTTCTATTATTTTTTTTTTTACAAACAAAACCAAAAATAAATAAGGTTAGCACACCCCCCATTGACAGTGGATTCGCTCATTTCCAGCCAAACTAAAATGTTTATACTTTAAGTTTTTCGTAATTTATCGCTGAGATGAGCTTATCGGCGCAAGAAATTCAAACAAACTGTGGTCAAAAGAGTGCTGATTGTCTTTAACCTGGCAAAGTCCAGTGCGTTCCATGCTAGGGTACACTCCAAGCAGCTCACCGCCTTCTCGTGGTAGCACCGGGTACTGGTACTCTAATCACCCGATTTAAGTACCTAATGCAGCAGATGCCATCCGTCTCGATAAAACGACGGCCAAGTCTTTGTAGTACGTTCTTCAGGCAGCTATGCTGAAGTCCTAAAAGCTTACTTAATCAAACTAAGCTGATCGAAGGAACAAACTGAAAAGTCATACGAAAAACTCGTATCGGAGGACTTCTCCTTGAACTTATCGCCAGTGAAACGATACAGCCCTACCTTGTCGAGCAGACTAAGAGCACGCGTCCGTAACTGAACTCAAACCAGCTGCGATGTTAGAGAACGGCGACCTCGATTCACTCACAGAGGAAAATGACTTAGAAGAAGCAGTAAGAAATGCTATCGAAAGTGCAGTCGAGAATGTATGAGTCAGACTTCCACCGCCAAACAGCAGAGAGGAAATCCGTGCTTTCGGTTGGATAAGCGAGAACAAAAAATGTGGCGAACCAGGTCACAAGATTAAAGAGTGCAAAACTATGGCTGCCTAGAAACAGCTGTTACAACCAGCGTCACGGGCAATGGCTTCTCGTTTGTGCAAACTAGGCACTGCACCGCATCGACATGAATAGATCCTCCAATCAGGGACCACACAGAAGTGCTACTTGCAAGTGAAATGCATCGAAGGTCTGATCACAAGTTTTACTGGCTAAGCTCGACGCAACGATCGATGGACACAATTCTGAAGACGACGCTACGGCAATCGTCCATAGCGGTATGCAGCGAACGCAAGGTTGTGACGCCTCAATGCCTAAAATTGGAGGCGGCCCTGGAAAGAAAGCAGTGTACTGGTGGACAGAAGAAATAACCGAGAGGAAAGTTGACCAGAGCCAGAAAGCATAGGCGAGCGCTTACCGATGCCGAGGAATTCAAAGCAGCAAAAAAAGAGTTTAAGGCAGCCATAGGCAACAAAGCTCCTGGCCCTGACGGCATGCCGACGGAGGTGTTGAAACTACTCGCAGATGAACGAAATGTACTTCTGACCATGTACAACTCGTTTCTGGAGGAGGGTAACTCCCAGAGAGTGTGGAAAAGGAAAAAACTCACCCTAATCAGCAAGGGCAAGGGTGGGCCGACACAGCCTTTAGCATACAGGCCGCTATGTATGCTTGACAGCGCTGGAAAAATGCTGGAGAAACTTATAAAAACACGCTTGTCCGCAGCTGTGGACCGTTAGGCGGACTCTCGGACAAGCAATATAGCTTCAGAAGCCAAAGGTCACAATCGGCGCCATAGAAGACGTAACAGCCAGTGTGGAGTCTGAGGAAGGACGAAAGCAGAAGATTAAGCACAATCGAGCTAAGGCAACAAGCTCTGAGAGAGTGGCAGCAAGAGTGGAAATCGGCTGAAGTGGCAGATGGACAGCAACACTACTCTCCGATTTAACGCGATGGGTTAAGAGAGACCACGGAGAGGTCAATTATTACCTCACGCAGCTGCTCACTGGTCACTGATACTTTCGAAGTACCTTTTTCGCATTGGCAAAGCAGAGACGCCCAACTGCATGCTGACTCAGATGATGCAGATCATACGTTCTTTCACCGCGATAGGTGGAGCAGAGAACGAGCGTCTGTCGAAATTGTAGGCGGACAGCTCAACGCAGAGAATGTGATTGATAAAATGCTTCACAGTGGGAGGACTGGAACATCATAGCCAGGTTTGCCCAAAAAGATCTGAAAAGCAAGAAGCAAGATCTTGACAACTGAGCAACACGAGAGAACCGACGATAGTCCAGAAGTACAAGTACCGAAGAAAGGTACTTTCACACTGTGGGCATTAAATAAAAATAATAAATTAATGTCACGTCAACGCGCTGCGCACGCGGGCAGTTTGTATAAAATTTAATAGAAGCTACCGAATGTAGATAGTGTGCTATCGTTGACGTGAAGTGTTTAAAACTTAATTATTTGATCCATCAGGTTCTATTTAAAAATACAAGAAAGCCAACGTGCTTCGAAGACAATGAATTTCATTTTTCATTTAAAAAGAGTCCTTACTACACATACTCTCAGATGGTTTTGCAGGAATACAAAGATTTCAAAATGTCATCATTGGAGCCGCTCTGCAAAAACGAAATCATTCTTTAAGTCTATTATAATAATTGATGGGTTTATATTTACCTTCCTATAAGCCGTGTCATGCGTACATTTTGGATGTTGGAACATGTACCGTAGGTCAAGAAACACTCCAAAGCAGTGTCAAGAACCTTCCTGCAGGTACATTCAAGATCGTAATGTAGTTCAAGATAGCGTTGGATCGTCCAGGACGGCTTAGGCAAGTATTTTATTTTAATATTTGAGTATGGTCATACAAAATTGTGGTATTATATAATCAAGCTTGACACATGATGCTTTGGATATGTCAAAATTAAATTTGTTTTGCGCCTCATATTATAAGGCTATCATAGGGGAATTATGTAGAACCGCAAAAACACCAAAAGTTTTAAGGGCATAATTAATTTATTTACGCAGAAATCGTTAACAAATTTGGCGTTCGGTAGTTTTAATGTTCTCAAACTCTGTACAAAATTTTATCAAAATCGGTTTGCTATATCATAAGCTTCCATAAACTTATTTCGGGTTGTAGATTTGAATTCCGATCAAATAAATGAATACTATTCGAAATCAGTCTTAATCTAGAACACGATTTCTTTAAGGATAAGTCAAAATATGACTTTTCAAAACCAGTCGAAATCTAGAACATTCCTGAATAATTTGAAATTTTTTTTATTGTAGCGCCAATAAAAGTCCCTTAGCGGCTCCCAATAAATAATAAACGACCTAAATATGTGTTTCACAAGGATTTTTCCTATCGGTCATAAATTTTGCTATCAAAATAACTGGCTGCACATTTACTTTTTGTCTATAGCTCTAAAACAGAACAGCTATTGTTACTGCTGGCACCATCTAGCCAAAAATTACCAGAAAAATTGGTAGTTTGTTCACAAACGGCAAACAGCTTCGCGTTAAAACTTTTGCTGGCGATTTTTTTAGAATATTTAGAAATGAAATGCTTATACATTTTTCTGTAGCCATAAATGTAACATTTTTATACCCTGTACAAATTTTGTAGAGAAATGTGGCCCTTTTTTTATCTAGTGCTTGCATCAACCCAGCACTAAGAGTATCAAACGTAATAAAGTAATACAGGCGATCATTGGATACTTTTGAGAAGTACTCGCTTGCAAAAATCGTGACTTTTCAGAGTTAACATTTGAGTTGCTGTTGTGTGCATATTACAATGCAACACAACAACAAAAAAACAGCTGGCGAGACACATTTTCTTTCATTCTATTCGTTTCACACACGCACACAAAACCAACTCAAATGTAAGCCCTGAAATCGTCACGATTTTTGCGAGTTGAAACACACGGTTGTATTTCACCGTTCATTTTGTTTTTGTAAAAGTCTTCAAATTTTCAACTCCTCAACTCAACACAACTACGTCCGTCTGTATGAACACCAAGATTTCGGAAACTATAAGAGCGAGAGACACCAAACTTTACCGCTTGCGCAAATTTCCTGAGCAAATGAAGTTTGTTGAGTCATATCGATATCTACCCGTGCCCCCCTAGTAGAATTTCGTCCTTTTTAGCTAAACCGTTTAATATGTTTATTTTTTATACTTAACAGAGCTATGCGTCATGGTTTCATGGATCTGTGTGTCACAAATTAACAAAATCGGACAAATACAACAAAAGTTATAGTCAAAAATGTACAAATTTCACCCCCCCTTACCAATAAGCTGCATCAATGCTTGACTCTACGTAATTGTAGTAAAAAATTACCTATAATCGCATATTTGGGTAAAAACATTCCTGTTACCCTAAAAAACAAACCCACATCCAAATTTTATCGATGCGAACCCCCCACCCCCCGCAATTGATTTAACGTGTTTTCTCCCACACCCCTCAGCATATGCACTTGAAACTTACCCCATATTCTCATCAAAATCGTTACAAATTTACAGAACTTATAGGTATAAATATCGAATGCACAAAAAAAAAAGTAATTCCAATTGGAAAGTTCTTAGAAGGAATGGAATATTCAGGAATAAAATATTTTTCGAGAAAAAAGGTACAGTAATGCCCTGTACTGTACCATATTTTTTTCACCCAATTTTGGGCAACGCTGATGTAAAGTTTTGTTTGGTCTTGACGCTTTTTTAGCACTGGCCTTTACGCTTGTCATTTTTATTTTTTTAAGTAAACATATGAATGTAAATGTTTTGGTTTTGACATTTTTAAGGTGCCAACTAATTTGACTTGCATGTTTTGAGGATATTTGAAATATTTATGCATTTTGATGCGCAGTAATTACAAAAAAAAATTGCGAAGAAGCTTTATTTTGAAAGACAGTCAAAAGAAAAATATCGACTCCATCTGTATAAAACGAGAACCAATGACGCGACTTTTGTGAAGAAGAGCATCCCAATGTCGAAGCTACTCAAAATTAACGCATTTTCAACATTCATCATCTTTATCTTTATGCACTCATTTGTGTACGATTATTCATGTTGTTTTCCAATGGTGGGACATCTTTCAAGCTCTTACGCTTGAGAAATGTAACCAGTTTTTTACCATAGAATTTAAATCTCACTACGTATACATACATACAAGTTTACTTGAACGTGCTTATGTATGTATATATGTATGTATGAGTGTATCTACGTATGGTATACTATTTTTCTTTTTCGTATTTGTTTTGTATAAGTATGTACATACATGTATGTAGATATGTATACGCACATACAATGTGTATATATTCTTTTTGTAGCCAATTTGGAAAGCGGCTTCTGTTAGGCTTATAGAAACTTGCACAATGCAACATGAAAATTATTTTCTAACTTATAAAGTGTACAAGGCATATCATTTTCATATCTTTTTATAAAACTTACCAAATTTTTATTTTTTATCGGTTTTTTCATGCTAAAATCACTTTTTTTTTGTTAAATTCTTTTTATATTACAGCAGGGAGAAACAAAAATGGTAAAAAATACAACGGCTTAAGCATAGCCTTAACTTATAATAGGAACATGCACATATCGTAAGTACTTTTTAGGTCAGACTTCTGTACACACTAAACACTCAAAGACAACTGAAGCCAATAGCCGGCTACGCTGCTCAAATCAGCGACTGTCGAAGAAACTTTAATGAAGACGTAATGCAGAGAGAAAGTTTTTACTCTCTAGCTGCGCATGCGCTCTTGGCGTCACCTTTTTAAAACAACATTAAGCCATTAAAATAAATTAACTAGTTTTTTATTTAAAAATATATTAACATGTGGATTAACTGTCTTTGACTGAACAACAAATATATAAATACATACATACATACTATGTACATCAGTAAATATGTATTTATGTATACAAGAAATAAATATATATAAATATTTGTGAATAAACATAATTATGTATATGTCTGTTTGTCAGTACATACCGTATGCATCTTAAATGCACATCAGGTGCGTGGATAGGTGGTGCGCCGGGGGCTTGGGAATCAATCACCACTTATAAGTATATAATAAAGTTGATGAAAAAATATGCACAAATTTATTGACCAAGTTTTTAATCTATTGTTCTAAAGTCCACAAATAACGTCGCATCCGATTAATTTCAAGTTTTAGTTCCAACTTCCAATGTTTGGTAGTTGATTTGTTGAGTTTGTGCTTCTTCTTTCCTGATTTTGTTTACCTTTGTAAATTTTAAATGTGGCGCGTCAGCACCCTATGCTGTTTTGGAACCGCTTAATAGTAAGAACAGTTTCCAGATCAATTTATAAAGAATCACTATGTTTATTATTTTTATTTGTGGTATTCACGCTTGCTGTTGAGTTAAGGAGCAAAAATTTGTGGAGCGGTGGGCACAAAGGAGTATCAAACTAATAGAGGCGAACACTAGATACTTTTGAAAAGTACTCGCTTGCAAAAATCATGACTTTTTCAGGGTTTACTTTTGAGTTGCTGTTAAGTGCGTATTACCATAACGTCACGAATTTACAAAAACCAATAACACGCAGTGTGTATGTGTTTTATCCACGGTTGGCACTTAAACAAATCAAAAAGCCGCAAAAAAAATAAATTTCAATAGTCAGCTGTTGGCTGCCGTTATTGTTTTGATCTTGTCTGTTTATTCATATTCGCAAATGAGTGCTGTTGTGTATTTCTTTGCGTGTACTACAATATTATGAAAATAAAGCAGTATCAACGCAGGCAAAATATGTATTTGGTAATGTAAGGTTAGAAGGGGGCGTGGAGGAGGACCAAAAACAATAACATTAATTTATGCTTTTATAAAATGTATTCAATATTTTTTTTATAAACTAAACAAATATACTTTTTTATTTTTGCAAGATCCCGTCGTTGATACAAAACTATGTACAGAATCATTTACAATCAATAGAATATAATAAAATGTAATAAAAAAAACTTTGGACTTTTTCGTATTTGGGTTTTTTTGGCTATTACGCAAAATTGGCTGAAAATGACGCAAATGCAGGTTAACGTCCAAAACTACTTCAGTTTTTTGTAACGTCCGCAACAGCACTTTAGAAACGAATAACTTTTATTCTAAAAATAGTTAAGTAAATGTTTAAACATCATTTGAAAGAACTCTCAAAGATCTTTTTTTGCTGAAAGTTGTATGGATATAACTCATTCAGAGCGCCGATGGTATTAAAAAAAATGTGGTACAGTCGAGGCGGTGCCCGACAGTGGAATACCCTGTACCTTTTGTCAAAAAAATTTTTCCTGCATATTCCATCTAAGAACTTTCCAATTGGAATTTATTTTTTTTTTGTTGCAAAACGATATTTATACCTATAAGTTCCCTAAATTTGTACCGATTTTGATGAAAATCGATTGTTACGTCAAAGAAGCTATTTTAATTATATTGGATAAGTTTCAAGTTGATATGTTGAGGGGTGTTGGAGAAAACACGGTAAATCGATTGCGGGGGGTGGGGGGACCGCATCGATAAAATTTGGATGTGGATTTGTTCA
Source organism: Chymomyza fuscimana (assembly GCA_949987675.1). NCBI lineage: Eukaryota > Metazoa > Arthropoda > Insecta > Diptera > Drosophilidae > Chymomyza > Chymomyza fuscimana. The sequence continues at coordinate 50,637,855 of OX465089.1, forward strand.
TTAGAGCCACATGAATGAGCTTACCAAAAATTGTGATTCTAGGTCACTTGTCACCATAATTACGAGGAGTCAAATATTGATGCACTTACGGGCAAGGGGCAGTGAAATTTGCACATTTTTGACTATAACTTTTTCTTTATTTGTCCGATTTTGTCCATTTTTTACACATAGATGCATGTATCCACAACGCATCGCTCTGTTAAATTTCAAATGAAAATATTAAACGGTGTGGCTAAAAACCGCGAAAATCTACAGCGGGGGAACGGGGAAAGATATTGACATGATTCAACAAACTTTATCTGCTTAGGAAATATGCGCACCAGCTGGTAAAGTTTCGTGTCGCTAGCTCTTATAGTCTCCGAGATCTAGGCGTTCATACAGACGGACAGACGGACGGACGGACATGGCTCAATCGCTACCCGAGGTTATGATAAGCATTTTGGTATAAAGGACTTGGGGTCTGCCACGCCTCCTTCTGTCCGTTACATACATTGTACAAATCTAGTATACCCTTTGTACCTATAGGTACAGGGTATAAAAATCCAAAGTCTGTAAAGTCGGTTTACGAACGATAATTTTACGCGATAACGTCATAAGAAAACATTGATGAAAAATTGCATACTTTTATCAATTGAATTGAATTATTAACAATTTATTTACAACTTGTATTATGTGTGATATTTAAGATCCTCCAATCTTCGTTATTCTGTTGAAGGCCCCTAAGACAGACTTTTTTGGTTACGGAAGGAACAGTGTGTCTCTAGTAACAAAATGTGCCTTTTATCGGAATTATTATCGATAATCGGCTGCTTTTTTTTTACAAATAGCTGATTTTTAAAAGGCGCGAAATAAAACATAAAAATGTGGTACAGTCGAGGCGGTGCCCGACAGTGGAATACCCTGTACCTTTTGTGTCAAAAAAATTTTTCCTGCATATTCCATCTAAGAACTTTCCAATTGAAATTTATTTTTTTTTGGTGAAAATATTTATACCTATAAATTCCCTAAATTTTTACCCATTTTGATGAAACTCGAATGTTACAACAAAAAACTTATTTAAAGTATACGGGGTAAGTTTCAAGTTGGTATGTTGAGGGGTGTGGGAGAAAACACGGTAAATGGATTGCGGGGGGTGGGGGGACCGCATCGATAAAATTTGGATGTGGATTTGTTCATTAGAGCCACATGAAAGTTGTGATTCTAGATCACTTGTAGCCATAATTGCGTAGAGTCAAATATTGACGCAGTTTATTGGCAAGGGGAGGTGAAATTTGCACATTTTTGACTATAACTTCTGTTGTATTTGTCCGATTTTGTTCATTTTTTACACATAGATGCATGTAACTACAACGCATCGCTCTGTTTCAGGTGAAAATACTTAACGGTGTGGCTAAAAACCGCGAAACTCTACTGCAGGGGAACGAGGAAAGATATTGACATGATTCAACAAACTTCATCTGCTTAGGAAATATGCGCACCAGCTGGTAAAGTTTCGTGTCTCTAGCTCTTATAGTCTCTGAGATCTGGGCGTTCATACGGACGGACGGACGGACGGACGGACGGACGGACGGACGGACGGACGGACGGACGGACGGACATGGCTCAATCGCTACCCGAGGTTATGATATGCATTTTGGTATAAAGGACTTGTGGTCTGCCACGCCTCCTTCTGTCCGTTACATACATTGCACAAATCTAGTATACCCTTTGTACCTATAGGTACAGGGTATAAAAATGTGGTACAGTCGAGGCGGTGCCCGACAGTGGAATACCCTGTACCTTTTGTGTCAAAAAAATTTTTCCTGCATATTCCATCTAAGTACTTTCCAATTGGATTTTTTTTTTTTTTGGTGCAAAACGATATTTATACCTATAAGTTCCGTAAATTTGTACCGATTTTGATGAAAATCGAAAGTTACGTCAAAGAAGCTATTTTAATTATATTGGGTAAGTTTCAAGTTGATATGTTGAGGGGTGTGGGAGAAAACACTGTAAATCGATTGCGGGGGGTGGGGGGACCGCATCGATAAAATTTGGATGTGGATTTGTTCATTAGAGCCACATGAATGAGCTTACCAAAAATTGTGATTCTAGGTCACTTGTAGCCATAATTGCGTAGAGTCAAATATTGACGCAGTTTATTGGCAAGGGGAGGTGAAATTTGCACATTTTTGACTATAACTTCTGTTGTATTTGTCCGATTTTGTTCATTTTTTACACATAGATGCATGTATCCACAACGCATCGCTCTGTTAAATTTCAAATGAAAATATTAAACGGTGTGGCTAAAAACCGCGAAAATCTACACCGGGGGAACGGGGAAAGATATTGACATGATTCAACAAACTTCATCTGCTTAGGAAATATGCGCACCAGCAGGTAAGGTTCCGTGTCTCTAGCTCTTATAGTCTCCGAGATCTAGGCGTTCATACGGACGGACGGACGGACGGACGGACATGGCTCAATCGCTACCCGAGGTTATGATAAGCATTTTGGTATAAAGGACTTGGGGTCTGCCACGCCTCCTTCTGTCCGTTACATACATTGCACAAATCTAGTATACCCTTTGTACCTATAGGTACAGGGTATAAAAACATGAATTATCGTCGTTTATTTGATAAAAAAAATATTTATTTTGTGTAAACAATGCTATAATAATGACATGCATTGCCATTGAAATGTTGGATGTGGAAAAAAAGCGACGAGAGGAGGCAATACACAGGAAAATGCGGAATGTTTGGGTGAACCCATATTTAATGCGCAGAGCTGAGTGTGTACGAATTGCATAGACGTTCAAAGCACATTAATATTACAAATGAATTATTTTATTATTATAGCTATTTTCTCATCCTTTCCAAACGATCCGCAACGATTTTGTCGACCAGCCATAAATTTCGCGTACAAGATAACTAGCTGCACATAAATTTTGTTTATGGTGCCAAAACCGAGCAGCTGTTTTTTCTGAGTGCGGTTTACTGCTGGCATCAAAAAAATAAACAAGCAACACTGGTCTACATACCACCTGCAAGAACAGTTTGTGACCAAACGTTTGTGAGCGTTTTTTTTATATGAAGTTTTGTTTATTTTTCGTGTCTGCGTAGGAGCCTTAAATATGGTTCACCCAAACACTCCGCCATCCAACATTTCAATGGCAATGCATGTCATTATTATAGCATTGATTCGACATAAAAATGTATTCAATTTTTACAAGTGCTTTTAGGTGCTGAAGTATAAAATGTGAACAATTGTAATTATTAAATACATTTTTTTTTTAAGGAACGTATTCTGATACTTATAGCTGATTGGTAATGCAGCACGCTTGGTACTTTGTGTATTTATCTTACTAACATGCCTTTTGCTATTAATTTGTTTTTATATACATTATATTGTTAGCTTGTTTTTTATTTTATTTATTTGGTATTTCACATTTTAATTTTATTAATTTAATTGTGCACTTTTTATTTTGTCTGCTATTTAGTTGTAAATTGTTGCAAATTTCGCCACGGCGTTACCAGCAGTTGTCAAAAAAAAGAGTCAGAACCAAAACTAAAGAATATTCCAGCAATACAAAAAACGCGTAGACGGGACTAAGTTAATTTTTTCTGACTTGCTAGCTTGACGTTCGTTCTTCGAATCGAGAATCCAAAAGCGACATCATAGCGAAGCAAGGCCAGCTGAAGCTTGGAATGGATTGCCTTAGGGCAATCGTTTTAAGCTGAAATGCTAGGTCAGCCGAACAATCTTAGTGTGGTGCAGATTAATCTGCATCATTCTATGGTACCATCGGCTGACCTACTGCGGGTCATGGAGGAGGAGAGGATAGACGTGGCTCTAATTCAAGAACCCTGGTTCCTAGGTGAAAGGGTTCGTGGCCTTGGAGCTCGCGGATATCATCTCCTCTTCCACAGAAACGTAGGTAAGCCAAGAACAAGTATCGTGGTAAGGGCTGGGCTTAATGTTGTTTTCTTTCCTCGTTACAGCGATAAGGACTTAACGGTGGCGATGCTGGAATCAAAGTACAGGACAAACCTATACCTTGCATCAGCCTATCTCCCTTACGAAGAAAGGGATCCCCCCTCGGAAAAATTCAGGGCACACGTTCGGCTTGTGCAGAAGGAGGGCGACGATTTGATCCTAGTTTATAGAAATCCAAAAAGGGGATGCGTTTTCAAGAACAGTCAACTACACACTACCCAACCCACCGGAATGTGCTACCTGGCACATTTGAAAATTGCAATCAGATGCTTACAGAGGTGCTTCGGTCAGCGTTTCTCAAATCTTGCCCGATCAGCCGAAGCTCAAAGAAAAACCGAAATGCGTGGTGGACAACAGAGCTAGGCTTGATTAGGAGGGAAACGAGAAAGCTTTTCAACAAAGCAAAAGATCCAACAGGCAGTCGGATTGGAACACCTACCAGCTACTATGTAGACCGGACGGAACCTACACAAGAAACAGTTAAGAATCACTGGATCTCCTTATGGAGACGCACTCCCCGGGTTGTCTAGAGACAACTGGTCTAAGGCCAGCGAGACTCCTGTGGAGTACGAGGACATGGTGGTGTTAGATAACATCATCACAGAAGAAAAGATAGCCTGGGCTGTCAAGTCCAACCCTACAATACATACGGTATTAGGAAGCATTGAAAAGGCTCTGCATCAGAAGGAGTTTACATTGGCGGCCTTTCTCGATATCGAGGGAGCCTTCAACAGGTCCTTCTCAGGACCGAGTCGATAACGGCAGCGCTTGCCACAAACGGCTCACACCCGATGGTTACTCACTGGCTAAGCTGCATGCTAAGCAGTCGGGTGATCAACTCTGAACTCTGTGCAGGGGTGGTAAGAAAGAGAGTTACGAGGGGCACTCCACAAGGCGGTGTCATCTCGCCGTTTTTGTGAAACTTGGTCCTCAACGACTTTCTTCTTACCTTAGAGGCGACAGGATGTAGGGTGACGGATACTCAGACGATGCGGTCCTCATGGTAACGGGCATGCCCACCATCAGCGAACTGCTGGAGTCCGCTGTTGCCACCCTAAGATGGGCACAACAGAACGGTCTTGGGGTTAATCCTCAAAAGACCCAACTGGTACTGTTCACTAGGAAATACAAGATTACTGAGTTCACGCTGCCGTCCCTAGGTGGATCGCAACTTAAGAGATCTATGGAGGCCAAGTATTTAGGTGTCATTCTGATTCCAAACTGTCTTCGAAGAGAAACTCAGAAGAAAGAATGAAAAGGGCTTTATGTGCTTACTACACCTGTAAAAAGACGTTTGGTAGGAAATGGGGACTTCAACCGTATATCATTCACTAGCTATACACAGCAGTCGTCAGACCTATCCTAACTTATGGAGTGTTGGTATGGTGGAAGGCGGGTAACACCAAATCCCACCTTAACAACCTTCAGAGGGTTCAAAGGGCGGCCTGCTTTGGTATCACCGTGTCCTTGCGATCCACACCTCAGGCGGCCTTAGATGTAATTCTGAACACGGTCAATTGCTAGAAAACTATTAAACTATTAAAAGTGATGGACTCATTTTGTAGATAATTTCAATTACTTTAACAAAATATACGGGCAAAATTTCTGAAAAACCCTACCTGTTTTTAAATATTTGCAAATTATTAGTAAAACACCAAACACCATTTCCAACTTTTAACTTTAAACAAGTATTGTGCTTGAACCAATTAACCTACAACCTTGATTTAAGTTGTCTAATAGATAATTTTATTTGCAACAATACTAAACCATGAGTCCAAGTTTTATAGAAAAAAGGATATCATGCAAAAACCGTAGCAACATATAATGTCAGGGGGTGGTGCCACGCCCACCACCCACAAATACAAAAACTCGCTTTTAGACTTAGAACAAGGTTCCTAACGATCCCTGAAAGTTTCACCCATTAAGTATTTTTTTCCAATAAACGCCTGTTTTGAGGCTAGATTTACTGTACTAAATTTCAATAAATATATGAAAATATATGTAAATTGATATCGTTTCATTTCCTAGGTTAGGTTAGGTAAGGGCGGCAGTTGAGACTAATCGTCCCAACTCACTTAGGCCAAGAATAGGCCCGTTGTGGTACCGCAACGGTGGACCCTTCCCCCCTCTACACCACTTAAGATTGACTCCTATATGAGATGTGTCACAGCCATCCGGCGGCTTGTATGCACCTTAAGATGCATTTTGGACTCTTTAATGGCCGCTTGGCTGTCCGAGTAGATACAGATGTTCTTATTTTCTACTCGTAAGTTTCTTATTATTTTCAAAGCCTCTTGGATTGCAATGACTTCTGCCTGAAAGACACTACAGTGATCCGGGAGTCGGAAAGCTGTAGTGTCTTTCAGGTAGATTGGCTGTCTTCTCAAGTGTGGGCCACCAAATTGAAACTCCATATAGTAGAATCGGTCTTACAATGGCGGTGTATAGCCAGTGGACTATGTTCGGGGACATGCCCCATTTAAGTCCAATAGCCTTCCGGCATGTGTATAAAGCGACCCCCTCCAGGGAGCGCAAAAGCCCATTAATGGCAATGTTCCAGAGGAAAGGGGAGAGGACTCCCCCTTGAGGTGTTCCCCTGCTTACGTATCTTTCGATACTAGAAGTCCCCAGAGAGGCTTGAATGACCCTGCATTTAAGCATCTGCTCAATGAGGCCTACTAACCGAGGGTTTACCCTAAATTCATTTAGAGCATCGGTGATGGTTTTTGGTGTGACATTATTAAAAGCACCTTCAATATCTAAGAAAACCACTAGTGAGTACTCCTTATGATGAAGAGATTTCTCAACTCCTGATATTACCGAATGAAGGGCCGTCTCAGTGGAGCTGCCCTTTTCATAAGCATGTTCATTTAGAGCATCGGTGATGGTTTTTGGTGTGACATTATTAAAAGCACCTTCAATATCTAAGAAAGCCACTAGTGAGTACTCCTTATGATGAAGAGATTTCTCAACTCCTGAGATTACCGAATGAAGGGCCGTCTCAGTGGAGCTGCCCTTTTCATAAGCATGTTGTGAGTCGGACATTTGAGATTGATGGATGGCGTTCCTTAAGTTTTAAGAAGAAACGAGGAAAGACTTATGGGCCGGAAACCGTTAGGGAGAGTGTGTGTAGCCTTCCCTGCTTTGGGAATATAGACTACTTTGGATATGAGCCAAGCCTTTGGGATGCTTCCTGTGGCTAGAATTCTGATGAAGATATCTGTCAACCTTCGCACGACAGATTCCCCCCCCTGTTGTAATTGCGCTGGGATAATATTATCTGGCCCCGGCGATTTATAAGGTTTAAAACTGTGTATGGCCCATTCAACATTGTCATAGGTAAACAGGTTTTTAGGGACAGAAGTCGTGTTTAATATGGCGTTGATCTGCTGATCTGCTGGCTTGGTAGTCGAACAGCCCGTAAAATGAGTTTGTGTGAGTAATTTTAGCGATTCCTCGCTTGAAGTGGACCAATTTCCATCGGAACCTTGTAAGTATCCAAGTGTAGATGGACATTTGGATAGCACCTTCCTGAGCCTCGCAGCATCAGTGGTACTTTCGATTTCTGAGCAGAAGAGCTGCCAAGAAGCACGTTTAGAGGCTGAGTTTATATTCATTCCATGAAATTTCATCATCCTTTACTTTAGCAGCGTTAAAAAGCTTACGGGAATTGTGCCGGAGTTGCCCACTTTCTGACGACCACCAGGGGGGTTTGGCTTTTCCCCTTGATATTCTCAGTCTGCATGATTTATTGAAAGCATGGTTGCATGCTTTGGTTAGAGTTTCAATTTGGGTATTATTGAACTCCTATTCTTAATAATAAAGGTCGGGTCATTACCTCTGTTGCATATTAGCATATTGGTAGTCAAGATGAAGTCAAAAAGTAACTCATCCCGTACGTTTGTATCAGTGCTTCCCCACTGAGTGTGATGAGCGTTAGCGTCACAGCCTATGACCAGGTCTGTGTTTGTGGTCTCGCTACCTTTTATCAGGCGGCCTACCCCTTGTGGCGGTGGATCACTCTGGTCATGAGCCATGTAGCAGGAGCAAACCCTTAGACTCCCGGATTTCAACTCCAAACTAGCAGCAGTGGTGTCTCCATCACTGTAATTAGGGAGCAAAAATATATGCAGATGCTTTTTTGCAAGTATACAGGTACGGGCTTTACCTGGGTTAAGAGCTACTAAGAGCTTATAGTCTTTGGACCTCAATCCAGAGATCTGGCCTTTACTTAGCCAAGGTTCCTGAATGAGGACCACATCGACTTCGCCTTGGCTGAGGCGAAGCAGGAGTGCAGCCGAAGCTGATATAGAGTGGTGAAGATTAATTTGAAGAAGTCTTATGGACATCTTCAGAATTAATCTCCACCGCCGTCTTATTTACCTCCTCCACGTCTGAATCACCGAGGATGGAGTCATCGTCCGTCCGGCCTAGTTTTGAGAGCTCTCTAGCTAGCTCCGACGACTCCGAGGCATACCCCTCGAGAATGTCCTCACTCATCGCTTCTGCGATGACCGGTTCTGGATCTTCCAGCTGTGGTTCAGGTGCGGTTTGCTTGCCACCCGTAATGTCTGTACGGTACACCCGGCACACCTGCAACAACCGTAGGATCTTTTCAGGATCCTCCGGTTAGGACGATACCCATGCGCGGGCCCTAGGTCTGAATGGAACGTCTTTCCATTCTACCGCCACCAGCTTGGCACCCGGATACACTTCTCCGAGGGCTGCTATGGCTTTTTTGTAGGCATCCGCCGAGCGTCTGTCATCACAGGCAATGGTCTTCACATTGCCGAGATGCCAGCCGGCGTCGCTACAGAACGGTGCGGGTACTCCACTGGACTCCAACTCCTCCAGGAAACGATCCTACAGCTCATTTTCCACTTCGCCCACAAGTTTCGAGGGATAAGACCATCCTTGTTGCCCTTGTCTAGGACACCAAGAAGGATCTTATCCTTCGTAACCTCAGCGAAGGAGCGGTTCATGGTCTGCGGTCGTGTCCGTTTCGGTGGTGGAGCCGTTTCTTCTGCCGACCTCTGTCGCTTTACTTTATCCTTTGTCTTTCCCGGGGCTGCTGGCTGGAAGCCCGGGAGGATATTCTTGGCCCAATCGACCAGTTTCTTACCCTCCGGTGAAACATCCGGAGCGATAAGGTTCTTCTGGAGAATTTCTCCTGCCCGTCGCCTGTCTTGGAACGACGGTTTGTTTGGTGGTGGCATCTTTGGAGTAGCCGGCACTGAAAGGTTAGCAGCCAGCCCCACCTTGGACGAGGAAGCGAAACTGTCTTGTTTCGATCCTACCTCCAAGGGTGGGCTGGACTGCCTTCCCCCAGAATCTAGGGAAGACGGTTGGTTTGCCGTCTTACCCTTACCGGCACAGTCCAAGATGGAAAGGACACCCTCCGGTTCCTTTCTCAGCTAGCTGACAGCTTTTTGTAACGGGAGCTTCGTCCCTTCCGTATTTTGGCGAGTTACGTTCTCAGGTTTTTGTGTTTGTTGTTTTTGATTGTTTGAATGCATATATGGACCCACGAGTAGACGGGAAGGGGTGAGTCACCCGCGGCATAGCCCGTGTACCGCGGGAAGCCATTTATTAAAACTGGAGGTCGGCAGGTATCCAGAGTTCGCAAAGTAGAGACTGAGACCCCCTCAGCCATACATCCATCGGCCTTTGCTGTTCCGCCTTAGATTTGGGGTGATTTTATCGAGTTTTCTTCTCTCGTCCGAACTACCATTAGTCAGCACCCATGGCAGAGAAATGACCTTACCATGGGCCTGCTTCCAGCCGCCCTCACGTGGAGAGTGTAGTCGCACTTCCAGAAGTGTGCCACAATTACGGTGCGTACCACCGAGGTGGTTACACGTGAGTCCCCTTGTGTCACCCACTGGTCTTTAAATAGCCCAAATCTAACTATTGTCCCCGCAACCCCCTACTCATTTCCGCCCATAATAAGCCGACAAGATCAAAACAAAAACAGCAGCCAACATCTGACTCTACGCTTTTTCTTTCGTTTCATTTGGTTCGCACACGCATACTAAAGCAATAGCTGATGTTAAGGAAAATTTTTTCGACTACTATTTTATTCCATTTGGTTCACACACGCATGCAACCGCAAAAGCTGATGCCAGCGAAATTTTTGGTCTACCGAGTACTTTTTCGGGCGAGTGTTCTCCTCTTTGGCGGAGGGAACGAAATATAACGGGCGGAGCCCTACAACAACATCTACAACAAAAGTCCTGGTCGCACAAGCAATTCTCGAGTAGGGCAATAAAACGGGCACACTGTATGTATTTTGTTTATGTAAGTTGCTGCGAGTCGAGTGATGGCACCTTTTTTTTTTTTTTTGTTTTTTACATATATACTTTATTTATTGAATTTTCTCGAATAGAGACTAACAATAAGTGATCAAATCATATTATAAGAACTTAACTAACAGTCTGGCGTGACTGTATTTGGTTTGCAGGGCCCTGAGGATTTATTGCTGGGTTGGAAGATCATTTCGCCTGAGTCGGGTTCGGCTACAAACTCTGGTTAAGCTTCTTGACAGATGGTTTGGGTGCGTCGATAGTTTCATGTTGTAGTTTGCATTTCAAAGGGGAGATCGAACACTTAAAAGCCAATGGAATTTAAATGCATTTTATTGGCCTTAATATGCTTTCGCCAAGTAAGTCGCTTATCAAGGTGGACGCTGGAAGATAGGTGGAAGATAAGTTACTTCATCAGCTTGTGGAATTTTCGTATTGTTCAGTACCAAAGGCGGGCAAGTTCGTCTGTTTAGAGTGAACGTTACTTGTTTGAATTTTTGTTCATTTATTTGGATACACCAATCTGATAGCCATTTCTCTATGGCCTCCAGATGAACAGAAAGATTTGCGGTTGCTTGCATTGGGCATTTGGAGCGACTAAGAATCGCAGTATCATCGGCAAATGTTGAGGTTGTCAGTCGCAGGCTTGTTGGAATGTCTGCAGTGTATAAGACGTATAATGTTGGTCCGAGCACGCTGCCTTGTAGCACTCCCGCCTTTATGGCATAATCGCCTGACGTGGTAGCGTTGCATCTCGCTGAGAACACTCTGTTGTATAGGTATGACTCAAAAAGCTTGTGAGTATTCCTAGGGAGCAACAATTTGATTTTGTACATGAGGCCGTCAAGCCAAACTCAGTCGAATGCTTGCGCAACATCGACGAATATTGCACTGCAATAACACAGTACGGATCTCTGAAGTTCTGCGGTTTACCTGCTCGATAGTTCCATGGCTTTCTCGAAAACCAAATTGATGAGCTGGAATTATGTTGTGAGCTCTCAGATGAGTTGCGATGCGCATCAAGAGCAGCTTTTCAAATAATTTTGACATGCACGATAGCAAACTTATTGGCCTGTACGAGGATGGCTGCGACTTGTCTTTACCTGGCTTCGGTATCATTACGATTATAGACTTTTTCCATTTCTTTGGAAAGTAGCCAAGTCTAGTAATTGCATTGAAAAGTCGGCAAAACGACGCAGATAGCACAATAAGGGAGTTCGATGATCATTTTTGGAGATTTTTTAGGTTTAATTTGCTTTTTGATGACTACAGCGATTTCGTTTGGCCGAAACTCCAGTGCTTCAGTGCGTGTTGGGACGCCACTTGGTATAGGCGGTAGTACGAATGAGTTAGTCGCCGGATTTGGCTGGAACACCTTTTGTAGGTGAGCAGCGAAAGTGCTCGACCTGTCTTCATCATTGCGTGCTCACTGGCCTGAGGAGTGTCTTATTGGCATGACTGTCTCGGTTGGAGTGCTTAGGTTTGAGTGTGCCCTCCACAGTGGGTATTTTGTACTCGTTGGCGCAAGTTGCTCTATGTACCGGAGTTGCTCTTTTTCGAGCTTTAGTGCCCTGGTGATTTTGCGTGTGGCTTCTTTAAGTTTTAGCTTAGCATACGGCGATCTGTAGGACCGCCACTCACGTCGCAGTTGTCGCTTTGCAGTAACAAGCTGTTCAATGTAAGCTTGTTGCAACATGAGTGAATTGACCAGTAGCCTGCCTCGGTGTTGATATACGTGCCACTGCAACCAATGTGGCCTCTAGTGCTTCTAATGTGCAGTCAACATCCACTTCGACGTTGAGCCGTGGACTTAGCTCAATATGCGAACTTACATATTTTTTATATTTTAGCCAGTTGGTTTTGTACGTCGTTAGCCTAGTAGGATGTTCGATGTAATTCGGGTGTTGTTGAAGATTTAGGAGTACAGGTGAGTGGTCCGATGATAGATCCATAAGTGATTCGGCATTTACCTAATTTCGTGGCACATTTTTCGACACTGCAAAGTCGATTAGATCTGGCAGCTTTCTTGGGTCTGCTGGCCAATATGTAGGCCATCCGGCAGAGACATAATCCAGTTTGTTGCTCGGCTTGATGATTGCGTTATACAACTGTTTCCCTTTAGGATTCACAAGCCGAGATCCCCAGTGTGTATGCTTGGTGTTGTAGTCTCCTCCTGCTATAAAACGAGCACCCAGCGAGTTGTAGAAGTTTATGAACTGGCTCTCAGTTATGGAAAACCGAGGGGGCAATAGATGGCAGCAACTGTGAGATTGCCGCTCCCAATTTGAATATTTACAGCTGTAGCTTGCAAGTAATTTGTTGAAAACCTACTCAGAAGGTGGTGTTTGATGCGTTCTCTAATAAGGATGCCAGTTCCGCCATGGGCTTTGCCGTCTGGATGATTAATAGCGTAAAACACAAATCCTGGCTAGCAGCAATATGTCGATATGTTTGTGTAATAGGAAATGAGAAAGTTCTAGTTTGTGCCGTGAGACGCCGTTCGCATTCCACAGAATAATACGCACGTTAGCCATTGATTATTTTGGCTGCTGCGATGCGAGCATTTGTATTAGAGTATTTTGGGTTCGCATTAACTCTTGCATAGTTTTTTGCATAAATGCCATAAAGTCCATCATGGATTGTTGCATGGATAGTATCATCGATTCCATGTTGCTTTGTGGCTGCACCGCAGGCTGCTGAACTTGCACCATGTTCGGCGCTTGTGGTACTGTGCGTGGCATTGTTGTTGGGGTTGCTGTTGCCAGTCCAGATTTTAATTCAGTAGCAAAAGAGACGCACTTGATTGTGTTTGCTGGCGTGAATGACGAAATCAGATGGGAGGATATTAATGTTTTCGGCGTATTGGTGGATTTTGCGGTGGCCATGCGTTGATTGAACCTACCCTTTAACTCCTTATACACTGGACAGCCTCTATAATTTGCAGTGTGGTTTCCACCGCAGTTACCACACTTTTTTGAGCTTGGGACGTCTTTCTTGGACAAAGGGCAGAGTCGTGAAGCACGCTACAAGCTATGCAGACTGCACGCAGGGTGCAGTAGGACTTGGTGTGGCCATATTCTTGGCAATTGTTGCATTGTACCGGACCCTTGCGCTTGTGCGGCTCCTCCCCAGTGATCCTGCGCTGCAATAGAAGATGCAAAGTGTATATTGGACACACCAGTTCATTCTTTTTCAAAGATTTGCTTTTTGGTTCAAGTTCGACTTTGAAAAGAGGTTGCGGAATTTTGTTTTTATTTAAAATGTTTGTAATTTTTTTCACGTTAAAGCCTTTCGCTTTTAATGCATCTGCAATTGCGGCAGGTGAGACATCTGGCTCAATGCCCTTTAATACCACTTGCAGGCCCTTACTGCTTTTCAGTTGGTACGTTTTGTAGCTTTTCTTGGTGTCATTGAGATACTTAGGTTAGGTTAGGTTAGGGCGGCAGTTGGGACCAAAGTCCCAACTCACATAGGCCAAAATAGGCCCATTCACCACTCTTCCCCACTCAAGAGGTTCCCTATGCGAGATGAGTCCGCCATCCGGCGGCCTGGATGAACCTAAAAAGGCATCTTGGACTCTGTTCGGAGAGCTGTGACAAATCATCAAGAAAGTATGACTTTAGAAAACGGAATCTCGTCCTACAAAGACCAGGGCAATGACAGAAAAGGTGTTGAACTGTTTCCAGCTCTTCCTCATCACCACAACTTCTGCAGAAATCGTGGTGGGGAGCATTAAACCTGGATGCATGTATCCCCACCAGCCAATGCCCTGTGATAGCACGAATGACAGTCGAGCACTGTGCTCTGTTCAGACAGCAAAGTTCCTTCGTTCTTTTACTGGTGTATACCGGCCAGGTTTGCCGTGAGATTATGCACGTGTTCGATGCCCGATTCCACGCTTGGTTTGCAGAGAGAGCGAAGTAATTTCGTATTCTCAGTTTGCAGCTGGCCATGGGTATACCCAGGCCCTCCTTGTCCTGAAGGAGGATGCTGGTAGTTCCTTGTCTAGCCAGTTCATCCGCAATACAGTTGCCCTCGATATCCCTGTGTCCTGGGACCCATATGAGGTGGATTGAAAACTGCTCAGCCATCTCCTCAAGAGACAAGCGGCAGTTATTCACTGACTTCATGCTCGAAGTAAATGAAGCAAGGGACTTAATAGCCGCCTGGCTATCCGAGTAGATACAGATGGTCTTATTCTGTACCCGTAGGTTTCTTATTATTGTCAGAGCCTCCTGGATTGCGGTTACCTCTGCTTGGAAGACACTGCAATGGTCCGGGAGTCGGAAAAATGTTCTTACGTTGAGTTCATCAACGTAGACGCCTCCACCTACACGGTCGTCCAGCTTGGAACCATCCGTGAAGATTCTTATTGAGCCAGTTGGGCCTGGAACACCTATACTCCACTCCTCCCTGGTGGGAATATGGGTTTTGAAATTGGTTCTGGAGTGTTCCTGCGGAATGCAGTAGTCTGTGCTCTCGGGAATAAGTGGGTTTCCCTTGAGAATCTTTGCGTGACCAAAGTCGTGGTCATTCCATTTTTTCGCCTCTCTCATGCGTAAGGCTGATAGAGCGGCTTGTTGTTTACCCACCTTGTCCAAGGGCAGGAGGTTAAGAATAGCATCTAGTGCTTCATTTGGTGTTGAGCGTAGAGCTCCACTGATGGTCAGTTCTGCGGTCCGCTGAACCTTACTCAACTTTTTTAGGTTGGCCATCTTATCAAGAGTTGGCCACCAAATCGAGACTCCATACATGAGTATTGGTCTAACGATGGCAGTATATAGCCAGTGGACTATATTTGGAGACATACCCCATTTAAGTTCGATGGCTTTCTTGCATGTATATAGGGCGATCGTGGCCTTTTTTCTACGATCGTCCGTATTCAGGTTCCAGTCTAGTTTGCAGTCTAGGACTAAACCGAGGTATCTTGCTGAATCGCTGAATGGTAGGGTGATACCATTAAGCTTGGGGTTAATAAGAGCAGGAACTTTGTACTTCCTGGTAAAAAGCATAAGCTTTGTCTTGTCTGGATTGACTCCCAATCCGCTGGCTGTGGCCCATTCAGAGAGCGTATGGAGGGCCTTAGTCATACGCTCGCAGAGAGTTTGCGGGTATTTACCCGAGAAAACAACTGCTACATCATCGGCGTACGCAGTTATATTGCATCCGCCCCTCTCCAGGGTGTAAAGGAGACCGTTTATGGCTACGTTCCAAAGGAAGGGGGACAGGACTCCGCCTTGAGGCGTTCCCCTGCTTACGTGTCTTTCGATACTGGAAGTGCCGAGAGAGGCTTGAATAATTCTGCATTTAAGCATCTGTTCAATGAGGCTGACTAGCCGAGGTTCCACCTTAAGTTCATTCAATGAGTCTGTGATGGTCTTAGGTGAGACGTTATTAAAAGCGCCCTCAATATCTAAGAAGGCCACTAGTGAAAATTCTTTGTAATGAAGTGATTTCTCGATTCCCGAGATCACTGAATGTAGAGCCGTCTCAGTGGAGCTGCCTTTTTTGTAAGCATGCTGCGAGTCCGACATTTGCGATTGAGGAATAGTATTTCTCAGATGGAGGCCCAATAGTCTTTCCATCGTCTTAAGAAGAAAAGATGAGAGACTTATGGGCCGGAAATCATTTGGAAGAGTATGAGTAGCCTTCCCTGCCTTGGGGATATAGACTACTCTAGATCTAAGCCAAACTTTCGGGATAATCCCTGTGTTCAAAATTCTGGTGAAAATATCCGTCAACCATCGTACGACGGTTTTTCCCCCATGTTGTAGCTGCGCTGGGATAATATTGTCTGGTCCCGGCGATTTATATGGTTTGAAACTGTGTATTGCCCATTCCACCTTGTCATGGGTGAATAGGTTTGTGGAGATACAAGTTGTATCTGGCATGGGGTTGATCTCCGCTGGCTTGGCGGTAGAGCAGCCCGGAAAGTGTGTATTTGTTAGTAGTTTTAGCGATTCTTCGCTAGAAGTGGTCCAAATCCCGTTGGATCCTTGTAGGTATCCAAGTGTGGATGGACATTTGGACAGCACCTTCCTGAGCCTTGCAGCGCCAGTGGTACTTTCGATTTCTGAGCAGAAGAGCTGCCAGGAAGACCGTTTTGCCTTCCGGAGCATCTTCTTATATTCTGAAAGGCTGAGTTTATAGTTATTCCATGAAACAACGTCATCCTTTGTTTTAGCAATATTAAAAAGCTTGCGGGAATTGTGCCGGAGTTGCCCAATTTCTGATGACCACCAGGGAGGTTTGAGCTTCCCCCTTGGTTTTCTTAATCTACAAGATTTATTGAACGCATGATTACATGCTCTTGTTAAAGTATCGATTTGGGAATTATTGAACTCCACCGAATTTGGACCTCCTGGAGGATTCGGAGGGAGAATTCTGCCCATAATCTCTGTAAAGAGTCCCCAGTTCGCAGACCGGGGATTCCTGTAACTCCCTCTGGAGGGTGGGGCTAGGGATATCAAGGTCTCAATATACCGATGGTCCGAGAAGGAATGGTCGTTAAGGACCTTCCAGTTTTGGACCCTGTGGTAAAGAGAGCTTGATGCCAAGGTAATGTCTAGGACTTCTTTCCTATTCTTTATAATAAAGGTGGGGTCGTTACCTCTATTGCATATAAACATATTTGTGGACAGGATGTAGTCAAAAAGTAACTCACCTCGTGCATTTATATAAGTGCTTCCCCACTGAGTGTGATGTGCGTTAGCGTCGCAGCCCATAATCAAGTCAATGTGATTTTCCTCACTGTCCCTTATGAGGCTTCGAGCCACTTGTGGAGGGGGATCGCTCTGCTCATAAGCCATGTAGCAGGAGCTTACCCTTAGATTGCCGGATGGCAGTTCCAGGCTTGCAGCGGTGTTATCACCATCGCTGTAATTTGAGAGCAGAAACATGTGCAAATGCTTTTTTGCTAAAATACAGGTACGAGCTTTACCTGAATGTTGAGCTGCTATGAGCTTGTAATCTTTAGTCCTCAATCCAGAAATCTGGCCTCTGCTGAGCCACGGTTCCTGGATGAGGACGACATCGACTTCGCCTTGGCTTAGGCGAAGCAGTAGGGCAGCCGAAGCTGATGTGGAGTGATGGAGATTAATTTGAAGAAGTCTTATCGACATCTTCAAGATTAACCTCCACCACCGTGTTGTTAGCCTCTTCCTCGTCTGTTTCCTCGAGGAAGGAGTCATCGTCTGTGTGGCCTAATCTGGCGAGCTCCCTGGTGAGCTCCGATGACTCAGAGGCATACCCCTCCAGGATATCCTCCCCCTCACTCATTACTTCCATAATGGGTTCAGGGTCTTCAAGCTGTGGTTCGGGTGCGGTTTGCTTGCCGCCCGTGGTGTCAGTACGGTACACCCGAATCACAGCCTTTTTGTAACCGTACCTTACGGTGCCTTCGTTTTTGGCCAGGTCTTCAACCGACTCCTTGTTTATGATGAGCATCACCTGTCTGGATGAGCCCACCGCATCTTCGACCTTGGCAACCCGCCAATCGTCCGTTTTCAGGTGTGGATTGCACACCTGAAACAGCTTAAGGATCTTGTCTGGATCCTCCGGCTTTGCTGAGACCCAAGCTCTGGCTCTAGGTCGGAAGGGAACATCCTTCCAATCCACCGCCACCAGCTTGGCTCCTGGGTACACCTCACCGAGGGCTGCTATGGCTTTTTTATATGCCTCCGCCGAGCGGCTATCGTCACATGCAATTGTTTTAACAGTGCCGAGATGCCATCCGGCGTCGCTACAGAGAGGTGGGGGGCCTCCATTACTCTCCATTTCATCAAGGAATCGATCCTGCAGCTCATTTTCCACTCCTGCCCACAGGTTTCGAGGGATAAGACCATCCTTGTTGCCCTTGTCTAGGACGCCTAGGAGGATCTTATCCTTCGTAACCTCAGCGAAGGAGCGGTTAAGAGGCTGCGGTCGCGTCCTTTTTGGCGGTGGAGCAGATTCCTCTGCAGACCTCTGACGTTTAACCTTGGCTTTAGGTTTGGATTTAGGGGCTGATGGCTGGAAGCCCGGCAGGATTGTTCTGGCCCAGTCGACCAATCTCTTACCCTCCGGTGATTCCTCCGGAGTGGTAAGATTTTTTTGGAGAATCTCCCCTGCTCGTCTTCTGTCTTTGTAAGACGGCTTGTTTGGTGGTGGCATCCTAGGAGTAGCCGGCTCTGAAGAGTTAGCAGCCAGCCCCGCCTTGGACGAAGAAGCGAAACTGTCTTGTTTCAGTCTTGCGCCCGAGGTTGGGTTGGACTGCCTTCCCTCAGAATCTAGGGAAGACGGTGGGTTTGCCGTCTTGCCCTTACCGGCACAGTCCGAGATGGGAAGGACACCTTCCGGTTCCTTCCTCACCGTGCTTAAAGCTTGTGACGGGAGCTTTGTCCCTTCCGTATTTTGGCGAGTTACGTTCTCTTGTTTTGTTATTGTTTTTTGTTATTTAAATTCAAATTCATTTTTGGACCCACGAGTAGTCGGGAAGGGGTGAGTCACCCGCGGCATAGCCCGGGTACCGCGAGAAGCCATTTATTAAAACTGGAGGTCGGCAGGTATCCAGAGTTCGCAAAGTAATGACTGAGACCCCCTCAGCCATTCATCCATCGGCCTTTGCTGTTCCACCTTGGATTGGGGTAATTTTATAGAGTTTTCTACTCTCGCCCGAACTACCATTGGTCAGCACCCATGGCAGAGACATGACCTTACCATGGGCCTGCTTCCAGCCGCCCTCGCGAGGAGAGTGTAGTCGCACTTCCAGAAGTGTATCACAATTACGGCGCGTACCCTGGTTTTGGGTTACACGTGAATCCCCTTGTGATACCAACTGGCTGACGGCCATTGAGATACTTAACAACCACTCGAAAATTATCTTCAGTTTTAATCTGAAGCTTTGTTTCATGCAGATTTCCTTTAATAAGGAGAACAACGTGAAAGTTGTTGTTGCCGACAAGCTCTACAATTTTGTTTACAAGAGCATTAGAGCTCTTCTTCCGAATATATATGGTTGGAGGCTTTGGATCCTTTGATTCTCCTTCGTTAGCTGCGACGGGATGGTCGTTTGAATTCTCGGCAAGCACTGCAAATCTGTTGTTACCCAGTGATTGATCTCCGGCTTATTTCCCTTGTTAGTTTGTGGGCTAAGTTGGCGCTTTATTTGAATGTAGCGGTCCATGACATTGGCTCTGTACTTGGCAGTGATAGTGAGCAAGATCGCGGTCTTTGGTTGTCGGTGGACATAAGAGTTTGCCCTGTTTTCGATATTGGTGTGGGTTCACGATACGAAAAGTAAGAGTGAAACGCGTTTCTCTTATTCTCAGAAACTTTTTTTTCGTTTCGTTGAGTTTGACTCACTATTTTTTTTTTGGTTAAAGCCACTTTTGTTTTTAATAAGTTAAAAAACTTATTAATAAATTATTATTTTTATACCGTTTCATTTATAAATTAAATATAATCGTCTTTTCGTCAATTTTTTCTTTTTTTTTGGCACTTTGTCACTTAATTCTTTTTATTTTGCTGTTTTTTCATAACACAGCCGAGCCCATGAAAAAATACGTCCACACAGTTCTACAGTTATTTATTTATTTATGGCACACCCTGCATGTATTTTGTTTTTGTAATTTCGGCGGCAATCTGCTTGTGCGTCTACACTGAACGAAATTTCGCAAACACATTCAAAGACACTGAAAAATCATATGAGTTTATATGAAAATTGTAATTAACCAAATAAAAACTCTCGGACAATTGTTCGTCAATTACACTAGTCGACGATGAAAAATCTCCAGAGATGAGACTTATATTTTATGTTAGGGTAATGTTTCAGCGTTAAAAAACCGTTTTTTTTTTTAACCTCCCATAGCTTGTTTTTTTTTTATGGCTATTTTAATGAAAAATGCCATTTTTCAAAATACGGTTGCACATATGAGGTCATAAAAACTTTACTAATTCGAATTTTTTCATTATTATTTTTTTTTTCAAAAGAAGAGAGTACTACCTTTCCAAAATGCCCCAAATCATAAAAATTGGAAACCTTAAGAAAAAACTACAGCCGAAAGAGTGTGCACAAAACCCCAAAAAACACAACATTTTGGTGACTTTTTTTGCAAATATCGCTATTTCTTTCAGAAAAATTCCTTGACACTTAAAAAGTTAGCTATTTAATGTTATTGGTCATGATATGTAGATACGATTTCTATATAATTTCGTCTTTTTATTGAATTTTTAGTAAAAATGAAAAAAATGTCCTTTTTTCGAAGTAATTTTTTTTTGTCACTTTTAACTGCATTAAACTTTTGAAAAATGATTCACTCTTCTATATTTGAATTTTTTTTTACAAAGAAGGATTCAGTACCTTTCAAATAAGCCCTTTTTCGACAAATTCAAACTGCCCATTGAACGCCAGTTGCTGAATATATCACTATAAGTATACGAAAAATCATGATTTCACCAAAAAAATATGAAATTTTTTGTTTATAATGGTGCTTTAATAAAACATTAATTGGGGATTTACAGTATAATTTTTTATTGCATATAACGGTAACAAGTTTATCAACAACAATCTTAAAAAAAATTAAAAAATTCAAAAAATAAAAAAATTAACTAAAAATGCATATTCGTTTTCATTCTTTTGAGTTTTTTATCTGATTCTCGAATCAAAAACCAGCAATATTCACCCAACATTTTTTCCGTGAAACGACTACTGAATCGATCTTCCATATTTTTAATGTCCTGATCTTTCACCGTGTTGGTCGCTCATTGCACCCAAATTTTCTGGAAAATGTTGAAAATGCGATTTCAAAAAATGCATTTTCAGACTTACTAATGTTGAGCCAATTTTTTCATACCAATGAAGCATTTCATCAACAATAAATTTAGCATTTGGGCTTTTTTGATTCCCAAGAAATTTTTCTACCACTTTCTGAAAAGAGTTCCACGCTTGCATTTGATCAGGTGCCAAAGTTTTTCTAAATTCGTTGCTTTTCATTGTTTTGCGAATTTGAGGACCCACAAATATTCCTTCCTTGACTTTTAGCTTGCTTAATTTAGGGAACTCGTTTTCTAGGTAAGCGATTGCCAAATCATTTCCATTTTTCCCAATTGCCTTAACAAAATTTTTCATTAGACCCAATTCGATGTGCAGTGGAGGTATAATAATGTTTTCTTTTGCGACGAGTGGTTCGGATACAACGATATATATACCAGGAGTGTATTTTATCCTTTCAGGCCATAGATCTTTTTTGATCTTTATATGCTCTACTGTTGTATAAACAAAGAAAACAGTTGTATTTTGTGTAACCGCTCTGCAATCCCATTAGGATTGCAATAACTTTAAAGTCCGCAATAATTTTGAATTTGAACTTGTTGTATTCTATTAATTTCAGTATAGCTTTTATCGTTTCAAATTCTTCTTTCATTTGTGTTACAAAAGCAACTGGAATGGATGGTTTTTCATTTCCGTTGCTTAAAAGCACTGCTTTTATACTCGTTTTAGAGCCGTCGATAAATAATCTCCATTTCGATTCATCAAATGGTTGTTTCATATTAGCGAACAGTTTCTTAGTGTCATTGCAATAACATATTTCACCATGTTTAGAAAAACATTCTGCTAAATAGTTGCTTCTATTTCGAACTGATGTCACCGTGACTCCTGTAAAAGTAATTTTACTCCTTGTCCATATAGCGATATAGCAATAAAGCCTATTTATGTTGACCATATATGGGCATGTTCAAAATTCCTCGCCATCAATTGTATATACATATATATATATAAGCATATATATTAGGTGCGCAACTAACTTCTTGCTGTTTGTCAATAGATGGCATTAGCTGATAAAAACTCAAAAGAATGAAAACGAATATGCATTTTTAGTTTTTAGTCATATTTTTTTGGTGAAATCATGATTTTTCGTATACTTATAGTGATATATTCAGCAACTGGCGTTCAATGGGCAGTTTGAATTTGTCGAAAAAGGGCTTATTTGAAAGGTACTGAATCCTACTTTGTAAAAAAAAATTCAAATATAGAAGAGTGAATCACTTTTCAAAAGTTTAATGCAGTTAAAAGTGACAAAAAAAATTACTTCGAAAAAAGGACATTTTTTTCATTTTTACTAAAAATTCAATAAGTTAGTCATTTTTTGACATAAAAAGACGAAATTATATAGAAATCGTATCTACATATCATGACCAATAACATTAAATAGCTAACTTTTTAAGTGTCAAGGAATTTTTCTGAAAGAAATAGCGATATTTGCAAAAAAAGTCACCAAAATGTTGTGTTTTTTGGGGTTTTGTGCACACTCTTTCGGCTGTAGTTTTTTCTTAAGGTTTCCAATTTTTATGATTTGGGGCATTTTGGAAAGGTAGTAGGTAGTAGTAGGTTAAAAAAAAAACCGGTTTTTTAACGCTGAAACATTACCCTAACATAAAATATAAGTCTCATCTCTGGAGAAAAAAAAAGTGTTAAATTTGTCGACTAGTGTTACCTATATTTTTGTGTAGTTGCGCGAGATTTCCGTCTGCAAGTCCCATTAGGGTCGCACAAGCATCCTCTACATACACTGCGTGTATTTTGTTTTTGTAAATTAGTCGGCGTTCTGCTTGTGCGTCTGGCTGGCGCCACTTGCAAGAAAGAACGGAAAGATCACTTGGAGCAAAAAGAGCCAAGGCGTGCCCACCACTGCTCATTGGCTTCTTGGTTCTGTCTTGGTGACAATCTGCTTCATTGTAGCTTAAATTTGGCAACATTGAAACGACGATATTGTAAATTCTCTCTACTTGGCCTTTTGCCTTTTGCAAGCCTGTAGTTATAAACAAGTGCTGAATTCTATTCTATCAACAATATTCTTTGAAGACTTTGGACCCAACTGTCACTTCCCTATCCGAAACGATTCTAATTGGATTGCCAACATTTGCAATTTACAACTTCTGCACTTCTACAATGATCCTGCACTTATACTGGCCACTTGAATCCTATGTCATACAAATAGTCATAAACTAGACTTTTTACGTGGTGTGTTGTGTGTGCCACATGTGGCGTCTCATGTTCATGCATGAGCACATCTACAATTGTCAAAATGTGATTATATCATTTTGGGACAATTCTTCGGCCCGACATGGTCAATATGATATAATATGTAAGAAAAGCTTCAGAATTTTTAAACAAAATTTGGTTGTCAATATAGAAAACTTCATATCCTATACTTTCTCCGGTTTCTATTATAACTTTAATTCAACCATCCAATAATCAGTTAGCATAAAACACGATATTCTACTTAATGCATCAACGTGAAGAGTTTTGGAGCCTGAGTTCAAAATCTTAAAGAGTTATTGCCCATCGATCATATAAAAAACTGCAAACATTCTTGCAAAGCTAGGAAATTTAATCCATTTGAAAATGAATTTTTGGGCATGCTACCTACCTTGATTGTTTGGCTGAAAATTTTACAAAATGTTAATATGCCTTTAATAGAAGGAAACTGCCCGTCAGCCGAAAAATTTAGTTTTTACTTTAAGCATATAGTGTAAAAATAAATAAATAAAATGATCTGCCAGAAGAAGGTTATTTGAGCTAAACTCATTATGAATTTAATTTTAAAAAAAAAAATTAAGAGTCGCACAGTCAATATATTATTAAAATCTCTTGTAAAGAAAGTTACTACATTTGCAACTGGAATAAGAACGCTTACAACGGCTTCTTTGTTGCTCTTCTGTCTTTCATATTCTAACGAATGAACTATCATCACAAACGGTTCGGTCAGCCCTAGCCTGTGACCAATTAATTCAATCTATTTCTCTTTCTAATATTCTAATTTTCATATTGTGTCTCCTTGCTGATCTGTATAAAGTGTTGCGCACCTGTTGTAATCTTCGTACCATGACATTCAATCTTAGCCGTACGTACCTGCTCTGCAACCCAAAACTCGAAGATTTCTCTGAGCTGGGTTCTATGCATAGTGTTACTTACTTGTTCTTCTCGCCTAACATCTTCATTGTGTGTTCCTACTCTGCAATCTTAAACTTTACGTATTCTCTGTGCTGCGTTCTAAGTATAGTGTATAATATATATATAGTATAGTATATAACTTGCTCTTGGTGCCGAACTCCAAGTGTTGGCTTTGCAGCCGTCCACGTCTTATATCCCTTATAGCCTGATTTCTGCAACCTGTCTGCTCCGTGATGTATCTCTCAATTGCTCTGCAGTTCTAAACTCTATGTCTTCTCTAAGCTGAGTTCTAAATATAGTGTTCCTTTTTTCTCTTCTCGCCTAACTTCTGTATCCTGTCTGCTCTGTGATCTACGCAATGTTTAAGCCAAACACTTCTTCTACGATCTGAATGCTGCCGACTATTTGCTACTTGTTAATTTATTCGATGATTGCGATCCGCCCTAAGCTCTCTTTGAGACTTTCCCTCTCTACATAATCTGCATTCTGCCTATTACTTTACATAAGTCTTTGAGAACAAGTACTACCTGACTGCCTTTTCATGTAAAGCATTGTGGTATATTTAGGCGCTGAAGCCAATTGGCGCAAATCACGAAACCTAAACACGCGTCAAACAATTATGTAGTGAGCGATTGATTTATTATTATTTATTCTTTAAACTTCAAGGCATTAGCATTTAGTTCTCATCAATAGTGTTTGCAATTTAATGTCACATTAGGTAAATATTTCAATATACCTGATTTTACTTACATCTTTTAAAGTTTTCATTCGATTTTACAAATTTTAGCGGCACACTATTCCTATCATTGCATATAAGCGTAATAAATTTGGGTTCGATATCTTTTATAGTGTGGGTGTAATCCGCGAAATTCTCCTATGAGGAAACGGGAAAAGATATCGAAATAAATCGAAAAACTTGATCTGCTTATGCTTTTTCTTTTGGTAAAATTTCAGCTCCATAGCTCTTATAGTCTCCGAGATCCTTTTACTCATACGGACAGACAGGCATGATTGATCAAGAATAAAGTGTATAATGCGGTCTACCTTTCTGGCCGTTACATACATTAAAACATACATACTGAAGGTGAAGATCTTACCAGAAAAAGCGCATCCATCTTTGGCGGGTATAGGATCATGATACACTATGTCCCCCGACTATAACTATTATTATAATACTAAGTTAATTAAGTTTATTTCGGGAATTAGGTCTAGTAGGGAGTGCAGGTTGTGCATGTCATACAAAAAGAACATCCGATGTATCGAAATATACCTATTAAAGATTTGTATTAAACAAATTTACTTAAACTAAAATACATATTAATAATCCCCTTTATATGGTGGTACCTTCTATCTTAAAATTTGATTTTGTGATTTAAATATTACGTGGGATTAGCGCCTTTTTGAGTCAACGTATTATCTTCATAAGTTTCTAATACGTCGGCTAAATGCTCGTTGTCCCTAGGTTTTTTGAATTGCCGCTTTTTACTAGAAATTTTCTTTCGTTTAGGAACTGGTTTCTTCAGGCCATGATCCTGCATAGATCGTATACCTGTAACCACAACCAATTAAACGTTAATTTCAACGTAAACATAATCGAAGGCATTTGTTTTACCTTGCTTTTCAAGATAGTCGTCTATTTTCGCATCGTCGACAGCATCGACAGTTGCGGATCGCCACAATTTCTGGAACTCTTCATCTACCTGCATAAATTTCAGATTTAAAACGTAAACTTTTATGGCTCTTTGTACTTACTGAAAAATTTGCCGTTCTGTCGTTGAAGAACAATATTTTTTTTTTATCAATCGGTCGTACGATAAACAGAATCTCAGAGCTACGGTTTTTTAAAACTCGCTCACAATGCGGTAATGACTCTTGTACGTCCTCAAGCAGTATACCACCCAAGCCTTTTAAATCGTGTTGCTTCAGTAGTCGCATTAAACTTTTTCCATCTTTTATTTTATACACAGGCTTGAAACTGAACTTCAGACCATCAGGACTCACCTCTATCTTTGGGTTGTCATTTAGAGCTTCACCTGCAAGCCACTACAAGAAATTATAAAAATACCGAATGTTAAAGTTGACTATGGTCGACTTTGAGATACCCTGTACCCCAGCCGCAAACAAATAAATTAACTAACCAAAAAACGTTTGTTTGCCTAGAATCTATCGAAATAAAATGATTATGCCTATTACTCATTTGATTTTTTTTCTTTTGAGATATTATTTATATTAAACATAACGACGATTAACGCCGAAATAAATGATGGATATTTAAAGTTTGGAAGCTCTAGCTCTTAACATCTCTCTGATCTAGGCGTTCATACGGACGGTCAGACGGACATGTCCCTATCGCCTTCTCTACTTTAAATACACTTTTGACTTGCACAAACTTATATACCTAAAGTAGAGTATAAATACCCAAGGTTATATTTGCTGAAAATAGGCATTTACGTTTTTCACAGATTGTCCAATATCTAGTTGATTAGTTTCGTCCAAGATTTCATCAATGCTCAGGGGGTGATCATCACCCTCTTGATGACGCGTTCGCATAAATTTTACAATTTTTGCCAATACTCCAAATCTATACTGGGAACTGCCAGTCATAGTTTTGTATCTACATAAAAAAAATCGTTATTAAACCATCCATGTTATTAGGTTTACTCTTTTAAATTACGTGGAAGCATCCAATTTTGAAGCATTTGGTGGGCGCATTTTTTTCTTCGAATCATCTTTTGGGGTAGGTGCAGTCACTATTTCAGATTTTGTTTTTTTTTCTACGCTGATAAAAAAAAAATACAAAAGTTAATTGTTTCATGAAGTCACTAGTTGTATTTGTATTCGTACATTGGGAATTATTCGAACGCTTTTATATGTTAAAACTTATGCTCCGTCCCTTAGCTACAATTCATCACAAAAAAATTAGTTTTCTTTCTGTATTGAAAAAGATGGCGTACGTTAAAGTCGGGCGCGGACGACTTTGCGATACCCTATACCACAAGCCTGCAATAAAATCTGGTAAATTGCTTAAGAACACTAAAATGCATTTGATTGCCAAATTAGGTTACGATACCTTCATAAACAACCAAAAGCCGACGAATTTTGAACCAAAAATGTTTTTTTGAGCGATCGTTACTATGGGGGCTATATTGGGTACTCTGAAAAACTTCTGAGTGCCAAATTTGGTTACGATATCTTTATAAACAAACGAAACACAACGAATTTTGTTCAAAAAAGTTTTTTTTTCCCCGATCAGTCCTATGGGAGCTATGTGATATAATCAACCGATTTTGATCAAATTTGGTACAGTGCTTGGATACTCTAAAAAACTTACAAATGCCGTATTGCCTTCTATACTCATTTCGAAACATCCCAACCACAATATCCTCTGCAATTTACTTAATTTCTATGAATTTGAAAATGCTTGCCTTCCCGATTCTGAATTACCCTGTGCCCATGTAAAATTGATCGTTTCTTCGTACTGAGCGAATCTTTTCGTAAAATTTGGCTCTACCTCTTATAGTCTCTGAAATCCTTTTGTTTGCCTCGGCAGTTGATTCTGATCAATTACACTAGTTTACAAATTTTAGGGTCATCGAGTGAACGTTGAAAATGAAGTTTTTAGCGTAATTTTGGGTCGAGAAACACGAAAATTACATTCATTTTTTTTTTCTTTCGAAAAAAAACATGTTTTTGGGTACTGCTTTCAGTTATTGAAAGAGAATTCTTTTACGAACATTTCGAGCATAAGATTATAAGCTAATTCCTGAAAAGGAACACAAAATCTTCAGGTCTGAGCCCCATTGGTATTGGATTTAAATAAGGTATAGGAGCTATTAAAAACAACAAAAGCCACAAAGCAATAATTAGGACGGTAGTATCAAAGTTATAAAGGAAACCCAATTTTTTTAATAAAATTTCTCATTATTTGACAAGTGCCTGAATAATTTATAATTGTAAACTTGTGACTTTAAGTTTTCCCTATAACAAATATGATATTTAATTTTATTATTAAATCATACAATTGAAGAGTTATTTTTCCATATGCCAACAATCTAAAAATTCCATACTGCCTACGCTAAGTTAAAGAACAAGAAACTTAAATGCATACAGAATATTTGCAAGCACATATGTACATTTGTTATAGACGCAATTTTTAGTAGAAGCAACATAAATTACCTCGGAGTGGCTATTGCTCGTTTTTTAAACGCATCGCGTTCTCGCAAAAGTGCTGGATCCATTTTTATGGTATATGTGCTTATAAAAACAAACTATCTATCGCAGCCAAACTTGGAGATGGAAAAAAGTAAAAACTAGAAATTAAAATTATCGATAATATTGATTCTGCAAAGAGAATCGCAAAAATGAGGCGAATGGCCTATTTACACTTGGGCACATTTATTGCCTATTAACATTGAGTACATTTAAGCTATTCGCATGGGATTTTTGAAGATATGAAATACTGACAACATCTAACATCTTAAAAATATAGAAAGGTATCATAAATAAATTACGAAAATTATTAAAAATGCTTTTTAAAATTCAATTATCAATCTTTTTATGTGTTGATTTACACCATTATAGCCTATTCACACTGGGGCACATTTAACATTTAACATCTTATGTCGAAGATGCTACGTATGAATTACCCGTTCCGTAAATTTCAACATCATTCCAACATCTTGTGGAAATGTTCCTATCTTATTGTGTCCCGATGAGAAATTACTCGATTACTTTTCTGTGCACCTCTAAATTTTGTCATTCGCTGCAAAAATGTAAACAATGTCAACGAAAAAGACTGGCAATTTTCAATTCGAAATAAGGCGCCAAAACCTCATATGTTTATGGAACTTGCACAGAATTTAAAATGTGCGGCAATTTATGGCTAACTAAACCATAAAAGTGTGAGCCAACAGGCATTCCAGTCGGAGCTTCTAGTTTGATGAGGGAAAAAAGTAGAAACCAATTTTATTGATTTATAATTTGTATCTCTTATTTATTACATTTTTATAAACAAAGGCAAATTGTGGCTCATAAAAAAATCAGCATATTGTTTTTGACATCTACTATAGCACCGGCGATAATTCGACGGTGATTCACATATAAAAATGTGTAGCTCAAGGTTTAATTTTGCTAAAATACCAACTTAGTAATTATGGTGGTCAATAACTTCTACTGCTGTTGACTTTATGTTAATGTAGCACACATCCAATTAAACAATTGGCTAATATGGACTCGATGCACTTTAGCACAACACCAACAAACATCCAGACAGCTCGTGGCGCTTGCATATATGTATATGGAC
This sequence comes from Chymomyza fuscimana, assembly GCA_949987675.1. NCBI lineage: Eukaryota > Metazoa > Arthropoda > Insecta > Diptera > Drosophilidae > Chymomyza > Chymomyza fuscimana. The sequence goes on from OX465089.1 coordinate 50,667,367, forward strand.
TATATATGTGTATGTGTGTATGTGCGAGTTAGCACCAGCTCGTCGTCCTCATTAATACTTCCAATTAATTAATGTTTTCAACATAAATTCATAAAACGCTTCCTTAATAATATTTGATCTTGCAAATTAACGCATAAAAAGATAGATATTTTAATTTCAAATAACATTTTTAATATATTTTCATAAATTTCTGATTTTACGTGTCAGCCTGTCAATATGACAGCAAGATGTTAGATGCTAGATGCTAGATGTTGTCAGTGTGAACACCAATTTCACATCTTCAAAAAATCCCATGCGTTCCGCTTAAATGTGCTCAGTGTGAAAAGCCTATTAGCCATTATTAAGGCAGGTGCGTATGCGAACCAAATGGAATAAAAGAAAATTGGAAACGTAAGCTCTTGGCTACTATGTTTTTGTTTTTTTCTTGTCTGTTTATTCATATTTGCAAATGTGTAATGCTGTGTATGCAATTGAGAAAATGAAGCAGCAGCATCACAAGCAAAATAGGTTGTTGGTGTCATGGGCAGGGGCTATAAACTTTTTAACTTTTTAACCGGCTCTAATAAAATAAAAAAAAATTACAATGTTTAAGCACTTGTATTTTCAAAAATTTATTTTAAATTATTAATATTCTATTAATTTAAATATATTATTCTTATATTTTGGTCCAGCAGCTGTCATTTGAATTTAATATCCATAAATTGTTGTTTTTGTAACTTTCCCCTCATGGCAAAAGTATTCTTAAGTTAAACCTTCACTTAAATGTTGTAAGCATTCACGCAAGCGCTTTAAATCATCGGCTGCAGCGCCGAAGCCGCTCAAGAAATTTTGTCGCTTTGCATCTTGGCGGTTAAGCTAGTCTGTGCTCCGCCGATGTAATGATAGTTTTCCGATCATCGTCAAGCGCACCTAAACATACGTTTGCGTTTTATTTCGAAATTAAGTTTGGTTCTCAGTTATTTTTTAATGTTTTAAGAAAATTTAGATGTGCTCAGTTGAACGAATCAAGGTTAAGTTTCGTTACATATTTTTATTACAAAAGTGTCTATTAAAATTGTATGTACATGCAAAACCAAAACGAGTCGAATCAAAGTAAGGTGTTCTAGATTTAGGCAAAACAGAACTTCAAAAAGTAATGTGTTGTCGTGTTGCGCAAGTAAATTCGAAGATAATTTTATAAATGGATATCTTAAAATATGTACATAAAATAAATTGTACAAAACTTGTAATATTGCGAGATTATTTTGCACACCAAAACAATCCAAACGTTTCCAAATCTTGGTAAATTTGCAAACACTGACGTTGTCAACTACAGGAGCTACGGCTGTAAGAAAGAAGTTTACCTTCTCAAGCGATGACTTGGAAGTCATTTGCTTGCATCAGAATGATAAAATAAACCGCATGACCTAAGCAATTGTGAAATTCGTATGGGGGAAAAAACATAACAGGAAAATTGAGGATGTAGCAGAGAAGTAACTGAAGGCGGCTCTGAAGCTGCTGCTCAAAATAGTTTGTTGAATAAAATAAAATAAATAAAATTGAAATGCGAACTACAAGCAACTTAATTTTTCACCACGTTTCAATTTTTAAAAGACGACGGCTGCTGTATGATCTCGCTGCCATTTAAATTTTGCGCCATGTAAACAAACATAAACAACACAGCTGTTTCTGGTCTGAATGAAAATGATTCGAAATCAAGGAATCTTTACTTTGCTTCACTAATACTATAGCCCTTGCTACAACTATTGCGTATAAATGCTATAGCAAAAACTTCGAATGCTATAGCACAAGTGGATCACTCTGCTATATTTTTGCTCTCTCTTTTTTGACATTACTATAACTACGAATAGCACTTTATTAATTTTTTTGCTATTGCTCTCTATACCGATCGAAACGCGAGGTTCCGCGGTGGAACGCCAATCTAACTGTTAAAAGGAAAAAAGTAAGGAGACTCTTCAACAAAGTCAGGAAAACAATGGGAGGAGTACAAGGCTGCTCTCACTGACTACAATAAGGACATAAGGAATTCTTAAAGGGAAACCTGGAGGAATTTCTGTAGTAATGTCTAAAACCTCACAGAAGCGGCCAGACTCCAGCGAGTTATGGCCAAAGAACCTTCAAATGGGTTTGGTCTACTAAGTAAGAGTGATTGCTCTTTCACTACAGACCGAAAGGAAACTCTGGAGCTTCTACTCCAAACTCACTTTCCAGGTTCGATTATTTGCGACGGAGATGCCCAAGATTATAGTGAACCTAATATACTACGGGCTGCCAGAACATCTGGTAAAATATTCGATGCTGACAAGGTTCGGTGGGCGATAAACTCATTCGATCCCTTTAAAGCGCCAGGAGGAGATGGGATCTTTCCAGCACTTCTTCAGAAATGCCTGGAAACCATCTTACATCCTTTAATTCGTCTGTTTAGAGCAAGCTTCGATTGGGGCTTTATACCCTGTCCATGGAGGAGGTAGGAGGGTAGTTTTCATCCCCAAGGCTGGCAACAGGCCACTTGACATGCCCAAATCTTACAGACCCATCAGTCTTACCTCTTTTCTTTTGAGGACGGTAGAGAGACTTCTCGACCTACATATCAGAAACAAACTGCGAAGTACAATCCCATTGCACTCGATGCAGTTTGCATACGTCAAATTGAAGTCAACAGAGGCTACCTTACACCATTTAGTTAGGAATATTGAAAAAGCCTTTGAATCGAGGAACATAGCTTTGTGCGCATTCCTAGATGTTGATGGTGCTTTCGACAATACCATCTACGGTTCTATATCCAGAGCACTGGTTCGTAGGAATATTGACCGTAACACTGTTGCATGGATAGAGGCCATGCTTCGTCAGAGAGATATAACATCAACCCTGAATGGCACTTCGGTCAGCATAAGAGCTGTAAAGGGTTGTCCACAAGGGGGTGTGTTATCTCCACTGCTATGGTCCCTGGTAATTGATGAACTGCTACCCAAACTGTCGGGGCTTGGTTATGAGGCCATCCGCTACGCAGACGACCAAGCTATAATAGTGACAGCGAAATACGAGAGCACCATCACAGATGTGATGGAACACGCCATCCACGTAACACTTAACTGGTGCCTAAGTGAAGGACTTAGCATCAATCCCCAAAAAGCCGTGATTCTTCCCTTCACTAAGAGATACAACGCGAGGCTTAGGAACCTGACCATTAATGGAACATAGGTGGCGTCTCCAGTCAGGTTAAGTACCTAGGAATAGTGCAAAACAGGGCAAAAACACGACTTGCTATATTGTCTGCAAAACAAACAAAATTGCCCTTTGCTTATGGGAGTTACGTGTATTTGGGGTACATTTTTGTTACGTTTCTGATCTTTCGTTTGCGTGATAAAGCGAGAAGCGCTTATGTAGATGAATAAGGAAGAACGAGAGATCCGAGAGCGTGCACCCGTATATGCACGCAAACATTCGAAGCTATTGTCGGGACGTTGATAATGAAATGAAATGGAATGAAAACGAAACAGAAACAAGTTAAGTTCCTGACTTTGATACACTTAATGAATGAAAGTCCATAGCTTAGTGGGATGAGCATCGTTCAGACAGCAGCGAATACGCTGTGGGTTCGAATCTCGGCAGAGCCAAAGTTATTTCTTTTTTTTTGATTTTATTGTAACATAAAATATAATTTATTTTTATATTGAAGGAAATTTTTATTTTTATTATTTGCATTATAATAATAAAATAAATATTTATTTTTATTGTATTATAACATAAAATATTTATTATTTTTGTATTGATCCATTTTTTTTTTGGTTGTTTTATTATTTGCATTATAATAATAAAATAAATATTTATTTTTATGGTATTATAACATAAAATATTTATTATTTTTGTATTGATCCATTTTTTTTTGGTTGTTTAATTATTTGCATTATAATAAAAAAATAAATATTTATTTTTATTATTTTCGTATTGATTTAAAATAATTAGGGTATTATGTCACGCGGTACATCACACTGATTATTGTGGAGGTAGTAGCAGGGCAAACCGACTAACTATATTGCTTGCAAAACATTTTTGATAAATACAACAAACCAAATTGTCAGCAAGCTATGGTGGTATTTTGTGAAAAAATTTTTGTTCAGTTTCTGATATGTCGTTGCACAACGTGTTAAAGAGAAAAGCACACGTATATATATGCACGAATCCATTTGAAGCCTTTGTCGGGACGTTATGAAATAAAATTAAATTAAAAATGTAAAAGAGACAAGATGTTAAGTTCCTGACTTTGATACACATCCTGCGTGTAAGCTGATGGCTTAGTGGGATGAGTATCGATCAGGCGCGAATGTGTTGTGGGTTCGATTCTCGTTAGAGTCAAAGTTGTTTTTTTTTTAATTTTATTATAATATAAAATATTTATTATTTTTGTATTGATGCAAATTTTTTTTTGGTTTTTTATTATTTGCATTATAAACAAAAAAATGAATATTTATTTTTATTATTTTCGTTTTGAGTTTAAATAATTAGGGTATCATGGCACTCGGTTCATTAAACTGATTATTGTGGGGGTAGTAACAGGGAAAACCGACTATCTAGTATATTGCTTGCAAAAAATTTTTAAATAAAACAAACAGAATTGACAGCAAACTATGGTGGTACTTTGTGAAAAATGTTGTTCAATTTCTGATCCGTCATTTGCACAATGTGATAAAGAGAGAAGCGCTTATGCAGATAAACAAGGTCAATAAAAACAAAGTTACAATTAAAATTGAAAATAGTTAAATTAAAGGGGTTTCTACGTCCATCTCGATAATAGGCGGCCATAAATACCGAGTAATAAGCGCTACATTTCATAATGGGACTTTAAACAGCAGTCCTTATGTAGCCACTTTAAAGCAAAAGACAGGTTGGATTTATATCAACGACGCAAGTGTTTCTACTAAGAATTGTTCCTATAAGGCTAAAGCCGCTTACATTTTCTTTTTAAGTAAAGTAGCGTAACACACTCACTGCATTTCTCTATTAAACTTATATGTGTACTATATGTACTATATGAGCAAAACCCTAAAATAAAAAGATGGCGTACGTTAAAGTCGGGCGCAGACGACTTTGGGATACCCTGTACCACCACACTGCATTTGAGTCCAGTATATTGCTTAAGAATTCCAAAAGACATCTGATTGCTAAAATTGCCAACAAACGAAACGCAACGAATTTTGTGCACAACAGGTTTTTTTCCGCCCTATGGCAACTATATGATATAGTCAACTGATTTTGATCAAATTTGGTACAGTACTGGGTAACCCTAAAAAACTTCCAAATACCGAATTTGGCTACGATATCTTCATAAACAAACGAAGCACAACAAATTTTGAGCAAAACAAATTTTTTTGGCCGCTTGGTCCTATGCGAGCTATATGATATAGTCAACCGATTTTGATCAAATTTGGAACAGTGTTGAAGATCTCTAAAAAACTTGCGAATGCCAAATTTGGTTACAATATCTTCACAAACAAACGAAACACAACGAATTTTGTACCAAAAACGTTTTTTTGACCGATTGGTCCTATGGGAGCTATATGATATAGTCAACCGATTTTGATCAAATTTGGTACAGTGCTTAGGAACTATAAAAAACTCGCGAATGCCAAATTTGGTTACGATATCTTTATAAACAAACGAATCATCCATCTAAAACTTTTTGTTTTTTTCGAGGTCCTCTGAAACACCCCTATGGGAGCTATATAATATAACCCCGATATCAAAAAAATAAAATAAAGTTGTCTCCCCTGACATAATAGCGCATCTAATCTGAAAATTTGGTTGCTCTAGCTCTTACCATCTCTGAGATCTAGGCGTTCATACAGACAGACGGACATGGGTATATCGACTTCTCTAGTCACCCTGATCATACTTTGGGTAATTTTGGGGGGCCTCCGCCGTCTCCTTCTGTATGTTACATACATTTTCGGCTTGCACAAACACAATATACCCTTTGTACCATATGGTTCAGGGTATAAAAATGTGATACAGTCGAGGCGGTGCCCGACAGTGTAGTACCCCATACCTATAAAAAATTAAAAAATTAATTGAATGTGGATTTGTTCATTAAGGCCACATGAATATATTTACCAAATTTGGTGATTCTAAGTATTTATACCCTGTACCTATAGGTACAAAGGGTATACTAGATTTGTGCAATGTATGTAACGGACAGAAGGAGGCGTGGCAGACCCCAAGTCCTTTATACCAAAATGCTTATCATAACCTCGGGTAGCGATTGAGCCATGTCCGTCCGTCCGTCCGTCCGTCCGTCCGTCCGTCCGTCCGTCCGTATGAACGCCTAGATCTCAGAGACTATAAGAGCTAGAGACACGAAACTTTACCAGCTGGTGCGCATATTTCCTAAGCAGATGAAGTTTGTTGAATCATGTCAATATCTTCCCCCGTTCCCCCGCAGTAGAGTTTCGCGGTTTTTAGCCACACCGTTAAGTATTTTCACCTGAAATTTAACAGAGCAGTGCGTTGTGGATACATGCATCTATGTGTAAAAAATGAACAAAATCGGACAAATAAAGAAAAAGTTATAGTCAAAAATGTAAAAATTTCACCTCCCCTTGCCAATAAACTGCGACAATATTTGACTCTACGCAATTATGGCTACAAGTGACCTAGAATCACAATTTTTGGTAAGCTCATTCATGTGGCTCTAATGAACAAATCCACATCCAAATTTTATCGATACGGTCCCCCCACCCCCCGCAATCCATTTACCGTGTTTTCTCCCACACCCCTCAACATACCAACTTGAAACTTACCCCGTATACTTGAAATAAGTTCTTTGTTGTAACATTCGAGTTTCATCAAAATGGGTAAAAATTTAGGGAACTTATATCGATTTTCACCAAAAAAAATAAATTCCAATTGGAAAGTTCTTAGATGGAATATGCAGGAAAAATTTTTTTGACACAAAAGGTACAGGGTATTCCACTGTCGGGCACCGCCTCGACTGTACCACATTTTTTTTTACTATAATTACGTACAGTCAAAGATAGATACAATTTACAGGCCAAGGGGGTAAAATTACGGTCGTGGGCAAAATAGCTTACTACCCAGCATTAATTTAAAATACTTGAAAATGCATAAAAATGTAAAGTAATTGTTATTATCACCTACCGCTATGCTTAATTCCAATTATATGCTCAAATTAATGTATTAAATACATGTGCAATTGTTAAGAATTTAAGCTACTAACGTATCGTTTTTAACAAAAAGGTAGGATATCCCACCAAAAAAAAACATCAAAAATGTAAATTTTGGTGTTTACTGCAACAAAAGGATCTCGTATCTTAAAAATGCGCCGCAACAAAAAGATGTGATACCCACTCCAAAGTATCTTTGAAAGTTAATTTGGAGTTTCTTGTTAATAATTTTTCACTACTTCTATCTTTGCAAATCAGTTTTCACTAATACATATAGTCTGTATCAATAGGGCAATCGTTAGATTGTCTTGCGAAGCTTGTGATGGTGTATGTACAAAGTGCGGTGAGCTATTTCGAATGACTTATGTCAGTGTCACGAAAATAAACTCAACAGTCCGTATTTAAACCCCGTACCTATAGGTCCAAAGGGTATACTAGATTTGTGCAATGTATGTAACGGGCAGAAGGAGGCGTGGCAGACCCAAAGTCCTTTATACCAAAATGCTTATCATAACCTCGGGTAGCGATTGATATATCCATCTGTCCGACCGTCTGTTCGACTGTATGAACACCTAGATTTCGGAGACTATAAAAGCTAGAGATACGAAACTTTACCAACTGATGCGCATATTTCCTCAGATGATGAAGTTTTTTATTTTATTTATTTTTATTTTATTTTATTTTGAGGGGTACAACTACGTACAGTTGACATTATATTATAAAAAAGTACATATAAATTATTTAGAAAAGAAAATAGAGCGAGGGAATCGATATGAACTAATCCGCGTCTCTAGCCCGATGGGTGAACTTTTTAATGATATGCACCAACTCACATCAAGAACTGGCCAGAAACTTGGATTTACAATATTAAAGTTGAAAAAAGGAAGCAAGATAAAAATTAAACATTATATCGCAAAAAAGCCAATGGATCACCATTGACCAAGTGGGTGACTCATAATATAGGATTGGTCAAGGATGCTCGAAGTGGCAAGTCAAGGTGACTTAAGATAGAAGAAGTGATAGATTGAATAGACCGTTCGAAAGAGAGGAAATTGTAAAAGTTATTATAGTTAGAGCATAAGACACGGAAAGGGTCGTGCAATGCATAATTAGATCTACAAAATTGTAAGGCTAAGGGTCGAAAATTACGAGTTACTCTGGATGGTATGACCAAAGTAACTTTGCTAAGGAGTACATTGGAATCGATAAGACCGAGTAACAGTTTATGCAAAAATAACACGCCGTGGCATGTTCTGCGGTGATTTAAGGAAGGCAATTTTATAAGGCGAAGTCTATCAGAATATGGAGGCAGTCGGATATATGGGTCCCAGTTTAAGCCACGAAGTGCAAAAAGGAGAAATTGCTTTTGTACGGACTCAATCATGTCCTGATAAAGGTGGTATTGAGGGCTCCAAACGCAGGAACAATATTCCAAAATTGGACGGACGAGAGAAATATAAAGAAGTTTGGTTGTGTAAGGGTCGTTAAACTCTTTAGACCAACGCTTAATAAAAGCAAGAACACCTCTAGCCTTATTCACGATGTTGCAAATATGGTTATTAAATTTAAGGTTATGATCAAACAAAACACCAAGGTCAGACACACTCTTGATGCGTTCTAAGGTAGAAGATTCTAAAGAGTAAGTAGCCAAATAAGGAGCAGAACGATAAAATGTCATAACGTTACATTTTGTCTTGTTGAGAAAGAGTTGGTTGATATTGCACCAAGATTGCATGTTATCAAAATCATGCTGAAGAAGTAAGTACTTGTTATTATCGGAGTAGGACATACAGAGTTTAACATCATCCGCATACATATAATGTGAGAAGATGAGATTACCTGAGGGAGATCATTTAAAAATAAGTTAAAAAGAAGAGGGCCTAGATGGCTACCTTGAGGTACCCCTGACGTGACCATAATTTCTGTAGATTCGCAGCCTTTAAAAACTACCTTCTGGACTCGGTTGGATAAATAGCACGATATCCAATTTAAAAGACAAGACGGAAACCCCAGACGAGACAGTTTAACAAGTAGAAGACTATGGTTTACCGAGTCAAATGCTTTACTAAAGTCAGTATAAATGATATCAGTTTGTTTTTTTTCCGTAAAACCAAGATTAATAAGAGACGAAAGTTCTAAAAGGTTAGTAGAAGTGGACCGACGTTTTACAAACCCATGTTGGGAATCCGACATTAAAGAACGACAGTAGTGTTGCAATTGTGAAGTTACAATCCTTTCAAAAACTTTTGGAATTGATGAAAGCTTGGCAATACCGCGGTAGTTCTCAATGTTGGACTTGGAACCTTTTTTGTGAATAGGGATAATAAAGGATTCATTCCAGATGGCCGGAAGATAAGAATATTTTAATGAAGTGCGGAAAAGAACAGATAATGGTGTAGAAAGAGAGTGAGCACAATGCTTTAAGACGCAACTAGGAATGGCATCTGGGCCAGGGGAGAAGGATGATTTAATGGACAGTAGGGATTGTAAAACGTCGGTTTCAAAGATTTCTGGATAAGCAATAAGATTTGAATGTGGTAGGTTATAGGGATAGTTAAGGTCAATGCAATTAGGGTTGACAGAATAGGTAGTTTGAAAAAATTTCGCAAACAGGTCGGCGATTTCAGAATTGTTAGTAGAGCTTTCATTTTTGAAATATAGCGATGAAGGAAATAAGGAAGATTTACGTTTGGAATTAAGAAAAGAAAAAAATTTTTTAGGATCACTACAGAAGTTAAACCGACAGCGGGAAAGATAATTATTGTAGCAAATTCTGTTAAGAAGGACGAACTTGCTGCGTAAAATAGAAAACTTATAAAAGTCGACAGGAGATCCAGATTTCTTAAATTTTTTGTAAGAAGAAGACTTGCGATTTTTTAAAGAGGACAGACTAGTAGTAAACCAAGGCGGCTTTAAAGAAGGAGCCGGGACAGAATAAGGGATAAAGAGATCAAAAGCAGCGTATAAAACCCGATAGAAATTGGAAATGGATAAGTCAAGGTCATTAGTAGTCAACAAAGGCAACCAGTTAACTTCGGACAAAAATTTATTAAGACCGACAAAATTAGACTTGCGAAAGCAGCGATACCGAAGAGCGTGAGCATGTGGCTGATTTCGGTAGAGACCATTAAATTTTAAAGAGATTTGTAATGTCGGATGGTACGGATCCTCGGGTACGGAGAGCGGACAGACCCTAGAAATTTCAAAATCAGAATTATCATTGACAAAAACGAGGTCAAGCATTCTATTTGAGCAATTATGTATAAAATTTATTTGGCTGAGAGAGATATCAATCAGTCCTGTAACAAACTGATGATTACCAGATGGAAAAAGAAAACTAGAATTGACTGAACTAAGCCAAGATAATATAGGCAGATTAAAGTCGCCTAAGACAACAATTTGATCCCGAGTACCAACAGAATCAGCCACCATACGAATGGCAGTGAGATGATTCTGATATACACTCAAGTCGGAGCAAGGAGGTATATAGGAACAAGTAAAATAGATATAGGAATTATTAAAAAGCACTTTTACCGCAATGAACTCAATGCCTATTGGAAAATTTAGAGATAGTAAATGAGATTCTAAGGCTACATTTACAGCAATGAGTACACCACCACCACGACCGGGAGACCGGTCAAGCCTGTAGGTTACATAGGAGCTAACAAAAGTCTCAAAATCATAGACAGACGCATTAAGCCAGGTTTCAGAGAAAGCAATAATATCAGAATCGAAATTTACGCTATTGGTGAAAAGTCTACTAAGTTTAGAGAGGAGACCACGAACATTCTGATATTGAATGGTAAGAACAGAATTTAGTTTTTTGAAGCTGTGTTAACTACACTTATAGAGGAAGCTACATTAGATGCTAAAGTCTTTTTAGGTTTTCTAATAAACTCATGCACTAAAGTATGAGTAGGCCAGAATGAAGGATTAAGTATAGCAGAAAAGAGAGAATCAGGGACACTAATCTTAAACGAAGAGATATCGCGCTTATACTTAAAATTGAACTTAAATACTTCAATTTCATTTGGAGAAATATTAAGCTTCTCGCAAACGAATGGATTAATGCAATTTTCAGTTGCCGATGGCATTAGCCTGGAGACGAAGATTGTCTTTTTAGGAGCCACTCCTACCAATGAGTCCGAGGGGTCAGCAGTTGGCGGGGCGGCAGGTATAGGGACTCCACTCAAAATGATGGCAGAGGACGGCGCATCAGTCACGCTGTTAGTGGCGCAGTCCGTAGTGGCAGACTCGACAGAAACGGTAGGAGCTGTAGAAGCTACAGTCAAACTAGCGCCAGTGTCAACAGCAACAGCACTAGCCGTGTCACTAGCAGCGGCTGAAGGAACTGGTATAGGTGTAGCAAACGAAATAAGCTGCGACGGACGGGGAGTTATAGGCGAGTCCAGCCCTGAAGGGTTAGAATTTATTAAAGTTGGTTCAATGGCTGGTAGGTTTGCCTTTTTGCGCTTAGGTGAAACTCTCATAAGCTGCAAATTACCAAACATACTTGAAATTGAAGAAAACTTATCTTGTAGAGAACGAAAATCCTTATAAAGGTCATCAAATCCCAGTTTTGTCTGGCGCATAAAGGCTTTCATCTCAACTTCAGCGGAACGACAAGTTGGGCAGGTCCAGTTTAGGCCTTTGCCCTCACGTATAAAGTCAAAGACACGGCCGGTCAGACCGGCACATTTTAAATGAGCCATATTGTCGCACATCCAGCATGCAACACAGGCTTCGGTTTGTATACCGCTCCATTGACAAGATGGATAACAACAAATCTTTAGGTCACTCATGGCGATGATTATTTACAAAAGATGCAGCCAGACAGTGTATATGAGTCTGACGGTGTATAAGCGACCCAAAGCTTATAAACACAGCAGTTATTCAGCAACAACAAATACGTATGCTCAAAGCAAAGAAGAGATGCACACAACAAAAGGAAAGCGTTGGTGAGCGCAGCACAAAGAAGCATACGCAAAGCGCCGCACGAAATAAAAGCTCGCACTGAGGAACAAGCAACAACAACAAAAACTAAGCTGAGCGGCTAGGCTGAGCTTAAAATGCAAACAAAAATTGAGCAGCAACAACAAATTGCACTGTTTAGAATTTAATCAAAATGTTTTAGCAATTAAATTACACTGTTGCAGTTATTTTGAGTTTGTCACTTTAATTAAATGAACCACCACTAAGTTATTAGTCGCTTGCGAACAAAGATTGGTTAAAATTCGTAGGTTTTTTTTATAAAAAATAAAAAGTAACCGGAGCGCGGTAGAAACACGACCAACAGAACAAAAGAGCAAAAAGCTTCTTCTTCTTCTTTTCATCATGAGTTTCGCGGTTTTTAGCTACACCGCTTCATATTTTCACCTGAAACTCTACAGAGCGATGCGTGGTTACATGTCAAAAATGAACAAAATCGGACAAATACAACAAAAGTTATAGCCAAAAATGTACTAATTCCACCTCCCCTTGCCAATAAACTGCGTCAATATTTGACTCTACGTAATTATGGGAACAAGTAATCTAGAATCAGCAATTTCGGTAAGTTGATTCATGTGGCTCTAATGAACAACTCCACATCCAAATTTTATCGATGGTATCTGAAAAATGCGTCACAACACAAAGATGTGATACCTACTGCAAAGCATCTCTGGAAGTTAATTTGGTGTTAAGCGTTAATAAATGTTCACTAATCATATTTTAACAAATCAGTAAGAAAGATTTATGCATATTTTATACAAAATCGTTTTATACAAAATATGTTTATAAGTCTTATACAAAACTACTTACAGAATCACTTAAGATTATAAGAACTACAATGTATTGGATAAACTTTCGCATTTTGTTTAAAAACATACATGTTTATATATGATTCTAGAAATATGAAACTAATGGTAGAAATTTAAATAAATTTTGACAATGCGACTACAAAAACTGTGTTTTCTATGAAGAAGGTAAGAAAACGGACTGTTGAGTTTATTTTCGTGACACTACTACATACACCATCACAAGCTTCGCAAGACAATCTAACGATTGCCCTATTGATACAGACTATATTAGTGAAAACTGATTTGCAAAGATAGAAGTAGTGAAAAATTATTAACACGAAACTCCAAATTAACTTTCAAAGATACTTTGGAGTGGGTATCACATCTTTTTGTTGCGGCGCATTTTTAAGATACGAGATCTTTTTGTTGCAGTAAACACCAAAATTTAAATTTTTGATGTTTTTTTTGGTGGGATCCTATATTTACAGATAGCCAGAGAATCTCCTCCAAGCTGGTTAGGGAATGCGTGAACAAAATCCAACTCTTGTCCTCCCGTAACAGAGTCACACTCGGTTGGGTTCCTGGACATTCAGGAGCGGAAGGTAATTCGACAGCTGATGAGCTCGCGAGACTGCGTTCCTCTTCGCCCACCACTTGCCCAGCGCCCTTTTGTGGCATTAGATGGTCAACAATGAAAACTATGGTCCACAAATGGGCCTTAAGTGAACATAGGAGATATTGGTTCTCTTTACCGAATTTAAGACAAGCTAAAGTGCTTGTCATACCCTCGGATGCCAACACAACTATAGGTCTTGGTAGAGCGGATCTAAGGTTCCTGGTTGCCTACTTATACTGTAAGTTATCACTAACATAAAATGGGTCTATCGTACTCTTTAGAGTGCAGGATTTGTTTTGAAGACGGCGAGACGACCAAACACATTTTGTGTGACTGTCCAGCAATTGTGTGGGACAGAGTCACACATTTGGGAGCTGAATGGATCTCGAAAGACCTACTGCTCTTCATAAGGAAGGCATATGGTCTTTTGGGCCCACTCTCTTTTGTGAGAACCTAACAATTAACAAAAAAAAATGGGTGTTATATTTTTTACGCCTGTTTTTGATTTTGCAGATCCATTGCATCTAGAAAAGTAATATTTGAATATATTAACGCAAATGTTGATAAATATAAAATTAAAAAAAAGAAACTTACCAAGTAATTCGACATAAAAATATATTAAATTTTTACAAGTCCTTTTAGGTGCAGAAGTATACAACGTGAACAATTGTTATTATTAAACAAATTTTTTTTTTTAAGGAACGTATTCTGTTGCTATGTTATCGGTTTATATGTTTTTTCATAAATTGGGACAATCCTAAGCCCCATGTCGTTATTGGCTATAATACGGTCTCCCTCCTCTAAACTAAAAGTCATACCTTGCGGCGTTTTATCATAAAACGATCAAAAAGTGATTAAAAATTAAAATAAAATATATTTATGCAATCCTTACACTTATGAAACGCGTAAAATTGCAAAAAAAAATCGCACGTCAACGAATAACCTATTACGAAAAATCGTGTGAAGCAATAATGCAAAGGTCTAACGGTAAATCGAAAGGTCAAATAATAGACAGTTATTGTGGCAAAAAAAGCTTTGCTGGATTACCTCCATAAAAAAAGATATTTACAATTGAACATAAAACTTCTAGGTGTCCTATAGTTTTCAAAAGACCTGTATATAAAAATAAATCCGGAAAATTTTAAATATGCTTCGATTCACTTTCATCCATTGAAGCAATAGCAAACATCAATAATACTGACCACTACCCTTCTATCGCTCGCAACCTCTTAATCAAATTTCATCCAACATTCAAAATAATGTGGATTCCCGGATACTCAGGAATCAAAGGAAACGAACTTGCAGATACAGCAGCTAAAAATGCTTCCCGATATCCGCTTATTATAACACAAAACTTAAAAACGTCTGACATAAAACACTTTTTTAAAACAACTCTTTTCTGTAAAGTCAGTTTACGGACGATAATTTTACGTGGTAACGTCATAAGAAAAAATTGATGAAAAATTGCATACTTTTATGAATAGAATTATTAACAATTTATTTACAACTTATATACATGTGTGATATTGAGGATCCTCCAATCTGCGTTATTCTGTTAAGGATAGGTCGATGATAGGAAAAGTAGGAAATCAAGGGGAGTGTTTAAAGCAGTGGTCGGCAAAATATACATATGCATTTTTTTTTTCCTATGTATTGAAGTTTTCTATGCCGCAGTGACGTATTACGACGCTGACGTCGTAAAGCAACAGACCCGAAGTTGCTTGTGCATGACTTCGGCGCTTGCTTAGAGAGCGTGCTTGCTTTTTTACTCTCACAAAACTAAAACGCTCCAGCATTAGTATGCCGTGGCTTTGATGCTGTGTGGCAGAAAACACAAAATCAGTTTATGTTTAGTTGGCTACAAGCTTAGATCGCGCTGCTTTAAAGTAATGTGCCTTGAAAAAGTCAAATCGATGGTTGTTCCTTTCCGATACGCGTTCGATATTTTTAAATAATTTTGTCATTCGCTGCGAAAATGTAAACAATGTCATTGAAAAAGACTGGCAACTTTGAATTCAAAACAAGGCGCCAAAGCCTCATATGTTTATGGAACTGGCACGCAATTTAAAATGTGCGACAATATATAGATAACAAAAACGTACAACGCAATCCAGCAAGCGTCCCAGTCGGAGCTTCTAGTTGGATGAGGGAAAAAAGTAGAAACCAATTTTATTGATTTATAATTTGTATCTCTTATTTATTACATTTTTATAAACAAAGGCAAATTGTGGCTCCTTAAAAAATCAGCATATTGTTTTTGACATCTACTATAGCACCGGCGATGATTCGACGGTGATTGACATATGAAAATGTGTAGCTCAAGGTTTAATTTTGCTAAAAAACTAACTTAGTAATTATGGTGGTCAATAACTTCTACTGCTGTTGACTTTATGTTAATGTAGCACCCATCCAATTGAACAAATAGCTAATATGCATACTTTTTTTATAATATATTATGAATTTACTAATATTTTTCGAAACCAACACCAACAAACATCCAAACAGCTCGTGGCGCTTGCATATATGTATATGTACAATGTATATGTATGTGTGTATGTGCGAGTTAGCACCAGCTCGTCGTCCTCATTAATACTTCCAATTAATTAATGTTTTCAACATAAATTCATAAAACCCTTCCTTAATAATATTTGATCTTGCAAATAAACGCATAAAAAGATAGATATTTTAATTTTGAATAACATTTTTACTATATTTTCATAAATTGCTGATTTTACGTGTCAGCCTGTCAATGTGACAGCAAGATGTTATAGCCTATTCACACTGGAGCACATCTAACATCTTTTGTCGAAGATGTTACGTATGAATTTGCCGTTCCGAAAATTTCTACATCATTCCAACATCTTGTGGAAATGTTCCTATCTTATTGTGTCCCGATGAGAAATTACTCGATTACTTTTCTGTGCACCTCTAAATTTTGTCATTCGCTGCAAAAATGTAAACAATGTCAACGAAAAAGACTGGCAATTTTCAATTCGAAATAAGGCGCCAAAACCTCATATGTTTATGGAACTTGCACAGAATTTAAAATGTGCGGCAATTTATGGCTAACTAAACCATAAAAGTGTGAGCCAACAGGCATTCCAGTCGGAGCTTCTAGTTTGATGAGGGAAAAAAGTAGAAACCAATTTTATAGATTTAATTTGTATTTTTATTTATTACATTTTAATAAACAAAGGCAAATTGTGGCTCATTAAAACATCAGCATATTGTTTTTTGACTTCTCATCCTATGTCAGCACGGTGATGATTGACATAATTAAATCTGCAGCTCAAGTTCTAATTTTGTTAAAAAACCAACTTAATAATTATGGTGGTTAATAACTCCTACTGCGGGTGACCTTATTTTAATGTAGCACCCATCGAATTGAACAAATAGTTAAAAGAAACTACATATACATACAAAAATTTTTTAAATAATGAATTTACAATTAATTGTAACCGAGTGGCTTTTAGTCGAGTCCAATGGACTCGAAGCACTTAAGCACAACACCAACAAACATCCAAACAGCTCGTGGCTCTTGCATATAAGTATGTGTGTATGCATGTGTATATAAATACATATGTGTTTATGTGCTAGTCAGCACCGTCGTCCTTATTAATATGTACTCCCAATTAATTCATGTTTTTTACATAAATTCATAAAACCTTACCTTAATAATAGTTGATACTATAAAACAACTCATAAAAAGATTGATATTTGAATATTAAAATGCATTTTTAATAAATTTTCATAATTTGCTTATTTTACCTGTCAGCCTGTCAACAAGATGTTAGATGTTAGATGTTGACAGTGCGAACACCAATTTCACATCTTCAAAAAATCCCATGCGTTCCGCTAAGATGTGATCTGTGTGAATAGGCTATTAGATGTTAGATGTTGTCAGTGTGAATCGCTATTTCAAATCTTCAAAAAATCCCATGCGTTCCGCTTAAATGTGCTCAGTGTGAAAAGCCTGTAATAATATATTCCTTGTCATGTAATGTATAACTTGTCATTAAAACATAAATATTTTTAAAACTCTGGCTAAAAACATTAACTTTTAATTTTCAAATATTATTTACAGTTTTTGCAAATTTAAATAATTAATTTATATATTTATTTATTTACAATGATCATTACAAACTAATAATTAACATAGAATATAGATAGCACTGGCTAATCTAGAACGATTGGTTAAAGAAATAAATTGAAATCAAATCAATGTCAATAAATTGTTAATTTGAAATGACGAAATTAGACACATAAATCAAATTTTTTAAATTGCTGCTTTTAAAAAGCCCGCCTCAACCTGTTTGATATTATAGAAGACTTTCTCGCACGGTGGTTGGCCGGTTCATCTTGTCATTTTAGCAGAAAACACAAAATCAGTTCATATTTAGTTGGCTACAAGCTTCGATGGCGCTGCTTTTTCCTGGAGTATGTCCATTTCAGACTGTTTGTGTGAATTTTGTCTGTACGCATGCTGGTTTATAGTTTATAGATGATTTTTGGCCAAATATTTTAATTTTATTTTATTAATATGTTAATTATAACGTAGCAAAACAATTTTTTTTTATAATTTAACTATTTTCAAAGAATATAGAACTACATAGAATGTGCATGTCGGCCAAATTCATTTTAGCGCTTGTTGGTACGGGTGGGCTTCAAAAGGGAATGAAGGCTCAAAAAGTAAAAATTTACAGATTTGGCTGTTTGTTCTCTGACCGCCCGCAAACCAAAAAATTCAAGATCAAGGCCAAGAACGATGTTGGAACGAATGAGAAGCGTATAATGAGGAACCAAAAATTCAAGATCAAGGCCAAGAACGACGTTGGGACGAATGAGAACGCAACATTAGGCTAAATGCATGAACATCACATCAACACAAACACAGCCAGAGCCAATGCTTCATATCGCTTTGCTTTGGCCGAGCCCAAGTCCACGCAGAAACGTCACAACACAACACAGACCGAGCCAATGCTTGCTTTTGCTTAGTTATTGTTGTTCACTGCAGCTTTTCCTTGTATACGCATATTTGCAAACGTAATACAATAGTGGCTATGGATTAGAGGAATGCGTGTTTGCCTCCCAACCAATGGAACAGAGATCAATCCCAATGATCAATTCTTTCTTTTATTAATTTTTTATCATTTCTGATATTTTTTTAAATTTTCCTTTTTTATTGTAAAGAAAAGGTCATATTTTGCTCAAAATATGTTGTGGTTTTACTCGAGATGCAAAGTAAAATTTATTATTTAATCATAAATTTTGACTTCTTTCTTCTTAGCACCAGCTCGTCGCCCTCATTAATACTCCCAATTAATTAATGGCTTCAACATAAATTCATAAAACCCTAGCTTAATAATAGTTGATTTTGAAAATTAACTCATAAAAAGGTTGATATTTTGATTTTAAAAAACATTTTCAATAAATTTTCATAATTAGCTTATTTAACCTGTCAGCCTGTCTATATGGCAGCAAGATGTTAGATTTTGGCAATGCGAACACCTTTTTCACATCTTCAAAAAATCCCATGCGTTCCGCTAAGATGTGCTCAGTGTGAAAAGCCTATTAAAGTGCATCTGGCAAAGTATAAATAATGTCCCTGGCACTGTAGTCACAATTCTAGTTCATGTGGTTGTTGATTTATAAAAATGCGAACTAGTAGTTCCTTTGTGTTCATCTAATTTGCCAAATGTTAGAATATGTAAAATCAGGCACCAATATAATTCACTGAAGAAAACAATATAATATAATTGACTATAATAAAAATGTACTTATTTTTTCCACTATATCTTAATGGCTGTTTATATTGTTTTAAGTAAAAACAAATAATTTTTACATGTACTATACATTTCTACCAATTTCTCCCAAACAAATTTTAACTTTGCTCCCGTACAAACTGATTAATAACTAAAAGTAGCCCAAGATATGCGTCACCAACGAGCCTTTCTCACAAATAATGTTGCGGAGACGGCGGTGTCAAATAAAGAAACTTGTTTTTGATAGCTGTATGACCTTTTTTTGTTTTTAACTGCTACGTGCCCTAAATTTTGATTTAAAACCATTCACTGCGAAGACAAAATTTTCGTGAGTCAAGATGAAGTCGTCTGGTTATGCGGTACTAGCGTTCGCAGTTAATTTTGCCTTTGCATGTTTTCCTGGAGCTCTTACTCAAGAAGGGTGAGTACGTAGAATGTAAACACATACTCTTGGACATACAGATGAATAATTCAATATCTTCAAATCGACTCTTCCGTTTTAGACACATGGTCTATGGCTATGTATGCAAAAGTGGTTTGTGCAAGAGAGTCGAAGTAAGTGAAGACAACTATGCTACAGCCATAAGTCTTCCAGTATGCAAGCTTTTCTGCGGTGGGGAGATAGGAACTTTATGGCCAAAACCCACAGGACATGTTAAGGTTGAGCCTTATGTTCGACAAGTCGATTTGACATCTATTGAATTCCACTTTCCTGGTACAACAATCCATTCATTGTGGAAGGCTGCAAAAAGCAGATGGATGGATTTGTTACATGCAAAGATACCGAATCAAAGACTTCTTAAAAAAGGCGGCTCTCGGATGACTATTATTGTTACAACCGAGAATAATGATATACGAAAACTTACTTTGGATACAGACGAGAGCTATGTGCTAAAATTAAACTCTATTGCCGAAGGTGAAATACAAGTAAATATTGATGCAGAAAATTTTTTTGGTGCTCGTCACGGGATGGAAACACTTTCTCAACTAATTGTATATGATGATATTCGACACGAGGTGCAGATTGTTGCAAATGTTTCCATAAATGATGCCCCAGTGTATAAATGGCGTGGTCTTTTATTAGATACTGCTCGAAACTTTTATTCCGTTAAATCTATTAAACGAACTCTTGGTAAATAACAGATTCCCAAGACATTTTATGATGCACTTAATAATTACAAATTTTACTTCTACAGATGCTATGGCAATGGTAAAGTTGAATACTTTTCATTGGCATATCACCGATTCGCAAAGCTTTCCCTTTGAAGTTTTAAAACAGCCAGAGCTTCATATATTCGGTGCTTATACACCTGGCAAGGTGTATACCCATGAGGATATCTCTGACGTTGTAGCATACGGTCGCATTCGGGGTATTCGCGTTATGCCAGAATTCGATGCGCCAGCACATGTGGGGGAAGGATGGCAACACAAAAATATGACCGCATGTTTTAACGCTCAACCTTGGAAAGACTATTGCGTGGAGCCACCTTGTGGGCAATTAGATCCGACTGTTGAAGAGCTCTATTCTGTGCTTGAGGATATTTACAGCGAAATGTTCCAACTGTTCGATCCAGATGTCTTTCACATGGGTGGAGACGAAGTGTCTGTAAGCTGCTGGAATAGTAGCACCAGAATTCGTAGCTGGATGAAGTCGCAGGGCTGGGGTCTCGAAGAAGCCGATTTTATACGCTTATGGGGATATTTCCAAACTGAAGCATTGAAGCGGGTCGATCGTGTAGCAAGCAAACTAAACACACCAATAACACTGTGGACTAGTCGACTAACTGATGCACCCTTTATTGACGAGTATTTAGACAAGGAAAGGTACATTATTCAAATTTGGACTTCAGGAAGTGACCCCAAAGTTAAAGACATCTTGAAACGCGGATATCGAATCATAGTTTCAAATTATGATGCTTTGTATTTTGATTGTGGTGGTGCTGCATGGGTAAACGCAGGAAACAATTGGTGCTCACCATACATTGGATGGCAAAAAGTATATGATAATAATCTTGTAAGCATTGCTGGTGACTACGCCTCACATGTACTAGGTGCCGAAGCTGCTATATGGTCGGAGCAAATTGACGAGTTAAGTTTAGATAATAGGTTTTGGCCTCGCGCCAGTGCCGCTGCCGAACGTCTTTGGAGTAACCCTAACAATACATGGCGGCAGGCAGAATCTCGTATGCTTCTACATCGCGAGCGCTTGGTGGAAAATGGTATTGCAGCGGAGGCTCTGCAACCTCAATGGTGTTTGCATAATGAAAATGAGTGCCCTATTGATTCTCAGAATGTGTATTAATTAAAGTACTTATGGTTTTTGTGATTAGGTTTGCTTTGCATACTAAAAGGTTTTATCTAGATTTGTGGAGAATGAAATTGAATCTACATTTATATAAAATATTCTGTATTCTGTTTAGGCTACAAACTCGCGTAATAAATTTTCTTGAAAATCATTAATTTATTCTTTATAATTTATACTATATGTACTTATGACATTTGTGTTTGTCAGGGAAAAGGGTTTCATGAAACCCATGTTTCGTCAGATTCAATTGTCGACCAGAGAATCGCTCTTTTCAAAAATGTTGGTGACAATGGGTTACATTAGTTTAAAGAACAAACAAAGCCTTTCTAACCAATTGACATGGTACAGGGCTCGACCAGATCGGTTGTCAGAATTTCAAATTTAGTTGATTTAAAAAAAATATAAGTATATATATTACATGCATACATACATATTTCCATATACGTATGGTGGTGAGCTGACTATATACATATATTGATCAACAGCCGAGTCGATATAACCATGCCCATGTCTCTTTCTGATCAAGTTTGTCCGTACAACCGTAATAACGCGTTTTACTACTATGAATATTCATTTCGAGACAGGCCGAGCATTTTCCCTAATTCGTAAGAAATTTAAATGGGTCAAAGAAAGTTATTGAAAGACTTATAAAAATGGAAAATGAAAGGATATGTCGAGTCTGGACTAAAGTATATAAAGATTTACGAAGGCCAGATTATAATAATAATATTAAGTAATATTCTTCCTAATTAAAATAATAATTTGTTTGCCTGGATACAATTTTCAAGTCAACAATACAAAGCAAAGATTTTTAGTTGCTTCTTCCAAAAAGTTATTTCATCATTGAATTAGGATCTTTGCAAAGGAGCTGAATTAGTGTAAATCATCAATCAAAGCGTAGAATTTTTAATATTCCGAATTGAGCAATGTATATTTTTTATATTTACCTACAAAATAAATCTATCTTTTTTCATCATATAAATAAGAAGCATGTATTCTATTAAGTTTAAGTTTAACAATTTTTTATTTAATATTATAAAAATGTATAAATATTTTTTAAAAAATATTAAAAAAGTTTTGGTTTTATTTTTATTTTAACAATGGTCCCAATAAAATAAAAACAGAAAACACGTGATTTTAAGTTTAGCCGTAGCGCGTAAAGTTTAAAAACTGAAATTTTGCAAAAAAAATTGTTTGGCTCTATGAATCGAACTGCATCATAAGTTTTCAAGAATCTTTGGGGGCAGTTTCCAGTATGTTATCCAGCTAAATCCTTTTTAAACGTTTCATTTGCGATTTGTGAAACCGCACATAATTACGACATTGGTGTCGATACGGCTAAATAATAAAAGAATCAAATTTGCGATATACTTAAACCCCCAGAATTTGTATTATTATTAATATTAAACAGAGTGCGTTAAATCGCACTTTACTTAATTTTCATTTCTTATTTTGAACACCAGCTAATTGGCGGTGATATGACTTGTTGTCTTCTGGCATTGTGCCAAGCCACTCGAAAGAACCTACGTTTTGGGCACTAAAAATAAAAAACATGAGTGTAAATGAGCATTATATGATAACTAAGAAAGTTCAGTTTTTGTGGATTAATGCCCCCAAAAAATTACTACATAAATAATAAGCTCTGACCTGAATTTAGTGACTTTTTGTTTTTATAGTAAAACTATTTTGAACCATTATTATTAGGTATATATTAAGGAACTTTTAAAAGAAACAAATTAAACTTAATTTGTCGATATTTCAATTGACATTTTTTTTTTTAATTTATGCTGTAATCTAAAATAACTTTTATTGTTTATTTATAGAGTATTAAATATAAAAGGATGCACACATTTACATTGTCTAGATTTCGGGACTTTTTGGGGGACGCTTCTTTCTTTCAGTGTTGAATTGCAATAGAAGGGTTTTGTCTTTCAAAATCCATTTTTGCTTAAGAGCAATATGGGCATCATGAGTCGTAGGCATCGTAACAGTTGCAGTTTTATGTTGTCTGTTTTTAGCTTTTGCCGTCTTTAGTTGAATGTCAACTGCATTCATAAAAAGTTTCCGTATCTCGACCAAAGATGCCGAATTAGGCAAATTCGAAATAATAAAGGATGAAGTAAAGGCCTTCTTACGCTGAGTTTTTTTGGCAGCTCGCTTTATTAATTTTTTTGTCACTTTGTTTTCCACTGATTGTTGTTTCCGTGCAATAAGGCGCTCTGCAAACTTTTCAGATTCTGCTTTTGGAATGGATACTACCGTACCCTTTAACTCTTGATTGATTTTAACAGTCTTTCTAATTTCACCTAAAGCAATGCTTCGATCTTCAGTAGTGTTAAAAAAAACGTAGAAAAATCTTGCATGCTTCTGGCGGGGCTTGTGTGCACTTGTTATTAAAGTTGAAAGGGATTTTGCTTTTAATTGAAATTCTTTTTCATCTAGTGGCAACTTTTTAGGAAAACGCACATACAAGCGGATACCTTTTGTGTGCTCATTTGAGTTTTCATTTTCTGCATCCATTGATTCCTCTTCAGATATTTCTGACCCATTTGTGCTACAAGTGGAATCTAATTTTCCATTAGTTTTCATTAAAACAGATTTCTGTTTCTCCATTGTTCGAAGAATTATTTTTTAGTCGTAGTGGGTATGCACTCAATAAATTTATTTACAATTGAGGAACGAGCTACACGTGTTTTTATCGTTTGCTAGAGATGAGTAAGTACTTGTTACTTATCACAAGTATTTGTGTAACGAGTCGTTTCAAGGAGTATAAAAACATAAAGAGTGGAAGACTTTATACCTAAAATACACAACCAATGCGAACCTAATGGAATGAAAGAAAACGTGTAACGTCTGCTGTTGGCTGCCGTTTTTGTTTTGATTTTGTCTGCTTATTCATATTCGCAAATGTGTGCTGATGTACGCGCGCAATTATGAAAACAAAGCAGTAGAAACGCATGCAAAATATGCATACATTTGTAGGTTGTTAATGCGAAGGACTGTACATGTGAATGTGCAAGAAATTGTTAATGAAACTGTTAAAGTCTTATTGACGAAAATGTTTCCGTCAAAATGTATAATTTTTATTGAATAAAACAAATATACTTTTTATACCCTGACTAAAAAGTTTGCGTTTATTTTTTATTTCAGTTATAGTAACTGTAGAACTGTGTGGACGTGTTTTTTCATGGGCTCGCCTGGGTCATGAAAAAAAACATGAAAATAAAAAAAATTAAGTGACAAAGTGACAAAAAAAAAAATATTAATAAGTTTTTTAACTTATTAAAAACAAAAGTGATTTTAAACACGCGGAAAAAAAATAATGAGTTAAACTCAACTAAGCGAAAAAAAAGTTTCTGAAAATAAGAGGACTTTTCGTATCGTGAACCCACATCAATATCGACAACAGGGCAAACTCTTATGGCCATCGACAACCAACGACTGCGATCTTGCTCACCATCACTGCCAAGTACAGAGCCAATGACTTAAGCGTCTTCCCCAATGCCTCTGCCTACTCTTCAGAGACCCCAACATAAAATTGCAGGTTCGCCCACGCAGACTGGCATGGACCGTTACATTCAAATAAAGCGCAGACTTAGCCCACAAACTAACAAGGGAAATAAGCCGAAGATCAATCGTAGCAACCCAAGTGATGAGTCAAATGAATCACTGAGTAACAACAGATTTGCAGTGCTTGCCGAGAATTCAAGCGACCATCCCGTCGCAGCTAACGAAGGAGAATCAAAGGATCCAAAGCCTCCACCAATATATATTCGGAAGAAGAGCTCTAATGCTCTTGTAAACTAAATTGTAGAGCTTATCGGCAACAACAACTTCCACGTTGTTTCCCTTATTAAAAGGAATCTGCATGAAACAAAGCTTCAGATTAAAACTCAAGATAATTCCCGTACGTACCAACTGAAAAGCAGTAAGAGCCTGCAAGTGGTATTAAGGGGCTTTGAGCCAGATGTCTCACCTGCCGAAATTGCAGATGCATTAAAAGCAAAATGCTTAAGTGTGAAAAAAATTAAAAAAACATTTTAAATAAAAACAAAATTCCGCAACCTCTTTTCAAAGTCGAGCTTGAACCAGAAAGTAAATCTTTGAAAAAGAACGAAGTGCATCCAATATACAGTTTGCAGCTTCTATTGCACCGCAGGATCACTGTGGAAGAGCCGCACAAGCGGACTTCGGTTGTACTAGAGCGTTGGCACGTAGAAACATAGAACCACACGTGATTGCATGGATCGAATCCATGCTCCGAGAGAGGAACATAACTTCATCTCTAGATGGTACAACAGTCAGCATAAGAGCTTTAAAAGGTTGTTCACAAGGAGGTGTGTTATTTCCCCTGCTATGGTCTCTGAAGTGACGGGTAAATATGAAAGCACTAGCATAGAGATGATAATGGTCTACAAATAACCCTGAACTGGTGTGTAAGCGAAGGGCTTAGCATCAACCCCCAGAAAGCTGTGATTGTTCCTTTTATGAAGAGATACAACATGAAGCTTTGGAACCTCGTTATAAATAACACTGAGGTGGAGTTTTCAGAACAGGTCAAATATCTAGGAGTGGTTCTAGAGAAATGACTCAAGTGAAATTCCCATTTAGAGCAAGTACTCTCCAAAGCTACTCGAGCTCTGTGGGCTTGTAGAAAATTGTTCGGCAGCACGTGGGTCTTCAGGCTTAATATTATAGAATGGATATACCATAATGCATTAAGAAGTGCAGCAAGCTTCAAAGATAAGTATGCCTATCTTGCTCGGGAGCTATGCGTATTTGTCCAATAGCTGTCATGGAGTCAGTCCTTGGACTTACACCCCTGCAATTCATCAAAAAGTCAGCCGTGCAGAGTCTACTACGTATCCAGATCACATCTGGACTCTTAGCAAATGACCCACTTATAAATTCCCTTCCTGACGTATCGATCTGCACTAGATCAGATCTTATGATCAGGGAATTATTTCAGAACAAGAAATTAAGATCTCTTTTCCCAAGTCAAGTCGGGAGACTTTGGCTGAAGGCAACCCAACCAAACCTCCGGTGTCAACAATGGTTCACGGATGGATCCAAAACTGAACAGGGTGTAGGTAGTCGCTAGATCCAACACTATTGCAATGGGTATTTGGCTCAGAGTCTTTCAAGCAGAGAATCACGCCATAAAATAAAATAAACGACTTATAAAGTTTGCGAAAATTTGTGTGTTATACTAGAAGTGGGATACTATCGATGGCACTATCGACCATCCGACGCTTTAAGAGTCACCAAATCAGATAGGGACCATAAAAAATTATGTAAGTAAGTAAAATTTTTATAAAAATTCTTCGCATAGAAAACCAAAAATCGATGCCGCATTAGCCTTAATGATTGGCGTCCGAAATTAAGAATTTCATAAAATTCGTGTTGCAAACAAAAAAAAAAAGGTCTTTAAACATAAGGTAGCAATATTTGACATTCCACATTATTTGGCCAGTCAAAATTCAAGCCAACATTCAAATCCATTGAGCTTTTGGAATTAAAAAATGTGACTAAAAATTATTCTACACTTAGGGATCCGACTGTGTTGGACTACAAAAATTAGTCAACAAAAATGTATGCACTCCTGCCACTTCTACTGAAAGTGAGAGGATGGATGTTCAGTAGAAATGACCTTATAGTTTTGGACAAAAGGACCCGGCTGCAACCTAGAAATGTGGACAAGTTGGTCTTCTGCCAAAAAAAACAAGCTACTTGAAAGATAATTTTTTTTTTGATTGTTAATTGTTGAATGGACATTTTTTGGTTTTTTATGATGTATTTTAAAAAGATCTCTTTTTACAATGTCATGAATTTTTTATCTTTTTTTATTTTTTTGTATTTAGTGTTTTTCTTAATTTTAATAAACAACGGTGGGCACGCCTTGGATCTTTTTGCTCCGAGTGCTCTTTCCGTTATGTCTTGAAAGTGGCCCCAGCCAGACGCACACGAGAATTTACAAAAAAAATAACACACAATGTGCGAGTTTTATGGCCCTAGTCGAGGATGCTTGAGCGACCGTAACGAGGCTTTTCATTAGTCCTCGCTGACTAAAATTTCGCACAAGTATACTGAGAACAGAAATATAGTTACTTTGGCAACTGTAAGACCGATTAATTTTTTTGGTAATATAAAATTGTCATATAAACTCATATGACTTCGCTGTGTCTTTGAATGTGTTGCAAAATTTTGTTCAGTGTACTCGCACAAGCAATCGATGGCGACGCGAATAGTTTACAATAACAAATTACACACAATGTGGGCCATCGCTCGACGACTTTATGGTTTTATGGCCCTACTCGAGAATTGCTGTGGGACCGTAACAGGACTTTTTTTCTTGATGTTGTTGTAGGGCTCTTTGAGTTATTTTTCGTGCCCACCGCTGCTTATAAACAAGAAGCTTTATGTGATATTATTTATACAGCGACTCTAGCGAGCTCCCGTGAATAAAACGTTTCTGTTAAACATTTTGAAATACTTATTACGTACTTATTTAAAGTGTGCCCCTTTTTTGTGTACCGTATTTCACTTTGTTCGATAGTACTATCGATAGTATCGATAGTTTCAACTATCAAAGTCTAAACTATCAAGTGGTGGCACTATCGATAGTATCCCACCTCTATGTTATACTTATAAAATTAAAATGCGAACTACAAGCAGCATAATTTTTTACTACATTTCCATTTTTAAAAGACGGCTGCTGTATGATGTCGCTGCCACTTAAATTTTGCGCCATGTAAACACACATAAACAACACAGCTGTTTCTGGTCTGAATGAAAACGATTCGAACTCAGTCGAAATCTAGAACACCATTTGTCGGAATGCACTCGTTATGACTTTTCAAAACGAGTCGAAATCTAGAACAGGCATGATTACTTCACTTATTAAAATCATTTAATCATTTTTTTAAATTTCCATATGCTGTTGTGGCTTTTTTCTCCTTAGGTTGTGCTACTGATATTTTTAATTTTGAACTCAAACTGCTAAACTATTGACATTCACAACCATGCCTAACATGCAGAACATTGGCACTTTAGGAAAAAAAAATGCACAGCACTTATTAATTTAGGTTAGGTTAGGTTGTAGTGGTTGCCTGTCCTGAAAACAGCCCAGACACACTTAGGCACAAGGGGACCCAAGGGTCCTTAGTCTCCTTCTTGATAGGGGGGGGCATTGACACATAAGGTGGCAAACGGTTTCCTCCTCCTCTTCGGATCCGCAGCCGCGGCAGAAATCGTTGAAGGGGGCGCGCATTCTTTCGGCATGCCTACCCATAAGACAATGTCCTGTAAGAATAGACACAGTGGTCGATAGGGATTTGCGGTTCAACGTGAGCAACTTCCGAGTCTTGTTGCCGTCGATATTTGGCCAGGTGAGTCTTGAAATGCGACAAGAGTCCTCATTAGCCCAGGCATTGCGGGCAATTGCCAGATACTTCTGTTTAATGGCCAGTTTAACTGTGGCCAGGGGGGTACCGATGTCTATACCGGTATAGACGACGGGAAGAAGGGTGCCCTGTTTGGCCAGTTCGTCCGCCACACAGTTTTCCAGTATGTCCCTATGTCCGGGGACCCACACGAGGCGTAACCTAGAGAGCAAGGAAAGCTGGTTTAGGATGAGTTGGCAAACATGCACGAGCTTGGAGTTGGCGTTGAAACCAGTTAGGGATTTTATTGCAGCTTGACTATCCGAGAAAATGCTTATGTTGCAAAACTTTCGCCCTCCTGTAGTGATTTCGCCGCGTAAAAGATGGCGAGAACTTCCGCCTGAAAGACGCTGCAGTGGTCTGGTAGCCTAAGAGAAACCTTCAAATTGAGCTTGTCCGAGAATATGCCGCTGCCGACCCTACCATTAAGTTTGGATCCGTCGGTATATATTTCGGTAGAGCACTCGGAGGTGACATAATTATGGCTCCATTCCTCCCTGCTCGGGATATATAAGTCGCAACCCCTCTGTAGACTTGGGTATTTAGTGACGTAATCAATGGATTTGGGAACTGGTGGGTCCATGTTGAGGATAGTGGCGTGTCCAGATAGGGAGCGCCAGTGAGAGATGGTGTGGAGTCGCGTTGCTGCAATCTTGGCGGATTGCCTGACCAGGAGTCCCGAGGGGAGCCAGCACAGCAACGCGAAGAGGGCCTTGGTGGGTGTTGACCTAAGGGCGTCGGTTATACGAATCGCAGCTTGTCTTCTGATTTTGTCAAAGGTTTTACGGTTTTGTGCTTTGTCAAGGGCTTGCCACCATATGACCGCAACTTAAAGGAGATTGGGTTCCACGATGGCGGTGGAGCGCACTCGCTCGGCAACGTTTGCTTTCCATGTCAGTTTAGAGTCGATCGTGAGCCCGAGATACTTAACCTCTCTACTAAGCGACAGTCATGTCCAATTGATTCGTGGTAGGGTAAAGTGGGGAGTCTTGTATTTCTTTGTGAAAAGTACAACTTCCGTTTTCAGTGGATTTATGCTCAGCCCAAATTTACTGCACCAATTTAAGATAATGTGCAGCGCATAGTTGAGTTTTTCGGATAGTGTTTGAGGGAATTTCCCGGAAGCGGCTATGGCTATGTCATCAGCGTAAGCAATAATGGTACAGCCAGTAGATTGTAAATCTGTAAGCATAGAATTAACCGCGAGGTTCCTTATGAGAGGAGATAGAACGCCCCCCTGAGGTGTGCCTCGACTGACTAGCTTGCGAATATGGACATCGCCCATAGTTGAGGTGATTGTTCTGGATTTAAGTAGCGTCTCAACAAATTGTACCAGATTGGGGTCTATGTTGAGAGCTGAAAGGGCGGTGATAACCACATTAGGGCACACATTATTGAAGGCCCCTTCTACATCAATGAAGGCTGCAAGAGTGTATTCTTTGACGGCGAAAGATGTTTCAACTTGCGCTACTAAAGAATGCAGGGCAGTTTCCACTGACATCCCTTTCGTGTAGGCATGCTGCGACGTTGAGATTAGTTTCGGGTCAATTGTGGTTCTGATATGCAGATCAAGAACCCTTTCAAGGACCTTTAGGAGGAAGGACGAAAGACTTATCGGTCTGTAGTCCTTGGCTTTTGTGTGTGATGCTTTCCCGACCTTGGGGATGAAAACAACACGAGAAGTTCGGCAGCAGAGCGGTATGTACTGCTGTCTTAAACAGTAGTTATAAATACGCTGGAGCCATGATAGGATAAGGCCTTCTCCCTTTTGGATATCAAGTGGAATGATACCATCTGGTCCCGGGCTTGAAGGGCTTGAAGGTTTGAATGGCCCATGATATCTGAGCAGTAGTGACCACAAAAGGTCTGATGTCTGAATTTTGGGCGGGATTGGCCTGATATAGAGCCATTTCTGAGTAACATATGTTGCCCGGAAAATGAGTATCGAGAAGCACTTCGAGTGTTTCTATGTGGGAGGTGGTCCAGCTACCATCCGGTTTCTGGATGCAGTCCAGGTTGGACTTGGAGGCATTGAGAATTTTGCGAGAACGGCTCGTGTCCGATGTGGATTCGATGTTTTCACAGAAAACCCTCCATGCAGACCTTTTGGCCCATCGTAGGGCGTATTTAAACTCTCGCTGCTTATTTTTGTAGGGGGTCCAATCATTAAGATATTTGGCCCTATTGTAGAGAATTCTAGCCTCACTGCGCAAACTTGCAATATCCGGGGTCCACCACTCGGGCCGTGGTTTACCCCTGGGAACTGTGAGAGGGCAAGCGGTAATGTTCGCAGTTTGTAGGGCTTGCGTTAAAGTGTCGGCAGCCACATCTAAATCGTGGTTGCTTGTGGTGGGCGGTATGCTGGTTGGAAGGGTTTTCCCCAGTTTCTGTCTAAAGGCCTCCCAATCGGTATGTCTTCTGTTTCTACGTGTGGTACAACTTTCGGAATTCGGTAGTTGTCCCACATTTAAGTTAAAGGTAATGTACCGATGATCTGAGAAGAAGCATTCATCGGCAACAAACCAACTGTCAAGAGAATGCGAGTAGTTATCACTAATAAGGGTAACATCGAGAACCTCTCTTCTACTCTGCGTTATGAAGGTGGGTTCGTTGCCCCTGTTAGCGATAACCAAGTCGTGGACAAGAATAAAATCTAAGAGACACTCACCTCGAATATTGGTGTCCGTGTTCCCCCATATCTCGTGGTGAGCATTGGCATCGGCACCGATGATTATGGGAATCCTCCTCTGATTTGCCTCCCGTGTCATATGCCTGGTGATATCCTGTGGAGGATTGTCACCATGGTCATGAGCCATGTAACAGTATGCAATCCATATGGCAGTTGCCTTGTATTCAATGGCTACTGCAGTATTGTCACTATTGCTGAAATTAGTTAGTAAGAGAGCGTTGATGCTATTTTTTACAAAAATGCAAGATCTGGGTTTACCTTGATCTGCAATGTAGATGGTCTTGTAGCCGCTGGTGTTCAGTCCGCAAACCTTGCCGTTAACGAGACAAGGTTCTTGGACTAGGAAGAGCTCCTCCTTCCGGAGGAGCAGGTTGGCCGAAGCGGTTTTAGAGTGCTGGAGGTTTATTTGGACCACTCTCAGCATCTCCGCTTGGTACGATGGTGTTGTCCGCCTCGTCCTCATCTGAAAGTAGTGAGGGCAGGCTTGTGGCATCAACGTCCATGAATTTCTCGCCCAGATCAAACCGGCCGAAGAAATGTCTGGCCATATCAGCAACCGACAAGCAACTACTTTGCCATCAGAAGAGCAAGGTTTAACGCTTGGAGGTTCAGCGCTTGGTGGTGGCTTGCCACCTCGGTAGACGTGTAGGGTGATCGAACCAAACCCATAGTTGATCGTACCCTTGCGAGTCTCGATGAGCGCCACAGATTGTTCGTTAAGAATGATCGTGGCCTCACGGAAGTTGGAGACTGGATCGCCTACTCGCGCGACTTTCCAGTCCTGGGTTGGGAGCTCGCTGTTACTGAGCTGAAGGACCCTTAGGATGTCCTCTGGTTTAGAGGGCTCCATAGGGATGCGGGCCTTGGAGCGGGGTCGGCTGGGAATTTGGTCACCAGGAACGGCTTTGAGCTGAGCTCCTGGCCAAATTTCACCTACCTTTTCCACTGACATCTTGTACAGATCCGCAGAGCGTTGATCCGCACAAGAGATAATTTTAACATGCCCTTGGTACCACACGGCATCCCGACAACTAGGGGAAGGGCCGGGGAAGAGAAGCATGATTCCCAAAAAGGTTTTAAGCAAGGCCAGTTTGACCATCCTCCAGTTTGCGGAAGAGATGGTCCCGTCGGAGTTGCTTACGTCCACGACGGCCCATGTCAAGCTCTCCTTGACAATCTCGCTCAACGGCCTCATGGGGTTGGGCGGTGGGACACGTCGTGGCCGCTTAGTAGCTTGCGCAGCGGGAAGGGGAGGTTATTGCTCCGAAGATCGCTGCTTCTGAGCAAGGGGGGTGGAGGAGGTGGAAGTGGGTGGAAGTGGGTGGACGGGCGCCCAAATTGGTTTTCGCCCACACCAATTTTCCTTTTTCCTCCTCGGATAGTTTGGAGGGTTCGACTTCGCCAATTTTTGCAATAATCCGATATGCGGCCCTTCTCGTCCTGTACGCCTTGGTGCTGGCACTGACGTGACCAGGCGCCTCGGCGCGAGTATTGGGGTTGCGAGTACCTGCCGGTACCGAGGTTTGCCTAGCCGTGGAGGCGGCCTTGTTGAAGGCACCTGCCCGCGCAGCCGCAGCACTCGTTGAAGGGGCTAGGTTCAACGGACTAGGGGATGGTGCGGCCATTCGTGGAGGCGATAAACGCGAGGAGCAGCTGGTGGCAGCTGAGCGAGCAGTTTGGGGCGCGGGGCCCAATGGTTCACTGGCGGGCATTTGGCGTACCAGAGTTTTGCGCTCTACCGAAGGGTTGAGCGCCTTGGGGGTTTTGTTTGTAGTAGAAGAATTATTGTCCATGCAATAAGGGTCCCAGCTCAAAGCCGCTATCTCAGTTCGTAAAAATGTGTAGTCGCTTCAAATGGGCCCATGGTTATCTATGAAGTCAGGGAGGCCATGCGAGGGTTGGCATCATACCTTATGGGTGATGATGCTCAGAGCCAGACCAGCGCAGATCGAGAGTAACTCAACCGAACCCACACCACCAACTTAACGGTGACGAACATCGAACGTACTAAGACCCCTGCCAGAGTTTTAACGGGACGGGGGGCGAGCGCAGCCTTAGACCAGAGCAGTTCACTTCGGATTTCACTCCGTCGCTACTAGGTCCGGAAGTTACGCTCACCAGCTAGAGTCAGTCTAGACCAAACGTATATCAGAAACATAGTCCGTGAAGGAAGCGGGGGTCGTGCCAGGTGTAGGTCATTTAGCGTTACCCAGGATCAACCACGTGGAGGCGGCCTACATTACATCCCACTTATTAATTTAACTGTGCATTATATTCGACGCACATCATAATGACAACTTAGTTAAAATAACAAAAAAACCAACAATTTTTTGTGATTGATTTCAATGTGTACGTTTTCGTACACACTGATCGCAACGCAGAGAAGATTTAGAGTTTAGAAGTGCAGAGCAGGAGCGGGATACATGGCGTGGATTGTAGAGGAGACAGGTTGCAGAAGTTGGGCGAGAAGAGCAAGTCGTAAACAGTACACACAGATCTCAATGCAGAGAAGATTAAGAGTTTAGAAGTGCAGAGCAGGAGCGGGATACAAAGCGTAGATCGCAAATGAGAGAGGTTGCAGAAGTTAGGCGAGAATAACAAGATGTTAACATTATGCAGAAGTTAGGCGAGAAGATCAATATATAAACACTACACGCACATCGCAGAGTTTGGCAGGGTCTGGCTAGACCCCTATGTAATTACATGCATTTGTGTGGAAAACTCATTAGCTATAAACTTATTAGATAATAACGCAGATACTAGACGATTGAAGCGATATTATATCCTAGATCTTCCCCATAGATTCTAAATTAAAACTAAGTCTGCTTAATGTTATATTGGTTTAGCTTATTGGAGTCAAGCCAATCATAGAAATATTTTTTTTGTAAGATGTTATAAAATTTGTTGAATGTCCTTTGGACAGATTACAAATAAACAAATATAAAAAACAAAAAAAAAATAAAAAATTTGTGTGGAAATATGCATCACTTACTAGCACATTTCTGTGACAAGCAGGTACTTTTTTTTATTTATTACTTCTCTAATTCGATTTGAAATACATTCGCCTATCTGCAAAAGAAAATAAAATATCTAAAAAACATTTGGTTTGTTGATAAAAAACATTTTTCTTTTGTGTTTTTTGTACTTTATTTTGTAATGTATTTTGAATAAGAAAGGTAATGAATATGAGCACAAATAAAAAAGAACTCCCTTACGGGTTCTGATTATAGCGTGCAAAACATGTTTATGTAATTTTGGAATGCTGCTGAGTTTTTCGACGAAGTTTATCACCTCCTTGTAAACAAGGCTTACAATCTTTTTTGCTTGTAAGCGTGTCAGCGCCGGTTTTATTTACATTCAATGTAGCGACTGGGATGTTGAGTGATCTGCCAAAAAATAACTCAATAGCCAAACGAGTAGAGATCTGCAAAATGATCTTTGGGTTGTTCACGCGATTTTCCATGTTGGATAAAACTAGTGTTTTATTTAACGTATTTAGAAAAGCTTGAATTGAGTTGATCCCGATCCTTGCAAATGATAAAGAAGCTAGTGCCATAACATCTAATATATTGCAAAAAAACGCAACAGTCCACAGGTTTCTTCTGGTAAACATATTTTATTGGACCGAATGGTCCCAAATGGAAACAGATGCTCGTCTTCAGTGATATTCTTATCCGGTTGATAATTTTTTGCTAGGTTTTCATTCATAAAATTTCAAATATCGCTTTTATAATATGCCACACACAACTCCACACCTGATAGTGCACATTTCTCTATGTTCAGCATTGCCACCAGCTAAGTCAAATGTACAAAGAAAGAGCAAACTCAACTTGTAAAGTAACAACACACATGAATATACACATGTAAACACATATGTGCATATGTAAACATGTGTGTATATGTTTTGTGTGAATAAAAAGGCAGCTGAAAAGACTTAATAATGCTATGAAAAAGGTCCAAAATGTACCATATTTCATGTATTTCCATACAAAATATATAGGGGTCTGGCTGGACCCTGCCGCACAAAGTAAGGCGTATTTTTTTAAAATCCTTTTTACGTCCTTCTAAAGGATTTTTCAAAATTCTCATAGTGATAAATCGATAGTCAATAAAATTTTAGGAGGGTACCTGGAAGCACAAGTCGATACGAAAACTGGAAATGTATGCAATTAACGGTCAAAAACAAAACAAGTCTGGCCAGACCCTGGTGCACAACGGAGGGTTAAATCGCAAATGTGTAAGTTTTTTATTTTATTGTTTAAAATTTAAACTTTGAAAATACATATATGTATACGCATTGTCCAGCCACCTCCTACGCAAGGTTCTAAGATTCGCATGCAAAATTGCAAGTGAGTAATTTTCAGAAGTATTGAGTCTTCAACTCTTGGATTTTAATTCATTGATAGTGAGTATAATTTTCTATATATACAATTTTTTTTTTTTTTTTTCCAAAGTGGCAGCACTGTTGAAAACAATCGGTTGTTGCTTGCTTATCGCTACTATTGACGCATTCTATCGAAAATATTCCTTAATAAATACAAGAAAGAAATAAAAAAAGTAAATTTTTAAAGCGGTTTATAATGGCACTTGTAGACAATATTAAAGAATGGTTTACGTCGGATATATCAAGAAATAAAAATTCTGCCCTTGCTGCAGGGCTTTTGGTAAATACTAAACATTTTGTTGAACCTTGTTTGAATCAATATAAAGATACAATTTTCTAAACCAAATAAATTTTATATTTATATTTACGTTTTAATAGCCTACTAAATAGCCTTTTTTACTTATCATAAAATTTTACAAATATTAAAATGTATATGCATGCATATGTCTATATACATATGTATGTATGTATATACAAACAAACAAAAATAATGCATCAAAAGTAAATTTCAATTAAACAATGGAGTGATTTAACGGACACGGCGTTTATTATTTTACACAGAAATAGTTTAGTATTTAGCCTGAAACTATTAAACATTAAATTTGTAGGTAGGTACATACATATGTACCTATGTATATGTATTTAGTATACCAGTAAAAGTCTGCTACACCTTACCAATAACGGCAGCCAAGCCAGACAGCCTCATACCAAAAACAAAATAAGATGTGAATTTATTTTTGCAACATAAATTAACATCAATATTGTCAATGGATAGAGCTCTGTTCGTATAATCATCTCGAAACGTATAATTTTATGTTGATATGAGAATCTGGGCACAATGGGTTATTTGGATAACTTTTTGTATTATCTTTTTTAACTATTTTACTTTTTAAGTTCTTTGCAGGCTGGTGGACTCTAATAGATGCAATGTCAGGTGACGAAAAACACCAGATTACAACCGGACACGTATTTATTGGCGTATTCGGAACCATCAGTTTTTTTATGGTTAACACAGTGAAAAATTCGCACGTGAGTTGTGTATTCCCTGTATTATATGGTAAGATGATGGGGTGTCAAATATTAAGTAAATTAACAGCTTTTAACCACCTACTTATGTATTAGAACATTGTTTAATATATCATTATGGCGAAGTGCGAATAAAAGCAAAATAGTTTTAAAAAGCCTTCAAAATTTGTGGGCACTATGTTTTAAAGTGTAAAATACAATTTTAAATGGTTTCTCCCTGAAACGGGAAAAGTTATTTTTTTACATGAAAGTTTTGTAGATAAGGTGTACTTATGTAATGCAATGCTTACCATGGACAACTTTGCGCTCATTTATTTAAATTTTTAACTAAATTAATCGGAACAATTTCTTTCGTACCAAAAAATATTTTCCTGTACGTTCTTTACAATTGCTGAAATATGAAAATGAACTGCATTACGATCTATTAAGAAAGTATTAAATCCGAAAGATTAGTTTGCACAGATTCACAGACTTAGATAAATAGACATAAGTAAGGATTTGTTTTAATGCTGATTTGACCTATCGTAAGTAATTGAAAATAATTAAAATGTCCATTTTTTATTTATATAGATTTCAGAAGATAACACATCGGAATCAGGTGCACGAATAGCCAAGATTTGGCTTCTTATTGGTTTTGTTATGGGATTTGCCTCAATTATCGCAGCGATTTGGGTGATGATTGATAATTTTATAAATGACGGTGAGTTCCGAAGTTCGAGAGAAGAAAGGTCATAGTATATTCTAATATTCGTTCTTTATATACAGAAAAGAAGAAAAACGGCTTAGGCGTAGCTCTACTGATGCAAAATGTTTTAATACTTATAAGCAGTCTGGTATACAAATTTGGGCGTAACGAGGAAGATTGGAATGAATAATTAAATTTTTAGTGCAGTAAGAAACCCATATAATAAAGTCCAGTCATTTAATTCGATTTCGCTTATAAAATTTTTACTGTCTAGCAATGTCTAGTGTATGTATAGCTGATTAAAATAAAAATATACATATATACCAATTCGGAACATTTTTGTTATCGGTGCGGCTTGAATAGGCGACAAATTGGTGTGCGAATCAATCGCTAAAATAAGGCAAATTGATAACCTGTGGGATGGTCAGGTCAGTCAGGACATCGCAACTGTACTATTTCCTTTACTTTGCTTAATTTCTACAGTGGTCATCGAATATTGAGGCGCATGAATTTTAAAGCATATGTTTTTAGTGGGGCTGCAACACCGATGCGTTTTCAAAAAGTCTTAATATCCCTTCAGTTCGTCTCAGGCCTGTGGTTCCACCGGGATTGATTCTAAAATGAAAAAATATTTTTTAAATATTACAATACCCATATTTTTTTACCTACCAAGTAAAGAGTTATAAAATTGCTTAAATCCTTTTAAGGCTGTCTTTTTTTGCACGCTGTCACCCATTTCGTCTTGCTAACAAATACGTCAACATTTTTTTATAGTTCCTTTTTTTCAGTTAGCCGAAACTTGCGCAGTTGCTTCACATTGTTAATATCATTAAGAAAAAATAATGCTTTAAATAATAATAGTTAATAAATACTTACCTAGAAATTAAAATTTTCACAGCACCTGCATTTCATAACAAATTCGTGTCATTTCAAGGAATCCCTATCTTGAGGCGAATGAGGAGATTCATAACCAGGCTTTGCTACTGATCTGAAACATGTGTTATCTCATTTGTGGCAGTTTGTAAATCAAGTTAGGACTTCCAGCGCCAGATCGTGGAGTGAGGCTGAAAGGGGGGTTTCCCCCGCACCCGGAGTTTTCTCATGGGCCCGGTGTAATTACTGTCGTAATAAATAAGGTGTAATAGTGGGCCGGTACATTTTCCACTCGGGCCCGGATTTTCTTTCGACGGCTCTGGTGAACATGATTATGATCGTCATGAATCCAACCAATAAGTTCAAACCAGTGGTCGGCACGGCCCAATCCCATGGGATTGGAGTTCACACGTACTGTGTTGTACACAAAACACATGCATGTGTGCGTGATTTTTGTACTGAACTACTCTCAGCTAATTCTCTGGCGTTGCCATGCTCTTGTTGCAAAGCAACAGACACGAAGTTGCTTGTGCATGACTTCGGCTCTTGCTTAGAGAGCGTGCTTGCTCTCTCAACGCTAAAGCGCTCTAGCATTAGTTTGCCGTCGCTTTTGTGCTGTGTGGCAAAAAACACAAAATCACTTGATGTTTAGTTGTCTGCATGAGTAGATCGCTGCGCAAACTATTGAATTTAACTAGGGAAAAATGTTCAAAGAGGAGTGGGAGAATTTTGTTTTCATTAAAAATATGGATGGCGACGCGCAATGCGTCATTTGCCATCATGTTGCCTCACAATGTAAATTGTATTACATTGAAAGGCATTAAGAAATTAAGAAGGATCTGAACGTTTAGAAAAAATTTTAGAGCTGCAAGCAAAATTTTTTCTAATATTTTTAGCTGATGCAATGCCCCAACATGAATACAATGACCCTTTACCCGCAAAAAAAAGCGTCCTATACTGTAGCATTAGCTTTAGCAAAGCAATGCCGTCCCTTTACTGATGGAATATTTTTTAAAAATCTAATATTTGATGTTATAAGTTGCTTTGGGCAAAAAGGCCAAGAAATTTTAGATCAATGCCATGATATTGCCTTATCTCCACGTACTGTCACACGCAGAACTGAAGAGATAACCAATATATTTATTGCGAAGCCAAGAAAAGGCTTTTAAATTGCAAATATTTTTCAA
The DNA here is from genome assembly GCA_949987675.1 of Chymomyza fuscimana. NCBI lineage: Eukaryota > Metazoa > Arthropoda > Insecta > Diptera > Drosophilidae > Chymomyza > Chymomyza fuscimana. Next base: position 50,707,294 of record OX465089.1, read on the forward strand.
TTTCTCTGGACGATAGTACAGACACAAATGGTATTGCCCAGGTAATAGTGTTCGTCAAAACTGTTGATGAAAACTTGTCCAGTTTTGAAGAGCTTTTTAATGTTATATCAATCCATGGTCACGTAACAGGTCTAGTTCTATTTGATGCACTATTGTCCAAAGTTTTCTCAATTGCTGATAAAAGAAAACTAAGTTCAATATGCACAGATGGTGCAAAAGTAATGACAGGGAAAAACAAAGGTCTCGTCGGAATTCTTAAAAATAATGAAATTTTTTGCCACTCCTTTCATTGTATTATTCATCAGGAAGTTCTTTTTGCTAAATATATCGGTGAAAATAGTAAACAAGATTAGAGGTGGACACAATGCTTTGACGCACCGAAAATTTAAGGAATTCCTTAAAGAATTAGATGCTGAGTATGGTGATCTTCTAATGTACACAGAAGTACGATGGCTCAGTAGGGGAAAATGTTTGGAGCGCCTTTTTACTTTGCGAAAAGAAGTCGCAAGTTTTCTAAAAATAAAAGAAAAGGACTCCGAAGATCTAGCTGTAGCATTTGAGAACCCGGATTTTCTTATGGATTTTGCATTTCTTTGTGACATCAC